>OZ010751.1:9751658-10351658 GCA_963932245.1 Tachinus rufipes | reverse complement strand
CGAATTATTAGTGAAGTAAGAATATATCAACACAAAATTAAAAATATTTGTTGCTATGATCGTATTACACTGGCGGTATATAATTACAGATAAATGCACAAATTGTCATCAATTTTGTTTTAGATTGAAATTTTATGTACAATTTTTATTTTTATTTATAATCGCACATGTGAGAAAAGAATTTATAATATAAACCCAACTATTTTGTTAAACTGCTAATGAGTACATTTTTTGCGTAATTATACAGAAAAACTTAAATATGTTCTTAAAATTACAATCTACAATAAAATTGATAATCTACTGTGAATTTTACATACTTTTAAATGAGATTGTTCCGCTGATTTTAAGAATCCAAATGGAAATTATTTCCAATAGTGCGTAGATTTTTTCTTTAATCTAAAACGATTTTTAAAATCAACATTATCAAATGATTTGAACATGACATTCATTATTTACAATATATAAATGTCACACCTAGATGTTTTGAGGTTATTTGTCGAGTTATTCGATGCATTTTGGCCGGTTAGTTTATTAGGAGATTTATTCGACAAATAACGCTATTTAACGTTGGTGAAACCGGGCATAAGACTACTTTTAATTATTTTATTGCAAATAATAATTTATTATTTACAAGCGTTTCTCAATTTATATGGTTTTGTCAACGTATATTATATTAATGCTGGATAATTTATTTAAAATAATTAATATTATATATTAATACACAACGTTTTACGAACAATTTAAAAAAATATGCATTCGTATCATGTCTCAATTATTGTTTAGGATCTGCATTATTATTAAAACAGGCCTTTCTTTCAAACTCTAGAGTCCAATAAGCACCATGTTCATATTTTACAGATACATTTTTAGAATATATTCATACAGAACTACGATTTTGTAGCTGTGCGACATCTAATTATATAATTATTGCTGTAGCTGTATGTTATCGAGTTTTAAATTATATTATTGTTGCGAAATAATATTGAGATAATACACAATCAACGTAATAAAATCGATGCCGTTGTTGAAGCGAAATCAACAAACACCGCATCTTTATGCATTTCTATGCAGAACCATAACAACCGTATAATCATACATTTTACACAATAGAAAGACGACCAACCAATTTATTTGGTAGAATAATATTATTTTATTTCAAATAATTTATTATTTACAAACATATTAGTTTTTATCATTTATATGATTTGGTTAATATATATTAGCCGTTAACGTTGGCAGTCGATGTGCCATATTTTATTTAATAAAATATGCAATCATATTGTTAATTATTGTATTACTGGCCTTTCTCGCCAATTTAATTTTATAATTATTTTTCAACTGTAATTGTATATTATTGTGTTTTGGCTATAATATTGTCGATTGTAATTTGTGGAGAATATATGATACACAACCAACGTATACAACCGCTATGCTACTAATGGAACGAAATGGATGAACTGTGATGAACACCGAATCGTCCGCATCTGTATGCATTCGTTGTTATAGGAAACTATAGCAACCGTATAAAAATTAGAAAGGCGGCCAACTAAGATAATAAAAAGAGCATCCCAACCGCTATAGCTATCTTGATTTCTAGTATTGTAACGAAAACAGCAACTTTAGTGACGTTCGCATTTCTACATATAATTTGATAATTTTTTTTTATATACATTCAGAAAAGATCAAATTATATTTTGTCATTGTATTTTAGTCAAATTATAATTGGAAATAGCCGGAAAATATCAAAATATAGAAATAAATCTATTATTAGATACTTTTGAATACATTTCTGCGAATACAATTGATTAAATGACTTTAACAAATTATAGATTAATTTTGCTAATAGAGCTTATAAAAAACAAATTAACTATCAAATTATTTGTAGAACAATGTCGAAAGTTGACTGGTAAAAAACTGACATAAAACTTGGCAAAGATTTTCTATAATAATACATAGAAGCAGTTTTTAGTTTAGATAGCACATACGCAATCAATATTTTGAAGTTTTAATTATTGATTATAATTCAGGAGACCTTCCTCAAGTTATGATATTTTTGATACTCCAAAATTTCTTATAGCTTCAATATTATTTTAATATTAGTTAGTAGTCGCAATAACCATATTTACATGTAATTCCGTTACGCTCGTAAATGTCACGTGCTACTACAAAATGCTAATATTTACACAACCAATTATGCAAAAAAATAAAAATGATTAAGTATTAGTATTTTAATAAATAGATAAATATTAATATATTTATTAATATTAAAATTTCATTTGTATATTACCAACGTAATTGTTATTACATTTTAATTATACAAATTAATAATAAAATTTCATTATAAAATTTACATTTAAATATTTTTGTTTACGTAGTGCAGCTTCTTGGGTGAACATGGTTGCCTATGAGTTTATAAATAAAAAGTTTCTCAAATGAACCCCCCTACCCACCTTAGAAGTTTGTTCCCCTATTCATTAACGTGTTACGTCCCAGCTTCGGTTAGTAATAAACTAAATGGGGTTACCAATATAATATGGTTGGTTGAGTTGGTTGAGTTGGTTGGTACTGAAAGGGGCAACTAGAGATTAATTTGGTACATTTTTTATAATTTTTAATTACAGGGATTAGTGGTTATAATAGGAGAATATTTATACTCAGCTCAATAATATCCTAGATTTCGATTGTCAGTTTGTTTAAAGTGTGTGTTCTTCATTTATAAATTACTATTCTTGTATGTCGATGATGTTCGGTGTTAAGATGCCTCAGGTTTATATCTTTCAAAGAATATATATATATATATATATATATATATATATATATATATATATATATATATATATATTGTTGGGAATCTAAAGAAAAATACATTATCATTAATTTTATTTATTAATTAAATATATTTCAAGTCAATATTAATTGAGTGAATTGCTTAGTGTGTGAGTAACCTTACCAGTAATATGTTGTCTCTGCAGCTGTAATCCAGTAAGTACACAAACACTGCACTAGAACTATCTAAAACTAGTTGAACTTTTAGGTTTGTTTGTATGTTGACATTTATAAAGTTGTTTATTAACTACAGTTAAAGTAATTACATTGATGTTTAAATTGACTTACATACGTTCTCTTAAACATTACAGGTTTGAAATTTATCATTTAATTGTAATTAAATGTTATTTTAATATTAATTGTAGTATAATTGTAAAACGACTATAAGCTTATATTCGGGTCGAACACATGTTATCTAGTTTTAGTGTATACTGCTTGAAACATTCCTGTGTGATATACTTTAAATATAACATTTGGTAACAAGTGGTAGTAATAACTCTTTAAATTTAAAGAAAAAAAACCGTTGTTATTAGAATATTCTACAATTTTTAAGAATATTCAATATTATTATTAATGTCGGGGTTGAATAAACTTTGAATTTTGCAATTAGCACCTTTTTACTTGTGGATGTTTTTTTTATGAAGCATTTCCATCTAGATTCATCAAAAAAATAAAAAAATTGGAGCCCAGGACCCAATATTATCAGACTGGTTGGTAAATTGCTTTATTGGATTTTTCTATTTTTTCTTGTGTTGTGCCTTAATTGAATCTCCACTGAGCAAAGCTGACTCTCGTTGGCAAAAAGGTAGGCCAACAAAAGCCGCTACGGTGATAAAGCTTCTAAAAGCTTTACTACCGAAAGCAGGTAACACCTGTATATGTGAGTGTTTTGGTGCGTATACTCAATAGTGTAAACTAAATTTTAATTATGTAGTGTTACTAGGAACATATTGTTTATAAGGAGTAACTGTATAACATCAGTAATGGAAGATTTACAAGATGAAGATTTACAATTGATAGATATTGCATTGGAACCTAGGCGTCCTAAAGTATTTCGACAACAAATAGATCATTTTATTAAGTGGGACAAAGATGAATTTAAACAACGCTTCAGATTAAGCAAGTGGTACAGCATTTGATAAAACTTATGCAAGATAAAATATCACACCCCACTAATAGGTAATTACTTAATTATATTATGATATTATTATTTATACAACACGATTTACTTACTCGATCATTAGTAATAATCGTAATATAATCATAACATGTCGGTCATGTCTGTCGAATAATTTTATTATCACATTTTTTTTAGAAATAATGCAAGCTCACCCATTGATTTTATGCAACTGGAATTTTTTTGCCATCAATGAGGGATTTTAGTGGTCTTCACAAAGCCATAGTATACAACATTATAAAAATAGTAAGTGAAGCAATTTATTTACATGCCTCAAAATGAAAAAATAAAGATAGACTTTTGTAAAATTGCTCGACTTCCAAACTGCATTGGTGCGTTAGACTGCACACATATTAAGATTCTGAGACGTACAGGAATGGAAAAAGTATTTTTCGATAAATACTCAAGCTTTTTTTGAGCACGTAGTCTATGAAAATAAAGTAATTGTTGGTGATAGTGGTTATAGAATACCATATCGTATAACCCCACTAGCTAATCTACAATTATCAGAAGAACATTTATTTAACGTAAACCAAATAAGAACAAGAAACCCTATCGAAAGATGTTTGGAAACGCAAATTTCTAATTTTATCTAATGGCATCCAGGTACATATAGATAAAGTTGAAGCAATTATTATAACATTGCGATATGCAAGATGTTTTGCCAGACGATGCAGAAATAGAAATGTAAATTTACGAAATTGATATGATATGAGATATGCATTAATACATGATTAGTTTTCTTTATTGTAGTAAAATTATTATTATTATTTTTAATAATCTGAAAAGGAAATGAAAATATATTAATAAAACAAATAACAATTTGTCATAAAATGTTTTTATTTTAAATAAATACAAATTTGTTTTATTTATATTTGTTTTTTTAATTTTAGTGAATGCTCTTCATCCATTTAGCACCCAAAGCCGTAGTACGGGCTGCCTTTAAGTCGGACTGCCTACCAATTTTACTAATTAGATCTTTCCTTGATTGTGCTTTTTGATCCTATAATTTGTACTACTATTAAAATAAAGTTAGCATAAATTGTAAGTGTAAAATTGTTATATACAGGGTGTCTTCTGGAACTTTTTAATTTTTAGGTAAATTTATTTTTTTGGGTATTTCTCTTTGTGGAAAATTTAATTTGAAAACTTTTCTTTTGTTGATAATTTTTTTGTTGAGAAAATCAAGTAAAACCAGAGATCATTATTTCTTAAAAATAATTAAAAAAGTAAAAATATCATTAGCCGTGGACGTCAAATTAAATTTTAAAAATGTCTCAAATTGTTTAAGTGTAATTGAGGAGCATTCACGCAAAAGTTAATATGTCCATTTTTCAATATTTTCAATAAATTAATTTTATTAATGTTGTTACCTTTTTTAAATTGTAGAAATATTATTTTGTATTAATCAAAAATTTAAACAATATTTTTAACCAAGTTACAATGTCAAACTCCAAAATATTATAAATGGACATATTAACTTTTGCGTAAATGTTCCACAATTGTGCTTTCTATGCATCTAGTCCTTGAAGAGTGTTTAGGAAATGCAGCAGCAGCAGCCAGACGTTACGCCAAAATGTACTCTGAGCGACAAAAACCAGAACGCAGATTGTTTTTGGCATTGGATTAGCGACTCTGAGAAAATATTATGCGATTAATTATAGATTAACATTGAATATATCAATCTTTAAGAACCTAAGTTTTATAAGATTCAAATTGTTCATGTAGCAAAATTGATTACTCGCATGTTTTTAAAAAATTTTATGATGAAGTTTTGGATTTCAATACAACACATTTTGCTGCTTTTTTATGTTTAGAATTATTGTGGACATATTTCATATCACAACTGTTACTGTTTACTGAGTTATTAATTACTCAACAACGCAAATTTGTGTTTTGTTGCTATAAAATAATTTGAATTGAGTGACGTTTCTTTAATATTTTAGTATGTTTGTATTCCCGCCGACTACAATAATAACTTTTAATGAAGGGTGAGCCATGTTTTAGTTGAATTTTGAGTAACATGTTTCTACCGACGCTGTCAATTTTTGCGTCAGAATTACATAAGAAAAGTGTGCAGAAGATGCATGCAACAGCGCAAAAATTACGTACGTTGTTTGGAAGAAATGAAGAGCCATCGATCGATACGAAAGATTGTAAAAAAAATGCGTGAAACTGGAATGCTGGTAGACAATACGCGCATCAAGCATGCTCATCCAATGCGTTCTTCTGTGGCTCGAAGTGTACGCGAGCACCGATATTTGGCGGATTCTTCACAAAGACCTTAGTACGTTTGCGTACAAAGTGCAAATTGTTTAAATTAAAATAGCCAACTTTTATGCCCGTTTTTGCTTTAAGGCTTTAAACAATTTGAATGTTGAGTGTAATATTAGCCGAAAAATTTTGGAGGTTATGTAAACAAACAAAATTGCCGTATTTGGGGAACAGAAAATCCACACGCCATAGTTAAGAAACCAATGCATCCATTGCAATTTTGAAATGGTGGCGTTATTGGGCTATTTTATTTTGTAAACAATGAGAGCCAACGTTTCTGTTACCGAAGATCGTTACAGAGGCATAATTACTGATTTTTTTGTAGCTCGAATTGGAAGAACTTGATCTGCAGCAACTCTGGTTTCAACAAGATGAGGCAAACAACCCATGCTGCACATGTAACGATCAAAAATGGTGAGATGGCTCAGTTATAGAGCGTTAGCGTAGCACGCTAACAGTCCGGGGTTCGATCCCCGAATATGACTAAAATAATAACTTGCTCTTTATCCACCGGGGTGATTCGGAAGTCACCTAATAAGCCTATCAACCTCCTTCAAACAAGTCGTAAGACATCTGGGGCGATGTAATATAATAGCTGTAAAATGCGCAATAAAGAAGAATCTTCTGCGCACCAAATTCAATAACCGTGTTATTAGACGTTTCAGTGATGTGAACTGGTCAACACGCAGCTGCAATTTGACACCGCTGGATTTTTTTGTGGGGGCATTGAAGGAAAAGATGTATGCTGAAAATCCACAGATAATTGACCACTTAAAGCAGAACATTCGCAAAGCTATCACCAAAATGCCGCTGGAAACAGTGGCGCAATTACTCGATAATGGTCCTCGAGAATGGCCTACTGCCGCCATCTAAATGAAATCATATTTCATACTTAATCGGAATATACACTCTCTGAAATAATCTAAAAATAAGCCGTTTGTTCTTTATCTTATATGATTAAAACTTCAACTTAAAGATGGCTCACCCTTTATTAACTCGGTAAACAAGAAATAGCATTATTTTAAATTTAAATAATTTCTTCAGGTAAACTTAAACGTTTCTATTTTAAATATCATCCTAATTATGCCCCATATTTCTTTCTTATTTTATAAATAAACAATATTAACATTATAAATATAAATAAATAAATAAAATTGTAGTTGTATGTTATTGTGTATTAGATTAGTTATAATCGTTATTGAAACGAAGTAGATAAATCTGCATGTTTGTGCATTCCAGTTACAGAAACCATAGCAACCGTGTACAATAAATTCATACAATAGAAAGTGTATCGACGGCCAACTAAGATGTATACTTTTTATGATCTATAATAATTTAAGACTACTTCTAATTATTTTATTGCAAATAATAATTTATCGTATATTATATTAATGCTCCATATTATTTCAAATAATTAATATTATATATTACCCGACGTTATACAAATAATTAAAAAAAAAATATGCAAACATGTTCCCAATTATTGTATCTGCATTTTTATTAAAACTTGCAAACTTTAGTGTCCAATAAGCACCATGTTCATATTTTAAGAATATATTTAGTCACAACTACGAATTTGTAGCTGTGTGACTTAATTATATTATTATTGCTGTAGCTGGATATTATTGAGCTTTAAATTATATTATTGTTGCGAAATAATATTGAGATGATTACACAATCAACAAACACCGCATCTATATGAATTTCTTTGCAGAACCATAGCAACCGTGTAAACATAAATTCACACAATGCAAAGACGGCCAACTAATTTATTTTGTAGAATAATATTATTTTATTTCAAATAATTTATTATTTACAACTATATTAGTTTTTACCATTTATATGATTTGGTTAATATATATTAGCCGATAACAGCAGTCGATGTGCCATATTTTTTAATTAAATATGCAATCATATTCTTAATTATTGTATTACAGGCCTTTCTCGCCAACTTAATTTTATAATTATTTTTCAACTGTAATTGTATATTATTGTGTTTTGAATATATTATTGTCGATTGTAATTTATAGAGAATATATGATACACAACCAACGTATACAACCGCTATGCTACTAATGAAACGTAATGGATGAACACCGCACCTGTCTGTATGCATTTGTTGTTATCGTTGTTATAGAAACTATAGCAACAGTATAGAAATTAGAAAGGCGGCCAACTAAGATAATAAAAAAGAGCATCCCAACAGCTAAATTGATATCTAGTATTGTTACGAAAACAGCATCTTTGGTGACGTTCGTATTTGTACATATAATTTGATAATTTATTTATTTTTTTACTAGTACATTCAGAAATAATCAAATTATATTTTATCATTGTATTTTAGTTAAATTATAATTGGAAATAGCTGGAAAATATCAAAATATAGAAATAAATCCATTTTTAGATCATTTTAAATACGTTTTTGCGAATACAATTGATTACATGATTTTAACAAAACATAGATTGATTTTTCTAATAGAACTTATAAAAAACAAAATAATTATCAAATTATTTGTAGAACTAGAAATGTCGCCTAAGTTGGCCGGTATGAAACTGATCATAAAACTTAGCTAAGTTTCTAATAACAATACATACTTGAGCAGTTTTTAGTTTAGATAGCACATACGCAATCAATATTTTGTAATTTCTTGCGCTCGTAAATGGCACGTGCTACTACAAAATACAAATATTTACACAAGCAATTATGCAAAAAATAGAAATAATTAATTAGTATTTTAATATATAGCTTAACACTAACATATTTATAATTACAATTAAAATTCCATTTGTATTTTACCAACATAAATGTCATTATATTTAATTATACAAATTAATGATAAAATTGCATTAAAAACTTACATTTAAATAATTTTTGTTTAGTGGATGTTAGACAATAAATAGACAAAACGTACGGCTAAATAACTGTCATTTTTAATCTGATTTGAATAATCCAAAAACTATTTCAAATGGTTTATAAAATACTATAAAAACAAAAAGTATAAAATATCAACACAAAAATAATATACAACATTTATTAGTTTTTATTTTTAACTATTAAGTAAAAGCCGTTTGAGACAAGATTGAGTTCAGAACTAAATTTAGAACAACTGTTTGTGCTTAATTTTTCCAGTGTTAAAAAAATTTAATATTTGTATCCAAGAAATTAGAACCTATAGGATAGAAAAACCTCGGTTGATAGCCCTATTCAAATTCAAACCAACCATGGTCATAATGTAATATATAATAATTTGTTTGTATAATATGAAATAAATATATTTACTACTACTAGAACCAGTTTTAATGTTTAGAGTGATAGCTTGCTACATTTTATAATATTCAAAATAACTCTACTAAAATTCAGTACTAAAAAATTTGTGTCTAATCTAAGTCTGACACGAGACATATTTCAATACTTATGTTAGTATAATAATTTGCGCGCCAATTTTTCCGCCAATGTATATATTGTTAGATATTATTTAGATTAGTCAGTTTGTGGACTGGTTTTGGTTTTTGTTATTATTCGAATTGTGATTCGTGAAATATATTGTCATAAAGGGAGGCATTGACAGGACAAAAATAATGGCATGACTCAAATTATATTAGCGGAGTTAGTAAAGAATACTGAAGAACGTAGCAAGTGGTCAGGTCGATTTATCATATTTTAGACCAAATGTACATGAGCTTAGTAAATGGGTTAACCATGTTGAGACGATTTTAAAAGAACTAGGATGGTGTGATATTCAAGAATCCGGATAACAGAGATTGGGCATTAATTGATACAGAAGCAGATCTGTCATTAATTTCTGATAGATTCCTTAATTTATTTAAAAACATAATTGTTTCCTGCAGTATTATGCTAAAAGGTTACAATAAATTCTACTAAAATGTGTAATGGTTACACAAAATTGTCTGACGTTAAAACTAAGATTTCATACATGCATATTGTGCATAAGTGTTTGGATTATAAAGTATTTATTGGTTGCAATTTATATAGGACTAAAGCTGGGCAACGATAATAGACCATAAAGAATCGCGAGTAATACGTCATGAACTGCTGGGAATTAACAGAATCCTAGACAATTCCAAAATAACGTCAATTTTTTGTTACTATATTATGCATAACAACGTAAAAACACCCTAAAAAAATTAACATTATTTATTTTCAACGCCAACTATTCAATTAAGATCATTTTAAATTAAAAAAACATATGTTTTTTAAATTTATCAAAAATTTTTGTTATAAAAGAATTTTATTATTTTACATGGTTGCATTAAAAATATCAAAAAAATTTAAAAAATAAAATAAAAAATATATGTTGCCATTTAAAAAAATAAAGTTGGTTGTCATAGCAACTATACTAAAAATAAAAACAAATATATGTGTACCTGCCTTTATAATACTAAAAAAACTATTTAAACTAGTTTTGGAATCATATAAATCGGTTAAAAAATAACGGAGTTATTCAGCCGTACTTTTTTTGTCTAACACCCTGTATAAAAAAAATTATATAATTTTTATTTTAGGTTATTCAAATATAGTTTGTTATGTTTATTAATAAGTTCTATATATACATATATACGATCAGCCCCCGCAATTGCTAATTACGATTGCGGACTCAACGCTAAAAACCATTACTTGCAAAAGCACCTCTAACTCAGACCATCTTCGATCAATTTAGTGTATGAAAATGTCATAAAAAATGCCATCACTTTTGCACCATTCATAACAAAAGTCAGAGATATGATAATACGAGTAAAGAATAAGTTGAAATTGGCGATCAGCTTTGAAGAAAACAAAATAACGCAGGAATTCCTGTTGGCAAAATTTTAAAATTAATTTCAGATGAAAAAATAAGTGCAACTCCACATTTTATATGCTCAAAAGATTTTGTGAACTGGCACCAGTAGTAAATACCATTCTTTTTGAAAATAATAATGCAAATGGTTACAGCTGTTAAATTGATGCATATTAAAAAAGGGCTAATCATTTTGGTAAAATGGTAACGGTTAGTAATAATTAACTCATTAGTAAAAAAACAAAAATAAAGACCAAGTTACTGTTCTACAAAAGTTTTATCAGACCGATTGTTATGCTTTATTATTTTTATCTTCACAAAGCGCAGAAGAATATTATTAACTTAAATCTTTTCATAAACTAAAATCAATACAAATTGGCTCATGCCAATACAACATTATGAAAGCTTATTGTAAAAGAGATGAAAAGGAGAAGGTTCTCGAAACACTCGTGGTATTTTTCTGTTTGAAAGCTTTTACTATGTGGTACGTCACGCGGTTTAGTTAATGAACAAGTGAATGGCCCCATCAAAACCCATGTTGGTAGGCGGGGAAAAGATTATTAGCTTCCGTGTGGTCTTGGATTATGTCCAAGATTAACCTCTTTATGACTTACTTAAGCTGTATATAAGACTTTAACGCTCTGGTATTTTATTAGGGCAGGGTTCAAACCAAGTTCTTAGTGTTTTATCATCATTTCTCTTATTCCAGAAGGTTCTGTAACTACATTCTTAAGCATGAGAATGATCTTTTGTAGTTACCTTACGTTAAAATTCCGAGTATGTATAGTGAGATGCTACAATGTCTTTCCAGTTGTTTTATACGGTATGGAAAACTGGATACTCACTTATTCATTATACACACATACCTTTACATTTTATTTAAATTTAAATATATGTCTTTTTTATTATTAATCATTCGAGTGAATCCTTTCTCCCAGCTATCTTTTAAATATTTTTTTTGTGAATGTGTGGATTTCTTCAGACACAACAAGCAAATGCAATTGGCGTCTGACAACACTTAGATAGGGTGGGTCCTCTACTGTAGCGTAGTAATGCTAATCACTTACACTCCAAACTTGTAAAGTTCAGCGGCGGTATGGATCTATCATCCAACGTTGTACGCCGCAAAGCTTTGCAGGTTTTAGAAACCTCTTACTCGGACTGGCTTAGAACACCACACTGAAACGGCAAGACATTTATCAAGACCATTCGTCTCAGATCAAACATGCTCCCTACGATGGGTATCGCTGCGAATCCGCTTTATACCAGACATTGTCGCGGAGGTTGCGGTCGAGTCGAGTCCCTATCTCACGTGCTCCAAAAGTGTGAAATCACTAAAGGGGTGCGTGATAAGAGACAAGACCGGATCGTATTCCTAATCCGCGATATGGCCTCTTGCAAACGGTGGAATGTGTACACTGGACGGTACTATAACACCGCCATCGGAAGGAAGATACCTGATCTGACTTTCGGAAAAAACGTGATAGTAGCAGACTGAGAAGGAACGAACAACCTACGTTTCAATCATGAAAAAAAAGAGAAGTTATTACTTTACCCCAGAATACACCGAAGCAATCTGCAGAGTTTCCCAACCACACCATCCGGATACTACCATTTATCTTTAGTGCCCGGGGAGCTCTCTGCGACTCTAACATAGGACTAGTTTCCTGTCTTGGTCTAACTCGATCCGACCTTGGTAAACTTGTCAATGACTGCATCCTGGGGGCATAATAACCCATAGTTTCTTTTCATCCCACGTATGTTCCAGAAACCAGGTCATATACAACCACAACCGGCGTATTCAATCCCCAGACCGTCATGACCCTAACGACAACAGACACGAATGACACTTACCACCGAGTGGACCTTTTACAACTACTCGGCTATTATTTATTTAGAGAAACAACCTTGCCAAGGATATTTATGTACCTGTGTGCGTATTTTTGTTCACTAATGCCATCTTTTAATATTTTGTAATAATGTTTACTTTGTACCATTTTATCTACTTGTAACATTTCTATTCATATTTTATTTTAATATTTTATTACCTGATAACTACAGTTCATGACTACCAAAAAATCATGAGACCATTCGTCTCAGATGCTCCCAACGATGGGTATCCCCGTAAATCCGCTTTATACCAGGCAATGCCGCGGAGGTTGCGGTCGAGTCCCTGTCTCACGTGCTCCAAAAGTGTGAAATCACTAAAGGGATGCGTAATAAGAAACACTACCAAATTGTATTCCTAATCCGCGATATGGTCTCTTGCAAACGGTGGAATTTGTACACTAGACGCTACTACAACATTGCCGTCGGAAGGAAAATACCTGATCTGACTTTCGAAAAAAACGGCAACGTGATAGTAGAGGACGTTGGCATATACTGGGAAGGAACAAACAACCTACGTTTGAATGATGAAAAAAAGAAAAGTTATTACTCTACCCTAGAGTTCACCGAAGCAGTCCGCAGAGAGTTTCTCAATCACGCCATCCGGGTACTACCATTCATCTTTAATTCGACCTTGGAAAACTTGTCAATGACTGCATCCTGGGGGCATAATAACCCATAGTTTCTTTTCATCCCACGTATGATCCAGAAACCAGTTCATATACAACCTCAACAGGCGTACCTAATCCCCAGACCTTTTACCCACACTCGGCTTTTATTTATTTTGAGTAACACACTTGTCAAATATTTATGTACTTGATATACAAGTGCTTATTTTTGTTTACTAATGCTATCTTTTAATATTTTGTGATAATATTTACTGTGTACCATTTTATCTACTTGTAACATTTCTAGTCATTTTTATTTTAATATTTCATTACCTGAGAACTACAGTTCATGATACCAAAAAATCATGTGGGGCAGACAGAGTTCCAATCAAATTGTTTAAGTTCTGTAACAAAACTGAAACCGTTGAATGATAACTCTAAGAAGAAGCGCAACTAAATAGATGAAAATGTACCAGCCAAAAACACCGAAACAAAGAGTGCACCGCAGTCTGTTTAAATGAAAATAACACCGAAACTCAGTCGATTGTAAGCACTAGCGGCGTTCACTTCACTCCGGCTTTATACACAACTCGAACAAGATATTATTCAATTAAATACATTTTATTTAATTATTACGTTATAACTTATTTAACTGTAAAACAAATACTTTACAACTTTTAAATAACAATTTCTGAAAATGAATTAATTCTTAATTAACATATTAAATTTTGATTTCTAGATTGATCCAAAACTAGAAAGAAATACACTTTTAACCTTGGCATGTAACAAATAATGCGTGGCCAATCCATAGTAAGGCCCAAATCTTTGCTTTCCAATGATTTTGAAAATAAGTCATAGTCCATACAGACTTGCCATTCGGGATATACTTTAACTAATCAAGTATATATTATTTTTGAAATTTTATTACTAATTTTTATTGACTACTTAACCGTGAACTATGACCAAGGCTGCGTTTCATAATTATTTAATTTAATTTATTGAAAATTTTAAGTTATCATTTGTATAATATTATTATGGTGTTTAATGAGATGGATAATTGTTATTTTATAGGTTTAAAAAGTTGACGAAACAAAAAACAAAAAATATAAATAAGTGGAGATCCAAATGTTTAAATGCAATGGTTTGGAGAGTGTAAACCAAGCAGTAAAAATAATAAATATGATGAAAATGAAGAAAATAAAAAAACTGATAATGTTTATCCAAGTGATCACGATTCTGTGTCTGAGCAAGAAATAAGTGACAATAAATGTTTTCGA
Source organism: Tachinus rufipes (assembly GCA_963932245.1). Lineage (NCBI taxonomy): Eukaryota > Metazoa > Arthropoda > Insecta > Coleoptera > Staphylinidae > Tachinus > Tachinus rufipes. The sequence goes on along the minus strand of OZ010751.1, from coordinate 10,336,813 downwards.
CAATTTTGAAATCAGCTTTTTTTTAAGTTTTTAAAAGCTGTAGCTAGGAATAAAACCTCTGCAACCAATATTTTAGATTTAATAAAATGACATATATCCAATATTTTTATTGAGAATACTAAACACAAATGCCAGTGGACATTGGAAGCCAAGCGGGCGGACGCTACAGAAATCACAGCTTTCATTCGGCTACTATTCTTGATGATGACGAAAATATACACAATTGTTGAGACAACAGTAAAGGAGGAAATGGACTTGAATCAATTTTTAATGAGATGTTTACGCTTTAACGTTGTTAGAGACAAATTAGAAAATAAAGACAAATTGGCACCAATCTAAGATTTGCATAAAGAATGTGCACAGAATCAAAACTAAGCGAATGTAATCAACGAACAATTACTTGCATTTTAGCGGCAATGTTTTTTTGCCAGCGCAGCTTAACTACAAAATATGAAAAAAAAGTCTTTGCAGCAGTCAATGTAAAGTTGGCATACACTATGAACCTTGCGGTCTTCCAGTATTAGAAAACCCAAAACAAGACCGATTGACAATATGAAAACCTTGGATAAGAACAGCAATGAACAAAAAGCATGGAAATAAATTAAAGAGGCATATCCAACAATGGAAATATGAAATCTAAAAAGAAAAAAATGAATTTTGAAATGTATGTGTGCCTCAACCAAGTTTTGCAAATGATTAAACCAATTAAATGTACCAGTTAAAATCTAAGAAACTAAACATTTTAAATTCTACTTTCATACAGAAGTTGATGTAGATCTTGTAGATCAATTGTGCCAGAGGTCAAATGTAGCCCAAAACACACGATGTGGGCCTATAGTATTATTTTATAATTTAATAAACATTGTAAGAATAAATGCAACAACCTTTCAGAAAAATAAAAAAGAACATATTCCTAGAAAATATTGCGTGGGAGTGCTAATTTAGAATACCACCAATGAACCAAGTATTGCAGAGAAAAGAAGAACTAAACTGGAGAACGTTTCCAGAAATGCGGATAAAACAAGGACAAGACAACGCAAAGATGTTGTGTAAGATGTGGATAGTGAATGTCAAGAGATCACGATGTTTGTGTCAGGTACAACAAATATTTTTTTAGTTACTTTATTGTAACTTATCAAATAAAACCCATGTTTATTTTATATTTTGTTTGATAGACTATATTTAACGGTAACCTTTACAAATTGTTTTTAAGTTATTAATTTCTTGTTACTAGCTTTAATAAAAAATGTATTTAAGTATGTTTTGATTAAAATTTTAAATTTAAATTAAAAGTTAGAAAGGTCCTGATAAATCAATAATAATTTTAAATTAATCTTACCACGATTTACCTTAGGACAACAAACCAATTTATAAAAATGATTTTTTTTTAATCTAATTGATGCATTTACATTTAATCAACATAATCGATAAAAGATAAAATAGAAGACAAGATAGAGGACAAAACCATAAGTAGGGCCAACATCTTTAAAATTTTAAAATTGAGATCATTGATTACCACCCAGATGATAGCTAGCTTCAGAAAAAAACGCAGTATCCATTCAAACATCCAATTTTTGTATGACGATATAATTTACACTTAATAGAAAGCTGTGTGATAAGTTTTTAATACACACAATAGAAAGAGAGATTAAGAAAAATAAATACAAAAGTATTTAGATGATAAGTACATAATAAACACTTACAGCCTTATGCATAGTTGTTTGGTTAGTATGCTACTAAAACGTTACTTACTAGGAGCTACTTACACCATACTAAATGTGTCATATGCATAGTTGATTTTTAATATAATTTAGTTAGTAGCTACTAACTATAAAATTATGTTTTGGCAACATAGTATTATGTGACATGAAGTTTGTTGTAAGTCCCATTTTTGCGCGGTAAAAACAAATAAAGAAAAGGTTTTGAACAAAAATAAAAATTCAATAATGAATGTAGAACTTGTAAATAAAAACCTAATTAACAAAATTGATTGAAAAAAATTATGCAAATGTAAAAATATATTTTTGTTTTGTTTTAATATATAATTTATTGTTATCTAAATTAAAAGAACTTGAAAAAATAAGATTACACACAATTTATAACGTTTAATAATTTTAAAGTATTATTAAAATAAATAAATAACCATTATGTTTAGTTAGAGTAAGAGTCAAAAAGCATAGCATCAGATGTTTGCTGCTGTCATATTAATATTATAACTTAATTTTAGATGTGCTGCCATCTTACAGAAAAACACTAAACTAATTTAATTATTTAAATGAATAACATTAATTTATTTTATTAAATATACTTGAAGCAACCACTACGTTTTGGTGCTAATATTGAAATATTACCATCTATTGCAATAAATACAGCAAAATGTCATAAAATGATGATTAATATATCAATATTTGCAACTGATAGTTGTAGGTTATATTTGCAATGTATTTAATCACAAACAAAACAAGGCAATTTGGCTACTAACGTTTTAGTCGACAACTAAGCTTAGTAGTGTTTTAAATAGCACAATGCATACGGTCAACAGTAATATCCAGCTAGTAGTATCTTAGTAGTTATTAAATATGACTATGCATAAGGGTGATAATATATATATTTTACACTTAATTAAAACACTTATGATGACTTTTTGGAAGCAACATACTATCCGTTATACGGATTCTCTTAATTTGCATTTTTTATTTGCTTTGTAATGACGTATTTCTAATAAGGTCTCTTTTTCAAATCAAAGTTGTTATACAAAAAATGTAATTAAATACATTATTGCAAAGCAATTAATGGTGCAAAGTAGCTCCATTCAAAGAAACCGAACATCATCGATAAACTTCAGCATCACACCGGCAACTCTATACACACCGGCAACTCTATATACATCTACGTCACACTCGGCGTTTGCTATAATATATTAAGCATATTCAACTCTCTATTGTTAGAAAGTCTTGATGGCATAGTGGTTAGCACGTCGGACTTCTAAACTAAATTTAATTTCAGCGCTGGTTCGAATCTACTTCGGACGGAAATCCATTTTAAGGAAAATTCATATATACAGGTAATAAAAATTATCAGGTAATAAAAATCATAAGGTAATAAAAATCCTCAATCAGGTAGTAAAAATAATCAGGAAACATCAGGTAGTAAAAATAATCAGGTAACATCAGGTAGTAAAAATAATCAGGTAACATCAGGTAGTAAAAATAATCAGGTAAAATCCAAAATGGCCGCAAAAGTCGGATTTTGAGCCCCTTGTAAATCTCCATAAGAAATTGGCTCCGAATCCGCTTAGTTCCTCTACTATTACAAAATACGATATAACTAAACTTATAATAAATAGTTTAATTCTGTCACGTAGGTACATATTTGACTTTGATGGCAAAGGCAGATTCGATAAATTGGTTAAAGTGCTTGTAAACAAATTAATTAAAATATATCTAAACATTTTTATTGCACTTTTTTTATGTCTTCCATTTTCTATTACAGTAAGATTGCATCTAACTTGAGAGTTGTGATTGGAACCAATTCATTAAAAACTGGAGGAGCCGTATATGGAGTGAATAGAATAATCATGCACCCAGGATATAATAACCAACCTCATGCAAATGATATCGCAATGCTTGAGTTATTTATGCCTATAGTAGAAACAAAATCAACAAAAAAGATACTTCGCTATAAATGCTTAAAAGATGGCACAAATCCTGTCACGGCTGTAGGTTGGGGAGGATGTCTTAAAGATGCTCAGAGAATAAATTCACCTATATTACAATATACAACATTACAAACAGCTTATATTAGCTATTGCAAGGCTGTTTGGGGCATTGCGTATGGACCTAATCAAATATGCACATTATATCCAGATAGAGGTACATGCTTTGGTGATTCTGGTGGACCGTTATTGTATAATGGTTATCTAATTGGTATAACATCTTATTGTTCAGAAGAATTTGGCTGTGCTTCAATAATGCCTAATGTGTTTACCAAAGTTTGTGTTTATGAGTCTTGGATAAGATCGAATCAATTACATCCGGTAAATTTGTAAATGTAGATAACACGAGATCAAAAAAATAAGTAAAAAGTAAAATTGTATGTAAACTTACATGCAATAACCATTTTTCTTTTCAAACAGGGTTGGCTAATACAAATGTTATTTTATAAGGTTACGTTAATGTTGTTATTATTTATTATTTTATGACACTGAACAAGTTTTCGACTTAATGATTTAGATTAAGAATTACTCATTATTATTTATTTTACAAATTTATTATGCCAATAAAATATACTTCTACTTGTTATTATATGATTTACTAATTTTTTTATGTATACCTAGTCACGCCTTTTCCTTTTGGAGTAGCAAACAATGTGTCGGGCACACCGACCCACATAGAAGACATGTGTATGTTTGGATGCCTATATGAGGTAACGGATTCATTTTTAAAGAACGCTACGCTCTGCATCACTTTGTTAGGAACTGATTTTTATTTAATATATTTGCAACAACTTACTATGGTTCTTCAAATAATAGATTGTGTACATGTCAATTTTCCTTTGACACCCTGAGTCAGTAATTAACTCATATACATTTCTCTCTAATTTATTTCGAACAAGACACGGAACAGAATATTTCTCGCTTAGTTTGTAATTGATATTTCTTTTTCCAAACTTTGTCTCCTATATGAAAGATAACAGGTGTCTGTGTCCCCTGGGTTCTTGTCTGAACTCCGATTATCCCAAACTGTTTGACTTTGTTCACACAAACGGGATCTTGAATTATCGATTTACCCATTTTTTTTTCAACGTGACTAAAACTGAACTAATAAATGACTCGTTTTTTTTAATGCTCTGCCGGAGCTGGGGCTCGAATCTGCTACATTATATGCGCTGAGGTTTGAGTAGGATACGTTTTGACAAATTTAGAATATTTTTGACAGCTGGGTTAGGTTAGCTAACATTTTTAACAAATATAAAACGTTTTTCTTGTGGGGTTTGCAACATTTCTTCTATTTTAACATTTTAAAAATCAATTTAAGAATTTTACAATTTGATATGGATTGGGAACTTTTTTAACAGTTCTAGTTCATTAATGATGTTTATAGAACATATTTGACTGTTCTGGAACAATTCTGAATCATTTTTGACAGTTTAGTAACATTTTTTACAGTTAAATTAAATTTCTGAACAGTTTAGGCAAATTTAAAAACATTTTTAGCAGTTACGTTTTATTGTTTTCGACAGCTCTTGAACATTTTTGATAGTTTGATAGCATTGACAGTTGAGTTAGATTAATTAATCAGTTTTTTAAAATCTAACATTTTTGTATAGTTATAGAACTTTTTGCAGTTTGGTTTTTATCATTTCTTGTAAATTAACATTTTTTAAATTATTTTATAAACATTTTTGACAATTTTATATAGTTTGGCTACTTTTTTGACAGTTTCATCACAGTTCTAGAACAATTTTGACGTTTTGATATTTATTTATAGCCGAATCAAATTCAAAAAGTTAGATAGCCCACCTTTTATAATTAATATCCAAAACTTAAGTAAGTTTTCAAAATTCCAAAAAAATATATGATTTTATATAACGAGTTGTGGGTTAACATTCAAAAATTTGATAAAGCAAACTGTTAACACACATTTCCTCTTTCAAATAAGATTATGCGTAGCCCTCCACGATAAAATCCTGGGCATTTCTATTCTTTAGTGTAAACCAACTTTTGGCCATAAATCGCGTTTTTGCAAACTTCGACTGGTTTACTTTCAGAAATATTAACAAATTTTAAGAATAATTATTTATAGAAAAAGAAGAGATTTTTGATGTAAATCTACGCTCAGATTAACCAGAGGCGCACTCTCACAAATCGCATGTTTTTGCTCATTTTTAAGACGCCAACGCTCAAAAATTAAAACATCAATCAAACGCGACCAAGCGTATAAACCGTTCAAAACCGTTTACTATCAAAAAATCCTTTGCATTTTTGGTCCTCAATTTTTACCTTTGTAGAAACACAATTTTGACTTTTTGGTGACGCCATTGAACAAAAAGAAAGAAGGAATTTTTTGGTTCACATCTCATCCTACTGGGATCAAAAGTACACCAGTTAGAACAAATCTACGTTTTTTGAAAAAAAAAATCTCACACCGCTACTGATTTTTGCTCAGTTGCAAATTGCAGTTAACGAGTGGTAGAATTTGAAAAACTACATGCCCTATCCCGATCGTTTTTAGAAATGGGTAGAAAATGGCTTTAAACATAAGTAATTTTAGTTTTTTAGGTTTTGCGTGCCCGGATTAACTAGTGGCGCACTCGCATTAAACGCATGTTTTTGCTCCAATTTAGGACTCTATTGCTCAAAAATAAAAACATCCTATAACACTTTTAAAGCACTTTACTACCAAAAAGTCCTTTACCATTTTTGCCTTAAATGATCGCTAGAGGTTCATCGGTTGGCCCACAAATTTCATCTTTTTTTTTACTTGGAAATTAAAAAAATTGTTGACACCATTAAACAAAAAAATGAGGTTCAGATATGAGAAAGAACCGTTAAATTTTTTTTTTGTTTATATCAAATCTGCGTTAAAAAAAATCTCACGCCAATACTGATTTTTAGAAAAATTCGTGCTTGGTAGCAAATTGTAGTACAGAGTGATAGAATTTGAAAATTCTTGATATGGGTAATTTTTTATTTTAGGTTTTTAGGAAAAAACTGCAATTGTTAAAATTTCAGGGTTGTTTGGGAAGAATAGTTTTTAAACCATTATCCAAGATATAAACAGTGCAGAAAAAAAGAAAAAAAAACTAATAAATAACAATGAAAATTTATTAAACAAATTGTAAAAAAAAATCACGTTTCACACCAGTTTTTACAGGAATAGAGAGTTGACCATTATTTTTGAGAAGAGATTTGGAAAATTTAAAATGTTTTAATTATCTTGAAAAAATGTCGTTTTGATATTTTAAAAATTAAAAAAGTTATAGCCTATTAAAATAAAAATTACTTTTTGGGGCCGTATTAAGTAAATATCCTGAATAAGAGGTTTTAGCTTGTGTAAAAATTTCTTTCTCGTATTTTTTTGTTTGGCGGTAGTTAATAATACGGAGTCCTCCCGTAACAAGAACTTACTCGGGCGGACAAACAGCGGCGTGCTGCAAACAGTGCTTTCCTGCCCTTGATACTTAATGTATTATTTCTGTGCAATTTATGATGAATTTCTTTTAGCTTTGTTTGTAATAAATTTTATAGTATTTTTTGTACTAATTTTATGCAACAAAAAGATACAATTTCTGATCAATTTCTTGAAAGAAAGAAAGAATTTCTTGATACATTTATTGAGAAGTTATTTTTGTGTGCTAATTTCATGCAATAAAGTGGTTTTCTGTTTGATTTATAATGAATTTTATATATTTTTTTTTTCTAATTCAGTAACCGATGTAGATGTAGCCAATCTTTATTTCACTCAGAATAATAAACATGTTGCTCCTGCAAGTTACAGTACTAATTGTTATTTGCTATAACACAGAAGCAAAAACAGGAAAAATAATCGGTGGCAATGCAGCCAGAATTACAAGCTTTCCGTTCATGGTTTCCATACGACATAAAACTAATTTTCATTTTTGTGGTGGCAGCATTATTCAAGATAAATACATATTGAGTGCAGCACATTGCTTCGTAAAGTAAGTTTTACTTTAACAATTTAATATTATTGGGCGATTATATATTTATTTACAAAAATATAAATTAAAAAATCATTTATCAAATATTTTATGGTTTAAGAGAAAAAACATTATTTTATTAAATTCAGTTGGATTTATTAGAATTGGCTCACATTAATTACTACACACAATCGAACTATTTTTTGTGTGCTCTATTGTCCCAATCAACCAGGTTAAAGTAGCCAAGTAGCCAGGTTGTTCGAAGGGGTAAAAAGAGACAAAATAATGTTAGTATTAAAAAAATACTTGAGTATTATATTTTCTAATGTTTGCTGTTTTATATTACAGTATGATTGAATCTGAAGTAAGAGTTGTGATAGGAACCAATTCATTATTAACTGGAGGCGTAGTGTATGGAGTGAATAGAATAATCAGACATCCGGGATATAACGACGAAACTCTAGCAAACGATATTGCAATGCTTGAATTAGTGATGCCTATTGAAGAAACTAAAACAACAAAAAAAGTCCTTCGATATAAATGCTTGGAAGATGGCACGCTTTCTGTCACGGTTGTAGGATGGGGAGGATGTCTTAAAACCGATCAAAGAAAGCAATCACCAATTTTACAATATGCAACATTACGAACAGCATATAATAGCTATTGCAAGTCAACTTGGGGTGTTTATTTTGGTTCGAATCAAATATGCACATTGTATCCCAATAGAGGTATATGTTTTGGTGATTCTGGTGGACCTTTATTGTATAATGGTTACCTTATTGGTATAACATCTTTTTGTTCGGAAGAGTTTGGTTGTGCATCAATAATGCCTAATGTCTTTACCAAAGTTTGTGATTATGAGTCTTGGATAAGATCGAATCAATTACATCCGGTAAATTTGTAAATGTAGAAAACGAGAGATCATAACAATCAATAATTAAAAGTAAAGTAAAATAAAATTGTATGTAAATTTACATACAACAATCATTTTTTTTTTCAAACAGGGTTGGGTAATACAAATGTTATTTTATAAGGTTACAGGGATTAGTTAATGTTATTGTTATTTATTTATGATACTGAACAAGTTTTCAACTAAATGATTTAGTTTAAGAATTACTCATTTTCATTTATTTAACAAATTTACAATGCGAATAAAATATACTTGTTATTATATGATGTACTAATTTTTTTATGTATACCAAGTCACGCCGTTTCCTTTCGGGGTATGCAATCAAAGTGTCGGGCAAACCGAGCTACATAAAAGACACGTGTATGTTTGGATGCTTATATGAGGTAACGGATTCATTTGGAAAGAAAGCTACGCTCTGCATCACTTTGTTGGGGACTGATTTTTATTTAATATATTTTTAGCAACTAATTATGTTCCTAAAATAATAGATTTTGTACATGCCAATTTTCCTTTAACACCCTGATTCAGTAATTAATTCATATACATTTCTCCCTAATTTATTTCGAACAAGACACGGAAGAGAATTGAGACTTTGACATTTTCAAAATTAATTTATGAACATTTTTGACAATTTGATGTATTTTGAGATGTTTTTGACAGTTCTAGAACAATTATGACAGTTCCAGAACATTTTTGACAGTTTAATAGCAATGATTGACCGTTGAGTCATATTGCTAAACAGGTTTTAAGAACTTAGAAACTGTTTTGACAGTTTTACAACGTTTTTGTCAGTTCTAGAACATTTAAGGCAGCTCTAGAACATTTTTGACAGTTTATTACCATTTTTTGCAAAGTTGAATTTGATTGCTGAACAGGTTTAATAGATCTAGAATTATCAAACATACTCAAAACTTTTAATATTTTCAATTTACAAAATATTCAATGTATCAAAAGTTTTTAAAATTATGTTTCAAATTTTGTCAATAGAACTTATTCATATAATTAGTTTTCAAAAATCCAAAAACCGATTTTTGAAATTGATTTATTTTTTCTTTTTATAATATAATGTTTTTTTCAAGATATGAATTTTTTGGTGCAAAAAGTTTTGGTATATGGAACACAGATCTGGCATTAATTATGGTTTTTATGGCAATAGATTAACACACATTTTATTTTTAATGTAATATTTTATTTTTATTGAAATAACATTAAGTATTAAATGACAATATAGGTCGTCATAACTCGATGAAGATCTACTTTTTAACTAACTGGTTCTACATTTATATAAATAACTCTCCGTAGTTAAGCAGCAGGTGGATGGTGTTACAATTTCTCGGCAGACGCTATCTTATCAGAAAGCGACTGGATACTTTGGCGCGACCGTAATTCCTCCATCGCTAGTCTGAAGAATCTGCTCAAGGTTTTTCAGCATTAAATTTGGTAGGGACAGGAAGTGATGAACCCGTTTTCTCTTCTTGATTATCATTTAGACCGCCGGCATTATAAAGATGATCAAAATAATAATGATGATTGTTGCAAGGACAGTGTTGTCTTGAAGTTGGTAACTAATGATGTCTTGAAATTTGGCCATCAAACATTGTAGAGGTTTGGCTAAGGTACATCCGGATTGAGTCTGCTTTTCAGAAATATATTTCTCAGGTTGGTGTTGTATGCATTCTATGAAACATAACTCATTTGACCAATATATAGCAGGTGGAATTATCATTAGCTTACCAGCATTGGGGATAGGTAATATTTTGAAAAAGAGAAATGATTTTTGGTTTAAAATAGGAATTTTAAGCATAACAATCATTCTCTTATGAGTGGAAATAATAATTGATTTACTGTATTGCAACCGTTTATAAGGATGTTCTTTTGAAACGACGAGTTGCTTTAGATTGTAATTCAATGTTAATTATTTTTTATAATAAAATTAATTCAATATTAGTTAATTCGATTTTTGCAAAGCTAATGGTACGAATAAGACTAAGAAGGAATAAATTTATATTTTCAATATTTTGCATAAGATATTGAATTTGAAAGAAAACTTCAAGATTTGCTTCGGTTTTATCAAATGCGATTGAAAGAACTTTAAACTTATTGTTAAAGTTAGTAATAAATGTTCTAAAACGTGCTTGGTTTTGATTTGCAATAGAAATTAAGTGATTTGTTTTTAAAACTAAATCGTTAGTACTATCTGATATAAGATGAATATTTTGTTTAATTAATTGCAGATCATTTTCGTCGATATTTCAAGTTACGAATGTATTGTAGTCTATAAAATTAGCTAGATTTCGTTTCGAACGTTAGGACATTAATTTATGAAGATTTTGAATAGTTTCATTGACCAAATGATTGTATATAGAATGATAATATTGAATGGTATTTTCTATAAAGTGTAAATCGATGGTAAGTATTATTCGATGATAATGATCTAATTCTTGTTGGTTACCAATTGCATCTTGAAAATACCCGTTATTTGGATAACATTTCAACTGCAGAGTGATGGTTATTCTGCAACAAACAGAATTTTGTTTACTTTTGTTTTTGGTCGTTCAACTTTTCGACAACTTACCGGTAATTTTGTCACTTTCCTGTTTGGTAGTTTCTAATTTTTTTGAAAAGAAGGTGATCTTTAGTACAAATAGTTAATTTTGCATATGTAACAGGATTTGAGCTGGATGGTTGGTCAGAGGTGTTTTGTCAGTACGACATTTATTTGCGTTTTGCAAAATGTGCTTTGCACGTTGTTTAGATTTTTTGTAAACATGATCTATAAGAGGAAGTTTGCGTTTTTTTGATTTTGATTATATTGTTCATACAACGTTAAGTTGGTATCAAAGCTTATATCGTGAGCGTACGGACCATATATCAATGAATATGGTGAGAATCCAGTGGTCGTATGAATTGACGGATTATATACCTATAGTTACAATGGATGTCATAAGTTCAGAAATAGATTTATTTGGATTGGTTTCTGTCTGTCTTTCAACAGGAGAATTGGAGTTTGGGTTTCTTGCAGTTGTAAAATGTCATTGTGTTTTATGAAGTTTGCAAAAAGTACGTTATTTGAGAATTGAGTGCCTTGGTCGCAGACCAGGGTGTATGGGTAATTATGATGTGAAAAGTAAAGCCTTGGTTTGGAAAGAGTCTCAATTACAATTTTTGAAGAAAGATGATAACATTGGGCATATTTGGAAAATGGATCAATAATAGTAAGAAAACTATGTTTACATACAGAATATACTTCTATATGAAAGGTTTTGAGTGTTGGTAACATAGGACCTTGAAATGGAATTTTATAAGGATTCCTATAATATTTGTTTGTGAGACATAATTCACATTTATTGATGTAATTTGTTATTGAATCTTTTAAATTGGGCCAATTTTTTGTTGATTATCTTTGTCAATAACATCTTCTAACTTATCTTTACATAAGATTAGTTTTAGTGAGATAGTAAAGAGAGTATTGAAAATTTTTTCAAGTATTGGGCGTACTTTCTTGGGTTGGTACAAATAAATATGGTACGTTTTATTAGGATCTATAGTCTCTTTTAGTTGAGATTTCAACTGAACTTCTAAATCTGGTTCTTGTATGCAAATAGTATGAATGATTTTGTTTTTGAATCTTTTGACAACAGAGTGAGCTTGTATTGTAGAAACGTTTTATAAAAAGCTGTTGGTTAAATTTGTTAATAGGTTCATCTGAAATAGGAAGTTCAGCAGAAGTATTATCGACTTGTGAATGAACAGTACTTTTACCTGTTTCGGGAGTTTCTAAGTTTTGAGTTTGTTCGGAATCCTGAACATTGTCTATAAGATCTTGACAATCGTCAAGTTTGAAATCATCTGTTTCATCTACTTGCAGCATCAAAGAGTCACTATCTTCAGTGTTGTTAATTTTGATGCAAGATAGTGCGTCAGCAACAACATTTTCTTTGCCTTTTTTGTACTGAATTGTATAATCAAACTCGTCGAGTTTTATTTTCTAACGGATTAAACGTGAATTTGGTGTCTTTAGTTTAGTAAGCCAAATTAGCGGATTGTGATCTGTTTCAATAGTGAAATGTTTACCGAACAAGTATGGTCAAAAATATTTTGTAGAAGCAATTATGGCTAACAGTTTCTTCTCGATAGTGGAGTAATTGCGTTCGGCGGAGTTAAAAACTCTTGAATAATATGCTACTGGTCTATTTTCCTGAGTAAGGACAGAACCAATAGTAATGTCTGAAGCATCTGTGGTTAGACAAAAAGGCTTGTTGAAGTCGGGATATTGTAGTATGGGAGAGTGGGTCATTAGAAGCTTACCATTTTCAAACGCTTCAATGTACTTAGGATCCTTAATATCAATTTTTTTTTATGTTTTCTTGTGCATTTAGAAATTGGGTAAGTAATTTTCGAAAAACAAGGGATAAATCTTTTGTAGTAGCCTATTAGTTCTATGAAGAATTTGATCTTTTTGAACGCCCTTGGAGTAGGATATATTTCAAGGATTTGGTTCAAGACCTTTATTAGTGACGACATGGCCTAAAAATTCTACCTTCTTTGTTAGAAATTCCGATTTTTTGGGTTGTATTTTCAACTTTGCTTTACGTAAGCATTCAAAAGTTAATTTGACATCATTTATATGTTTTTGAAGGCTTTTAGAAAATATGATTACGTCGTCCATGTATACGAAACAACGTTTGTAGAAATGTTCTCAAAGGATTTCGTCCATCATTCGTTCTCGTAATGGCCATCAATAACGGAAAAAGCGGTTTTTTTATAGGAATCTTTATGCAAAGGGGTTTGGTGACATTGTTGTGCTAAGTCAAGACAAGTAAAATAAGTACTACTAGATTGTCAAAAGCCTCATCAATTTTGGGCAATGGGTATTTGTCTTCAACTGTTTTAGTATTTAAACTACGGTAATCAATTATCATTCCGTTTACTGAACGCATTTAATTTGTTTGGTACAATCCACACTGGAGAATAGTGTGGAGAGATAGAAAGTCTAATAATTTTGTTATCAAATAACTTTTGTATTTGTCTAGAAATTTCTTTTTGCATAGCAGATGGATCTCTAAATGGTCGAATATAAGAAGGAATATCTGAAGTAGTTGCAATATTATGAGAGACTGATGTTGTAGCCGTTAAAGTTTGAAATTCATTATAAAAAATCTCAGAATAAGATTTGCAAAGTTTAATTATGGCTCCTTTTTCTTTTGCAAATTAAGGTGTTTTGTTAATGAGAGTATAGTCAAAGTTATAAAGTTTAAGAGAAGTTACTGAAAAAGGTTTATAAAAAGCAATATTATTAGTATGTGGGATTTCTACAAAACCATTTGTCGTAGTAACTATTGATTCAGGAACTACAACTTCATAATTATTTATAATTGCTGATAATAATACATCTTCTTAAGGAACAGAAACTGGAATTTTGGTTACACTTTGTTTAAAATATTTAAATTTTATTGGGATAATATTGATGATTAATGTATTAATTGTATAGTCAATATATCCATTTAATGATTTCAAATTAGAAAACGAAACCAAAGCGTCATATTGCGAGTGCCAATCACTCTAAATCAAATTTTAAAAGGAATATCAAATGACTGCAGAATTGGAAAACATAATGGTATAGGTTCTAGTTAGTGATGGAATTGTAATTTTTTCTCTAAAGAAATATTGATTAGGAAACATTGAAGCTGGTTTAGGGGTAATCACTAAATCAGTGGCACCAGTATCAATTAATATTTTATTATTTAAATCTGGGATTATAAAATATGGTAACTTAGGAAGATTCATCAAGTTAGTTAAGTCTACTTGACAGGTTTGTAGAGACTTGTGTCCTGAAAATGTTGATTCACAATCGCTATTTTCATAATCTTGTTCTAATGGTTGATTGTTTTGTTCATCATATTCACCTTAAAACATGCTTGCCTGAGCATAATATTGATCTGGTTGTTGATAATCATCGCTTCCTTGGCAATTAAATCGTACTCCGTATTGGTGGATTTATCCGCAATGAATGTGGTCCAACACCGTTTCGAATTTGGCTTGTGTCCTATTGATTTCTTTGTAAATTGTTAAAACAAACCGCTTCACTTATTGAACCGTCGAAGAATCCGCAGCGCCAATTATAGTTTTCACAATAATAAATTAACTCAATGTAATATTTTATTGAATATTGAAATAACATTAAGTATTAAATGACAATATAGGTCATAACTCAATAAAGATCTGCTTTTTAACTACTGGTTCCAGTATGTGCTCCGCTAAGCAGCAGGTGGCTGGTGTTATTACAATTTCTCGGCAGACGCTATCTTATCAGAAATTGATTGATTTCCTTGGCGCGACCGTAATTTATTTAAAAATCTAAAAAAATGCATTTAAAAAAAAATAGTGCAATTTTAAAAACTCATAAAAAGCGTTGTGGGCTAAAATTCAAAAATTTGATAAAGCAAACTGTTAACATACTTTTCCTCTTACTAATAAGACTTTGCGTAGCCTTCTACAATAAACTCCGGGGTACTTCTACTCTTTAGCGTAAATCAACTTTTGGCTAAAAATCGCGTTTTTGCCAACTTTGACGAACTGCAATAAAAAAAAAAAGATTTTTTTATTTAAGACTAAACTCAATTTTTTGCAGACTAACCAGTAGCGCATTCTCAAAAAACGCATGTTTTTGCTCCACTTTAAGACTTGTAACTCTTTCGAAACCCTTTACTATCAAAAAGTTTTTTCAATTTTTATCTTTGTAAAAACACAATTTTGA
Source organism: Tachinus rufipes (assembly GCA_963932245.1). Taxonomy (NCBI): domain Eukaryota; kingdom Metazoa; phylum Arthropoda; class Insecta; order Coleoptera; family Staphylinidae; genus Tachinus; species Tachinus rufipes. Next base: position 10,321,487 of record OZ010751.1, on the reverse strand, counting down.
TTTTTTGTTCACGCCACTAAAGAAAAAACCAGATATGAGAAAAAGCTTCTAAAAAGGATTTTTTTGGTTCACATCTCATCCTCCTGTGATCCAAAGTTATTACTAATCCACGTTTTTTGAAATAAAAAATCTTTCTTTTTTATTTAGTTCCAAATTTCAGTTAAAGTTTGGTAGAATTTGAAAATCCATATGCCATATATCAACTTTTTTAGAAATGGGTAAAAAATGGCCTTAAACATAAGTAAGTTTAGTTTTTTAGGTTTGGCCTGGGCACGCAAAGCTTAATAAATAACCAGTGGCGCACTCGCAAAAAACACATGTTTTTGCTCCAATTTCAAAACATTTCATGCAATTAAAAATTGCTAGAATTAAAAATGAGTAGAGAAGATGGCCTCAAACATGGGTTAGTTAGGTTTTGCGTGCCTGGATTAACCAGTGGCGCACTTGCAAAAAACACTTGTTTTTGCTCCAATTTCAAATCGATTTACTATCAAAAAGTCGTTTACCAATTTTGCCTCAGATGATGGCTATAGGCTCATTAGTTGGCCCTCAAATTTTATCTTTTTACAATAAAATTTTTGATTTTGAAATACAAAAATTTGGTGACGCCACTAAACAAAAAAATTAAGGTTTAGATATGAGAAAGAACTTCTAAAGATAAATTTTTTTGTTTATATTCCACCCTTCTGGAATCAAAACTACTCCAGTTATTGCAAATTTACGTAAAAAAAAATCTTACGCCAATAATGATTTTTAGAAAATTTTATCTTTGAAAAGAGATTTAAAAAATTCACTATATTTGAAAAATATCCTAAATTAGTTGTTTTAGCATGTAGTCAAATTTCATTGTAAGAGTTTTAACACTTTTTGTGTTTTTTTTGTTTGTTTGGGGGTAGTTACCCCTGAATAGGGAATTTAATTTGGAGTACACTCGGCCTAAACGCCTTGTCCGAGTTCATTTCTGGGCTATCGTCCAAAATTTAAGGTAATTTAGTAATATAAAGTCCCGTAACAAGAGCAGGAAAGCTATGTATCAGCAACGCGCTGCCTGTACTGCTTTGGACTATTTTTTGCATGCCCATAATAATTTTTCTGAAAATCAGTTTTTTGTGCTATTTTGTGCAATAAACAGTTTAGTCCTTCTTTCCTTGTATTAATTAGTGTACATCTGTAATTTTAAAACTAAAAAATTTACTAAATGTATCTGATACCACCAAAATGTAGTTATTCTTTTTCTTGCTTCAATGAAACGGTCCAATAAAGTCCAGACAGTTCCTTGGCCAACACCTTGATATTGTAGACCTCGAGCCTACTTAGTCTTTGTTGTTTCAGGTTGTGCTTTGCACAAATTTCTCTTTCTCAAATAACCCTTTTACCTACAAGCATATCAACAAAACCAAGCAAGATTGCCCTTCAGCCCAGTGAAATGCATGCCGATAAAATACACGGGCACACCCCATTTATTCTTCCAGTGCTCATAGATAAATCCAGGACATGGCCTAGTGAAGATGGCTAAAGAACCGTATGACCGACAGATCACTAAGGAAACAGTTGCTATAAGTTTCTAAGCAGCTTCGCAGGAGGAATCCTAAACTAAACAGAAGTCATAGCAAAGCGTTCGGGAGCATAGCACCAACCGCTATCGTTGACGCATTTGACACTTGCAACTGAGAATCTTAGAACCCAGGGTGGCTTGACCAGCAGGTTATCACCATGAACCTGACAGGAACCTTCTCGGTATCCCAGCACTTCATGCCGAGAAACCAAACGCAATTGCCCCAAGTCCTCATCCACACCTGAAAAACCTCTGCAGGAAGTTGCCCAAGACCCGTTGATCATCCACATCGGGCAAACCACAATACGAAAAAATCCTTGAAAGTGTTGCGCTCTAGGGCAAGTAAGGGTGTTTTTTTAGCTGCATGAGAAGTTTTGATAGTAGTTGTCTATCTATACTTAAAGAGAATGTCAAACTGTTTTGACATTTCTGTTCAGTAAGGTTAGGCAATTCATCATGTATCGTTTAACGCCACAACAAAGCTTCCAAATTGTAAAAATTTACTTAAAAAAAAACAATCTGTTCGCGAAGTTCATAGTGCTCTTTGTCCATACGGTCAACATAATCGGCTTAGTGAGCAAGCAATTTGTGCAGTTATTGATCGTTTTCGCACTAATTTTATTCTTCTCGATTCAAAACCATCAACAAGACAAAGAAATGTGCGTACCAAAGAGAATATTGCTGCTGTAACGCGAAGTGTTGAAGAAGACGCCGAACTGTCGATTCGTCGCCGTTCTCAACTTGTTGGCCTTTGTCATTCAAATACGTAAAAAAATTTAAGTAAGGATCTTGGATTGCGTGCCTATAAAATACAGCTCGTGCAACAATTAAATCCAACTGACTATCGTTTACGTCGCATTTTTGCTGATTGGGCTAATTTGAAACTGGCCGAAGATGAGCATTTTTATCGAAGAATTGTGTTTAGTGATGAAACTCATTTCTGGTTAAATGGCTTCGTCAATAAGCAAAATTGCCGGATATGGAGCTAAGACGCAAGCCATTAGCGAAACGACATTATATCCATTAAAATAGACTGTTTGGTGCGGTTTACAAGCTGGCATCATCATCGGTCCTTATTTCTTTCGAAATGAGGAAGGAGCTGCCGTTACGGTGAATGGCGAACGCTATCGAGCCATGCAGACTGATTTTTTGTTTCCAATAATTAATTGCTAAACATTGACAACATTTGGTTCCAACAAGACGGCGCAACTTGCCATACAACGCGCTTAACCATCAATTTATTGCAAAATCAATTTGGTGACAACTTTATTTCCAGAAGTGGTCCTGTTAACTGGCGACCTAACGCCTCTCGATTACTTTTTGTGGGGCTATGTTAAGTCATTGGTTAATGCCGACATACCAACAACTCATAAAGTATTGGAAGCCAATATTCCAGCCACCATTGACGCCATACGGTCAGATTTATTGGAAAAAGTAGTGAGAAATTGGACTGATCGAATGAATCATGTAACTCGTAGCAGCGACGGACATATGCCAAAAATCATATTTAAAAAATAAATGCCCTGAAATTATCTACCAGATTATAATAATCAAAAATTTATTCCAACAATATTTCTGTCTTGTAGTATTATTTAAAGATGTCAAGCTCTTAAAAAAAACACCGTTTACTTGTGGTGGTATCAACCGCACTATCTCCGGGGTGTTCCAGACCGGGAGGTCGGTGACACTGGCACTAAGAGTCACGTCACAGACAAGTCGCAACAAGTACCAATATCTACTGCCACGTCATCTCACATGACTCTTGGTGCTCCCCAAAAGTAATGTACTTGGCGCAAAACCCCGATACTATCTTTTAGCATATTTAGGCTAGATATCATCGTATTAAACTACACACACACAAAAAATATAGTGGCAACCACGATGTCTATCATTGAAGTCAAGAGCAATCACATCGACTCTTAAACTTGACGGTTGTGATTTTCCTCTACAAATACCTGTTCCAGTAACAAATAACCCTGAAATTGTAAATGCAGTGAAAGGTTTGTTGAATTGCTCTGTAGGAATTTATATCTAAGCTATTCAAATACCTAACATTCCTAGCTTAGTCAAAGTGGAGTTTATAAATGGTAATGAATATGCGCACGGTTCCAAGACAGAGTTTAATTTCCGTCAGTTTTCGGGATCATCAAGATAGGAGAGCTCCACCCCCCTCATCCACTGCAAGATCGTGGTAACTTCCACGAGTTTTTGCATGTGAAGACTCAACGGAAATAGTTATCGACTATAACGGACAGTTTATTTTTCTACCTGACCTGTCGATGTATTCAGTACATTTAAGCTCAAATATCTTTTCATATTTTTCACTTTTGTACCAAAAAACCCGTTCCCCTCACCTTAAATTTGGAATTATCCATACCAACAACACAGAAATCTTCTTTCAAAACTAGCGTTTGATCTAAATTTTGTATTATTATAACCACCTCAAATATTTATATCTTCTCCCCACTAGCTGAACACACCGACGGAATCTCTTCCATAAAACTCCCATCATTTTTAAAGAAGAAGCTTTATTAAAAATAGATGCCATGGGATTTTCACATGTCTAGCTCTCGGCCAGAAGCTTGATAACGAGATCACCAACTAGACCAAAATAGGTAGTAGTAATGCGTGCAAAAAGTAAGTATTGCGCACGGAACCTTAAACAAATCACTGGTCAAATATCATATTATTTTAGTACAATTTTCCACTTGTATGAATTGCACTACCTACAAGACCTGTGCACAACATTTATATTTGTGAATTTGTAGAATATGGGTATAGGCTTGTTGTTTATACTTGTGGGAAATGGATATTATTACGGGTTATTTGTACAATATATTACTTTTTACAAAATACATAACTTATTGTTTATTTTTATACTAAAGAGCTTCTACATACGGTAGTAATGACTAATGGGTTCAAATTAAATTAAATAAATCTAGAAAAAACATTTCAAATGAATCACCAACAAACAAATTGCACAAAATAGTTCAACCTATTTTTATCAAATAGAAGATAAAATTGCATATTACTAATATATCACTATGTGTAATAACAGAAATGACGCACACTGACGTCGATAAAGTAATTTCAATCTAAACGCAACCAGTTTTTATTTCACTCAGAATAATAATCATGTTGCTCCTGCAAGTTGCTATACTAATTGTCATTTGCTATAATGCAGAAGCAAAAACAGCAAAAATAATCGGTGGCAGTGCAGCCAGAATTAGAAGGTTTCCGTTCATGGTTTCCATACGAGATAAAACTAATTTTCATTTTTGTGGTGGCAGCATGATTGAAGATAGATACATATTGAGTGCAGCACATTGCTTCGTGGAGTAAGTTATACTTTAACAATTACATTTAATATTATTAGGCGATTGTATATTAATAATTAATCATTTGTTAAAAATTTTATTGTTTAACATTGCTTCGTAGTTTAACATTATTTTATTAAATTCAGTTGGATTTATTAGAATTAGCTCACATTAATTACTATGCACAATTGAACTGTTTTTTTTGTGCTCTATTGACACAATCAATCAGGCTTAAATGGGCCAAAGGTTTTTAGTTTGAAGAGGTAAAAGACAAAATAATTTTAGTATCTGCAGCATGTGAAGCATCTAAGCAACATACCTACACTTCTTCTCAAATTTGAAATATTATCTTGCTTTACTTGAGTATTATATTTTCTAATGTTTACTGTTTTATATTACAGTATGATTGAATCTGAAGTAAGGGTTGTGATAGGAACCAATTCATTATTAACTGGAGGCGCAGTACATGGAGTAAAAAGAATAATCAGACATCCGGGATTTAACAACGAATCTCTATCAAACGATATTGCAATGCTTGAATTAGTGATGCCTATTGTAGAAACCAAAACAACAAAAAAGGTTCTTCTATATAAATGCTTGCAAGATGGTACACTTCCGGTCACGGCTGTAGGTTGGGGAGAATGTCTCAAAACCGACCAAAGAAACCAGTCATCAACATTACAATATACAATATTACAAACAGCATATAATAGCTATTGCAAGTCTACTTGGGGTGTGTCTTTTGGACCAAATCAAATATGCACATTATATCCAGATAGAGGTGTATGTGTTGGTGATTCTGGTGGACCGTTATTGTATAATGATTACCTAATAGGTATAGCATCTTATATTTCGGATGAGATTGGTTCTTCTTCAATAATGCCTAATGTATTTACTAAAGTTTGTAATTATAAGTCTTGGATAAAATCGAATCAATTGCATCCGGTAAATTTGTAAATGTAAATAGACTGCGAGATCAAAAAATAAGTAAATACAAATAAACATTCTATTTTATAAAATTACAGGGATTAGTTATATTTATAATTATTTATTATTGTATAATACTTAGAACAAATTTATGTGAACACATTGTATTTCAACTGAATGATTTAGTTAAAAATACTAATATTTAATTTTTTTTACTTTAAAAATTTGTAATGCAAATATAATATACTTATTATGATATTGAATTTTTTTATTATTTTGTTTTAAATATTTGTACAGGGTGATTATAAATGTTTGGGATTATGTAACTATCTAATGTACGTTTGTACCGCTCTACATACAGCTAGACACGAATAGTGTGTGTGTGTATAATAGGCAACTTAATATACACAAAAATTATGTTGGTTGTTGTTAAACAGCCTTTGCCAGTTTTAGCATTTTTCAATACTGGGCATTAGTAGTGACGTCACACAACAACTGTTTTATACAAGTTTTCTTATGGGAGATAATTATTGGATTTAATTGTGGCCTTATAAGATATTTTTCAGCAATTCAGTGTTTGTGCAGTGATTATTTGTTCAACAAGGTAATATTTTATGTATAATATGAAGATAATTAATAACACAATTTTAAATTAACACATATTAAAATATTCACTACAATATAACCTCACAAAATGTTTTAATTAAATTTTAAAATACATTTATTAATTTAAGTTAATTAGTTATTTTTTTATTATATCTATAGTATTTTATATTCAGTAAAACTAGTTTATGATAATAGGTAGTATTTTACTCAAGAATTGACTCAAAAAATTAGGTTTAATGCTTCAATAATCCAAGATTATATTTTTGTTATTTGTTTATTAATACGGAGCATTAGTGTGACGAATACATATGTTATTATTTAATAATGTACCAATCCATTTTATAAGTTTTATAAACATTTTTTAATAATATATATATATATATATATTTTTAAATTTAATCATTATACATTATAATTGTTTATATCAATAAGTAGGCGATTGTGAAAAAGTTTATCACCATTTGCCATTCAAAATATATCCTATTTAAAATATATACAATTATATTATTTTATGTAATAAAAACAAACATAATAAATTAGTTAAATTGCTTATGTTTTAAAAATTCAATCAAGTAATAATTAATGTTGATTATGTATGTTCTGATTATGTAACGGAACTACGATAATGTTTTTATTTTCAAAATTAATTTTATTTTACAAAATTTATAAACATTAGCAGTATAGAAAGATGATCCTAAAAATAATCAGTTTCTTTTATGAATAACAGTCAATATTATTTTAGTTTCACAATGGCAAAATTTTTTTGTAATTTTCTGCTACTGCAACCTTTTTTAAGAATAATAATTCGCAGCTTAAAAGAGGTGAAAATTCATTTGCAAGCGGAAACGTATGCCAAATAATAATTGATGCAACTGCAAATCCGATGCTACTCAAAAGTGTAGTCAGAGCTAGCATAAAAAAAATAAAATACACTATTCAAGTAAGTTACCTCTAAAAACCTATTTACATATATTTAATTTTTTTGAGCAACTTATTTATTATAAATATGTTGTTTACAGATATCTATTGATAAAAAAGATGGAATAATTGAGGGTACTTGTTCTTGTCCACGAGGGCAAGTCATATGCCATCATATGGCTGCCTTGTGCATATATGGCCACAATAATATCAGTATTACTGATCAGCTTGTGTATGGAATGTTCCAACACAATCTGATATTGGTAATACTGATACAAAAACATTAGATGATTTTTATCCACCCGAACATTCGGATTATTGTGCAATAAAAGCAAAAAATAGCAAATAAGAAGTGGCAAAATTTGCTGAAGAATTAAACAAAAATGTGGGATTAGCTTGGCTGCTTTGTCCCAGTACTTTAAGAAATGTTGTAGAATTGATCCCACAAATTGAAGATATTTTGTTTTCAGCAGAACATATATATGCTGATAACAAAATTAAATATTTTGAGGATCGGTCTAAGGTATCAGAAGACCAAATTAAAAAAGTGGCAGAAGTTGCCGTAGGGCAAAATTCCAATGAAAATTGGTTGATCGCCCGAAAACATAGATTGACGTCAGCAAGTTTGGGCAAGTTTTGTCAGCTTGCAGAAGAAAGTTTTCTGCTTCATTTTTCAAAAGTTTAATGGAGGGTTATAATTTAAATACAATTGTTGCTGTACAGTGGGGAAAAGAGCACAAAGCACAAGCCATACAAAAATTCGAATCGGTAACTGGATTCAAAGTTACACCTACAGGATTATGGTTGGATAAATCAGGCTATCTAGGAGCCAGCCCTGATGGTTTTGTTGACAACGCAACTCTTGAAGTAAAGTGTCCTTACAAATATAGAAATGTTGATTTGACCGAGGTTTTAAAAAAGGATAAAACCTATATTATATATAAAGATTTTGATGCCAAAACTATAATAAATCAAAAACATCAATATTGGGACCAACTACAAGGGCAGATGTTTATAACAAACAAAACCATCTGTTATTTAATGATATGGACCCCAAAAGACTACAAAATTGTAACTCTACCAAGAGCAGATCAATGGAAAAATAACATAATTGTTTAAAAAAAAAATTATAATGAGAAACTTGTGCCATATATGTGTGGTTTGTAATGTGCGCCAAGCAAACCATCTTGAAGAAAAAAAAGAGAAAGGTGAGGTTTTTAGTCAGTAAAAATCTGACACTACTGGACAGTACGGGCTGCCCAGTGTCTTTTAAAGATTTTCCCCTTCCTACGCGTTAAAAAAAAATTAACTTTATATTGCAAAAGATAAAAACAAAATGTTTTCAAAACATTGAAAATATTACTATAAAAAAAAACAATCAAGCCATTAGTCAATATTTAGAAATCATACTAAATATATACAGGGTGATTATAAATGTTTGGGAATATGTAACTATCTAATGTACGTTTGTGCCGCTCTACAGCTAGACACGAATTGTGTGGCTGGTATAATAGGCAACTTAGTATACCCAAAAATTATGTTGGCTGTCGTTAAATTCATGCCTTTGTCCGTTTTAGCATTTTTCAATCTCAGAACAACGTCGCAAATAGAATTTGTAAAATGTAAGCGCAAATGAAAAATGCTAAAACGGTCAAAGGCATGAGTGCAACCACAATACACATATTTATTGTGTGTATTAAGTTGCCTATTATACTGGCTACAATATTTGTGTCCAGCTGTAGTAAAAATGCGCAAATAAAATTGCCTATCTTAGAATTCAATAAAAATATTTTTATATGTTTACATTGTTTACATGTTTATAATTATTAGTAGTAAACTCTCGAACACAATCCGGAATAGAATACAGCCATTTACCATTATCAAACCGCCCATTCCTAACTTAGGATTCAATAATAAAAATATTCTCTTCATTTGTATACATTTATAATCTTGCTTGTTTGACAGCTGTCAAAACAAATAGTATAGTGGACAATTTTAAAAAGGCGGCATATTTAAAGTGATTACATAATCCCATTCATTTATAAACTCCCTGTATATGTTATATAGGTAATTGGATAACGGACAAAGAAGTCACTTCAGTTGTGAAATATTAAAAAACAAACATAGCTTAACTGTTTTTAATAAATATATATGGGTAATTCTATTACTTTTCGACCAAACTTAAAAAATGATCTCCAAACTGGATTAAAATTAAATATGTGATAGTAGGTACTAAAAAAACTTATTTCCCAAATTTTCGACTTATTAAGTCATAATCTCAATTTTTGGGAGTCTCTTAAAGTTCAGAAAAACACCTAAAAATCACACTTTTTCGGTAATTTTCAATTTTTTTTTCTCAGCGTAGAAACATTGGAAAAAGCTCTGCAAAGTCTCATTCTTTTTGTAATTTCTTGTACTTTAACATGTACATTTTTTTTATTTTGCTGTTTTTTATTTCTTTGAGCATGGGCCGTTTAGAAAATAGCCTAAAAAATTACAAAAATAGCCCACATTGAAAATGCCGTAACAATGTAAAATTTCAATAAAATTAGGTCTAATTTAGCTTAATTTTTTGGTTTTGAATTGTTCTTTAAAATTTTGCAAAGTTTTTTCCGATCGAACCTGTAAAACGTGAGATATCACTTTTTAAAGATCAGTAATTTGGTCAAAAATACTCATTTTTGTATAAATTGAAATAGCTGTAACTTTATTCTACCTAAATGTTTTTTGATGAAATTTTCAAAAAACATTCCTTATTTATACCTTAAACACCTCTTAAAGTTTGATTCTTGGGAATTAAAATGGGCCAAAGTTACAGTACTTCCAAAGTTTGCAAAAACAGCGTTTTTCACGTCAATATACCTGGTAATAATTTATACTTACTCTTTTGTTTTTGCAAAAAAAAAACTACATTTTATTGCATTGGTTTGAACACATCTTAGACTAAAAATGTGCTTTCAATAGAAAATGTATAATTTTATATATATTTATAGATTAATTTTTATTTTTAATGTAAGACAAATACATAATTTTTGCTAAAATCATATCATTAACTACCAAATTTTAAATATGTAATAATAATAAAATACTATCCAATATACCGTCAAAAAAATATTTCTGCAACTATTTTCATCATAATTATTTATAAAATTAAATTATATAATTTTAAATTCTGTCATATTTAAATGTTCTATAAGTTTGTTTTTTTTTTAATTATTCATTTTTTGATTTTTTTATTATTAAAAATTGATTGTGACTTTTGTTTTTTCACAGTCAAAAGATGTATTTTTAATGTCAAAACTGTTTTTTCCGGTCGGTATAAAACAATGGTGTTTTCTTGTTCCTGGTATGGTTTTTACACTTGAATATCTACTATATAATTTTTTTTTGTGTTATTGAACTTCTTTGTCGGAAACCCACAATGGTCTAAAAATATAGAAATTGTTTAATTACTGAAATAAAAACAATCACTTTTTTAAAACAGGGCAAAATTTGTAAAACAAAAAATTATTCACATTATAACCGAAAATATAACAAATAAATTTTGTTAATTTAAACAAATTTTAAATCTTACCGAATGCTTTTTAATTCTTTTTGAAGATATTCATACATTTCTAAAGGAGTAATTATCTGATTTTCAGGTGAAGCTCTCAAGCAATGTCGCATTACAGTTCTTTTGACCGTTCCTCCAATACAGTCGTTAAGAGTTTTTCCATGGCTGGTTGCAAAGAAGTTGTATGATTTTACTTTCATTTTGAAGTCTTTTTCATGACAGCATACATTAGCTAAATGATTCCTGTATAGAATAAATACTAATTGAAAATAAATTTCTTTACAAATATAATAATATATTCAACTAAAATTATATTTTTGTATAAAAAGTTTTGATATTATGTGACTTATTAAATGTAACTTACTTATTTTTATACTGAGTTGGTGCTCCATCAGAAAAGTAAATTGTTTTCTATCCATGAAAATTCAGATTTTATTGTATTAATAAATTTTTCTAAAAAAGCGTGCAATGCGTAGGAAAAGTGATCTTTGGTATCACTTATAATACAAAAACTAGCACATTGCAATTCTTCAACACCAGGTTTTTGTAATACATAACAAAAGGGTGAATTGTTGCTTGCGAGTTGTTATAATGAAAAGCCTGAACAGAATTTTGAATTATGAACGAATAATTTTCTGAAAAATCCATAATAGTAATGCATGTGTTGGAAGTCAAGTTTTTTTTACAATGTTCTAAATAGTTTGTTTGTGAATCTGCTATAAAATGATAAATACTTAAATTCCTTAATCCAGTACCCAGATTTTTTTTTTAAATTTCAAATTTTTCAGTTACACTTTGTAGTGATGCTCTGCTATCTTCTTCTACCCAGCATTTGTAAATTATTACTTCTTCTTGGTAATTACAACTGTCATTTATTTTTTTTTGTAATTTTATCTATCCCCGGGCATTTACTACATCTATGTAGCATGCATTTAATATTTTCCGTATTACAAAACGCAATTTCTAAAAGATCTCTATAATTTATTTTTTTTATTTAAAGCAGATAGTTTTAGTTTTATGTTTTTGTGATCTGCACATACGCAGGTATTATGGCTTCCAGGATCTCCAGCTATAATGCATTCAACTGGTCTTAAAAAAGCAATGTACGAAAATTTTGGTAAAATATCTAAACTGTCACAATAATCCTCAATAAAATTATTATACAGATCGTGAACAGTAAAAAGGAGCAATCTTTTTTGAACGCATATTTTTTTGCCTGATGCATCGGTAGTAGGTAGTATTTTTTTTTCCAGGACGTATATGACAAATATTTTCATCTACATAATATTTTTTAATTAAATTCTGCACATTAAAAGGTATTTTTGTATATTACTTTCTTTTGTACGATTTTATAGCATCTGGAAATTAGAATAAAAATTATATCAATTAAAACAAATAAATCAATTTGCTTTAAATGTAAGTAACTTACCAATATTTCTATCAAATTTTAATAATAGTCGATAAGCATAATGCGAGCAATTAAAAAATTGAAAAATTTTTTGATAATTTCATTTTTTAGACAAAAGTGATAAAATTTCTATGTTTCTCAAAACAGTTGCTTTTTCAAATTCTTTTTGTAGATTTAGCATTACTTCTTCCATAGATTTTTTATTTTCAACTAAATCAAGGTATAAACTGTTCGGAACTGGTAAATTGATTCTGTAAAGTTGCTGACAACTTTTCGGTAAATTTTAAAAGCACTTCTTGTCTAAATCTGCTGCTTCAGTATTTTTGTTTAACGACGAAATTTTTTTATGTAAAGGTAATATATCCAAATTTTGCAAAATAATTTTTTTTTTATCTTGACTTATACTGGTAAATATATAATCTGACGAAGCAGTAGACGTTTGAGATTCGCTAGAGATAACACTGTGTGTTGATTGACTAACATGTTCTTCTTGCATTTGACTCAACATAGTTCTATTTTGGTCATTTGGTTGACAAGTACTGCGAGTCTCACGATTTTTTTTTATGATCTAATTTTGAAGGTTGTGCCTCAAGATTATTTTGCAAAAATACATTCATCTAAAAATATTTTTCTCAATAAAAATAAATATTTTAAACCTTTGAGCGAGAAATTTAATGTTAAGAATGTTTTAGATAAAGACAGCATAATATATTAGATAAAATGGATGTTCAAATCATAAAATATTTCATTCGAATAAGAAATATCAATTTTATTATCAACAGTCGATTTTAGTGTTTTTTTTTTGTTGCGAATACATTTAAGAAAAGGTAAAAAATAAAAAATAGAAAAAATTGAAAATTAATTAAAAAAAATTAATGCAAATTAGACCTAATTTTGTTAAAAAATTGATATTGTCACAGCATTTTAAATGTGTTTTTGTTATTATTAAGCTATTTTTAAAACAAACCACGCTTAACGGAATAAAAAAAAACTTAATTTAAAAAAAAAATGTGAAAGTAAAAATATCACAAAAATTGAAAATTATTCAAAAATGTAATTTTTGAGAGTTTTCTGACAATTACAAAAATTGAGATAATTAGTCCACATCTAAAAATGTGAAAAAAACATGTTTGTTGGTAGTAAAAATTGTAAAAAAGCAATTTTTTTTTAAATTGTGCTGTAACTCGGACTCAATATAATTCCCAAGAACGAAACTTTCAGAGGTTTTTTAGGTATATATGAGGAATGTTTTCTGAAAATTTTATCAACAAAAATTTAGATAGAAAAAAATTACAGCGGTTTCAATTTATACAAAAATGAGCATTTTTGACCAAATTACTGATCTTTAAAAAGTGATATCTCACGATTTACTGGTTCGATCGGAAAAAACTTTGAAAAATTTTAAAAAACAAAAAAATTAAATAAAAAAAATTTGACATTGTTACGGCATTTTCAATGTGGGGCTATTTTTGTAATTTTAGGCTATTTTCTAAACGGCCCATGCTCAAAGAAATAAAAAAAAGCAAAATTAAAAAAAAAAAACATGTTAAAGTACAAGAAATTACAAAAAGAATGAGACTTGGCAGAGCTTTTTCCAATGTTTCTACGCTGAGAAAAAAAATATAGAAAATTACCGAAAAAGTGTGATTTTTAGGTGTTTTTCTGAACTTTAAGAGACTCCCAAAAATTGAGATCATGACTTAATGAGTCGAAAATTTGGGAAATATGTTTTTTCAGTACCTACTATAACATATTTAATTTTGAGCCAGTTTGGAGATACTCATTTTTTAAGTTTGGTTTAAAAGTAATGGTATTACCCATATATATATATATATATATATATATATATATATATATATATATATATTTACAATGCAACATGCAAAGTCACTTTTATACTTTTCTAATTATTGAACATATAGATAGAAAATCAAATTTGTAGCAGAAAGCTAACTGTACCTTTTTTTTACACTCTTAAATAAAAAAGTTACAACAGGTTTTAATTTGTGTAGGCTGGCCGATAGAACAAATAACGCACGCCCATTATTTTATTTCCATGGCCAACGTTGCTTTTTAAGCAAACTGTTATGATTGTAAATACCTAACCTTTTACATAATACAATTCTTTATCTTCATTGTAATTTTATTTTACCCTATTCTGAATGAAATGCCATCACACAAATTTAAATATACCAATCATTCAATTAATTTATTAGACAAGCAAGCAATTTTTTTTTTTAATTTAAATCTTCTGTATACTATTAACAAATCAAGTTGCATTTAATATAATGTAATATTTTACATTAAATGCGATATAATTATATTAGTTAGTATAAAACGAAGCATTTAAAAACAGGAATATATTAACTTCTTCACTCAACCATCATCAATAAAAGAGGAAACGTAAAACTATAAATAGATTTTATGTGTATTTTTTTGTAGTAGACCGTTTCTTTTGGATATTACAGCATCCTTTTAACTTATTTTCGCTGTAATGATATTTGTATAGGCTACTATTATTTTATTTTACATTATTTTATTTTAAATTATGATGGATGGATTTATTTCTTATTATATCACAATAAATGTAGTACAATTAAAAACACTTTTATGCTAGGTATCAATCTACGTATATAAGCGTGAAGAAATTATTATTGTTATTTTTTTCCACTTGTAAAAAGTGTAAACCGTTTTTGCGCATGTTAATTGATTATTTAATTTAAAAATGCAATTGTCTAAGTATACAAATAAAAAATTTGTTTTTTAAGTAACAGTTAAATTTTTTTTTATAATTTTTACGCTGCGTATAATATGGTTTCAATAAATACAACAATCCAATATTAATTAAATTATTATTTAATACAAGATAACTTGTTTAGAATTAAATTAAATGAATTAATATTAAAACTTAAAACATATTAACCGCATTAAACAGTAATGGTCCGACGGCGGATATTACTTATTTTATTTTATCTCAAAAAACTCATAATATTGTTAATTATTTGTTCCGTTTGTGTGAAACAAGTAAACAAGTTAACAACTAAACAACAAACTATCTAAACAAGTTAACAAGTTAACAAATAAACAAATAAACCAGTATACAACATAACAACTAAACATGTAAACAACTAAACAAGTAAATAACTAAACAAATAAACAAGTAAACAAATAAACAACTAAACAGAACAACAAGTAAACACGTAATCAAGTAAACAACTACACAAGTAAACAACAAAATAAGTAAAAAAGTAAACAAGTAAACAAGTAAACAAGTAAACAAGTAAACAAGTAAACAAGTAAACAAGTAAACAAGTAAACAAGTAAACAAGTAAACAAGTAAACAAGTAAACGAGTAAACAAGTAAACAAGTAAACAAGTAAACAAGTACACAAGTAAACAAGTAAACAAGTAAACAAGTAAACAAGTAAACAAGTAAACAAGTAAACAAGTAAACAAGTAAACAAGTAAACAAGTAAACAAGTAAGCAAGTAAACAAGTAAACAAGTAAACAAGTAAACAAGTAAACAAATAAACAAGTAAACAAGTAAACAAGAAAACAAATAAACAAGTAAACAAGTATACAAGTGAACAAGTAAACAAGTAAATAAGTAAACAAGTAAACAAATAAACAAGTAAACAAGTAATCAAGTAAACAAGTAAACAAATAAACAAGTAAACCAGTAAACAAGTAAACAAGTGAATAAATAAACAAGTAAACCAGTAAACAATTGAACAAGCTTCATCTATAACTCTTTCTTGTTATGTATTTTATTTTTATTCACTTATTAATTGTAATATTATTTTGCGCATAGTAACAGTTTAATCGAATTGCAATTGCAATTTTCTAAGTATATAACTAAACATTTTTTCTTTAATGTAACAATTAATATTATCTAAACTTTGTAGTGTTTATCCGTCGGCAGTTGAATTTCTTATTTTATATTATTACACCGCATAAAATAAGCTTTTAATAAACACAAAAATTCATTATTCAATTAATCTGAATGATCACATTACAAGCTAATTTGTTTTGAATTAAATTGAATGCATTAAGATTAAAACTTAAAATATACTAACTGGATTAAGGTGTAATGGTCCGACGGCGGATAAATTATTTATTTTATATTATCTCAACATACACAAAAAATAGTTATTTATTTGTTTCGTTATACAGTTGTTTATGTGAAACAAGTAAACAAGTAAACAAGTAAACAAGTAAACAAGTAAACAAGTAAACAAGTAAACAAGTAAACAAGTAAACAAGTAAACAAGTAAACAAGTAAACAAGTAAACAAGTAAACAAGTAAACAAGTAAACAAGTAAACAAGTAAACAAGTAAACAAGTAAACAAGTAAACAAGTAAGCAAGTTAACAAGTAAACAAGTAAACAAATAAAGAAGCAAAGAAATAAGCAAGTTAACAAGTAAACAGGTAAACAAATAATCAAATAAACAAGTTATCAAGTTAACAAGTTAACAAGTAAATAAATAAACAATTTATTAAGTTATCAAGTTATCAAGTTAACAAGCAAACACGTTAACAAGTAAACAAGTAAACAAATAACTAAACAAGTAAAGAATTAAATAAATAAACTAGTAAACATGTAAACAAGTAAACAACTAAACAACTAAACAACTAAACAACTAAACAACTAAACAACTAAACAACTAAACAACTAAACAACTAAACAACTAAACAACTAAACAACTAAACAACTAAACAACTAAACAACTAAACAACTAAA
The DNA here is from genome assembly GCA_963932245.1 of Tachinus rufipes. Taxonomy (NCBI): domain Eukaryota; kingdom Metazoa; phylum Arthropoda; class Insecta; order Coleoptera; family Staphylinidae; genus Tachinus; species Tachinus rufipes. The sequence continues at coordinate 10,304,459 of OZ010751.1, read as the reverse complement.
CAACTAAACAACTAAACAACTAAACAACTAAACAACTAAACAACTAAACAACTAAACAACTAAACAACTAAACAACTAAACAACTAAACAACTAAACAACTAAACAACTAAACAACTAAACAACTAAACAACTAAACAACTAAACAACTAAACAACTAAACAACTAAACAACTAAACAACTAAACAACTAAACAACTAAACAACTAAACAACTAAACAACTAAACAACTAAACAACTAAACAACTAAACAACTAAACAACTAAACAACTAAACAACTAAACAACTAAACAACTAAACAACAAAATAACAAAACAAGTAAACAAGTTTACAAGTAAACAACTAAACAACAAACTAACAAAACAAGTAAACAAGTTAACAAGTAAACAAGTAATACTCAAACAAGTAAACAAGCAAAGAAGTAAACAAGTAATTACGTAAACAAATAAACAACTAAATAAGTAAACCAGTAAACAAGTAAACAAAAAAACAAGTAAACAAGTAAACAATTTATTCTGTAATCTTTTATTGTTATTTATTGTATTTATTGTTTTTTTTTTTCACTTATTAAGTATAAACCTTTTTTGCGCATAATAATAGTTTAATTAATTTGCAATTGCAATTTTTTAAGTATTTAACTAAACATTTTTTCTATAATGTAACATTTAATATTATCTAAATTTTATAGTATTTATCCGTCGGCAGTTGAATTTCTTATTTTATATTATTGCACCGCATAAAATAAGCTATCAATAGATACAAAGATTTAGTATTCAAATAATCTGACTGATCACTATTACAAGATAACTTGTTTTAAATTAAATTGAATGCATTAAGATTAAAACTTAAAATATGTTAACTGGATTAAGGTGTAATGGTCCGACGGCGGATAAATTACTTATTTTATATTATCTCAACATACACATAATATAGTTATTTATTTGTTTCGTTATACAGTTGTTTGTGTGAAACAAGTAAACAAGTAAACAAGTAAACAAGTAAACAAGTAAACAAGTAAACAAGTAAACAAGTAAACAAGTAAACAAGTAAACAAGTAAACAAGTAAACAAGTAAACAAGTAAACAAGTAAACAAGTAAACAAGTAAACAAGTAAACAAGTAAACAAGTAAACAAGTAAACAACAAACTAACTAAACAAGTAAACAAGTAAACAAGTAAACAACTAAATATGTTAACCAGTAACCAAGTAAACAAATAAACAAATAAACAAATAAACAAATAAACAAATAAACAAATAAACAAATAAACAAATAAACAAATAAACAAATAAACAAATAAACAAATAAACAAATAAACAAATAAACAAATAAACAAATAAACAAATAAACAAATAAACAAATAAACAAATAAACAAATAAACAAATAAACAAATAAACAAATAAACAAATAAACAAATAAACAAACAAACAAATAAACAAATAAACAAATAAACAAATAAACAAATAAACAAATAAACAAATAAACAAATAAACAAATAAACAAATAAACAAATAAACAAATAAACAAGTTAACAAGTAAACAAGTAAACAAATAAACAAATAACCAAGTTAACAAGTTACCAAGTTAACAAGTTAACAAATAAACAAGTAAACCAGTATACAACAAAACAACTTAACATGTAAACAACAAAACAACTAAACATGTAAACAACTAAACAAGTAAATAACTAAACAAATAAACAAGTAAACAAATAAACAACTAAACAGAACGACAAGTAAACAAGTAATCAAGTAAACAACTACACAAGTAAACAACTAAATAAATAAAAAAGTAAAAAAGTAAACAAGTAAACAAGTAAACAAGTAAACAAGTAAACAAGTAAACAAGTAAACAAGTAAACAAGTAAACAAGTAAACAAGTAAACAAATAAACAAGTAAAGAAGTAACCAACTAAACAAATACACATGTAAACAAGTAAATAACTAAACGTCTAAATAAGTAAGCCGCAAGATCATTACTATTTAATTCAGTTAGTTTTAGTTGCATGCATTCAATTTAACTTGTCAAACAATGTGGAAGTAAAAGTTCACTTATTGTATATTTTGTAATCTGCATACTTAGAAATTTTTGTTAAATAAATTTCAATTAAATAGAACAATTTTGCATATTAAATTACAAAAACTATTTTTTCATATAATATTTATTATTAGAAACTGCAAAATAAATTTGTTAATTAGGTTACAGTATAATTAAAAATTTATATTGATTATTGAAAACTATTGTGATTGATGTAGTGTTGTATGATATTAACGCGCAATAAAACAATAAGTAAAAGCAGTAATAAATAATATGATACTATATTACATCGCCGTGAATTTGTGTTTATCTCAAAGTCATGCCAGTTCAATAGCCTGCTTAAGCAGCAGATGTTTCAAACAATATAATGATAACAATATCTCTATTATGCCACTTACCGTCGCTAGGTATTAAAATAAATTTAAGGATTATTCCAATCAAAATAAAGTACTGCGTGTTTTGTATAATTAATCAGCATATTGCAGCACAGGATAAAAATTTAATCAAAACTAATTGATGCAAATTGAATTAATATAAAACGTTACAATAACGAAAGAAAATAGTAGGCGGTTACAAATTTCTATCATTGCTAAACAAGCAACCCACCAAAGAGATGGTCACGCCTATAGAATATCACATATATTTTGGCGCCTTCACCATGGATTCATATGTTGCGTTGCGTATATAGAACATACGAGACCACGACTTCGTATGTTCTTTGTGATCTTGCATGTTGCGTTGCGTATCTAAAATGGTCTTGCATGTTGCATTGTATATATATATATATATATATATATATATATATATATATATATATATATATATATATATATATATATATATATATATATATATATATGGGTAATTGAGTTGAAACTATACACATTCTGGCTGGGATCAAATTGAATCGAGACATTTTGACCAACTATCATTGATCGAGACTAATAGAGGGATACGATCACAAATACGAACTTACATGAAATGTGCACGTGCAAAAACAGGTCGCGACAAGAAAAAGCGTCACTCCATCCGCAACCCATCGGACAAGCATGAGAAAAAATTTGCCATTAATTTCATGGGACCATACGATACGACCCCATCAGGCAATAGGTATGTACTGACTGCAATAGGCAGTTGCACGAGGTGGACAGAAGATTTTCCGCTGCCGAATTAGAGAACCATTCGGACTTTGGAATGAGAGCTATTTTATCGTTTTGACTACCCAAAAATAATCGTCTCAGACAACGGGTCTGAGTTTGCGAGTCAAATGTTTAAAGACGCAGTGCAGTGTATCCACCAGACAACCGCCATCTATCATCCCAAGCGAATCCAGTCAAAGACATGCTGAACTAAAGACAAAATTACGAATCTTACAAGACAAGCGACCAAGAAAGCATTGAGACAGACTGCTATCTTTGGCCGTGTATCAAACACACCAAAAAGTCAACGCAGCCACACAGCAAACATTAAGCGAGTCATTACTGGGAGCCAGTTTATGGACCAGGTGAATGGGATACCTCGGCGGGTCAGCAACCAACGGCAAACAGGACTTTGTCAGCGCCAAGCCGCTTACAGAGAGCGCAGATATCCGTGACGTAAAAACCAAGCTGTACAATTTGCCCGGGCTCTGAACATTATTTTATGGCCTGGTGCAAATTGGACCGTCAGCAAAGTGGATTGTGCCAAAAACCATAATTGTTATTGAGTGGAAGATCACACCAGATCACCAGTTAAAACCTTGGACCACTACACTCCCTACAGTTCAAACTACATCTATGGTAATCATGATCTGGAGTGATCCACCTAATCGCCCTAGTGTTGGTCATTAAAAGATTGGATAGTACCTTTTCCAAAATTTAAATTTAGTTCCCGCTCGCCCACCCAAGTGTTTGTGATCAAAAGACTGAATCACAAACATTCGGGTGGTTGGTTAGTAAACACCAATCCAAACAACACTTCTACAAAATTTAAACTTAGTTCGCCCTCCCGCCCGAGTGTTGGTGATCCAATTTCTTGATAAGAAACACTGGGGCGGTGAATGGTCACTTCAAATCAAACTGTTTGATGGTGATTATAATCTGGAGTGGCCCACCCACCCACCCAAGTGTTGGTCATCAAGATATTGGATTTATCATCTCTTCCTCTAACCTAAAGACTCCCAAAGTTTGTAAAGAGGAAAAACTGTGAATGTCTTGTTAACAAACTCTTAGGAGGGTGGGTATACACTGTACTCCAAAATCTTCCAGGTTGATGGTTTTTTTGGTAGCCGCGTTGAGCCATCGATAACCGATAAAGAATTTTTCTTCTTCGCGATCACAACTGAAGCACAATAGTCACTTGTGCTCTGTTTGATTATCTCCGCCGCGAGTAGTTCTTTCACTTGTTGGTAGATCACACTCTTTTTACTGGCGTGGTACAAATAACGCGGGCAATGGTTAGGTCCTTTAACACGATTTTGTATGTCAGTGTCACAAATACTTGCACAACAATTGTTCTATTAATTATAGTCTACGATCGCGTGTGATGTTGTAGCAGTTGTTTTTTTCAAAGTTATGTTTAATAGATGTAGGCATTTCCTGGTGTAATCCATTATAATCCATACTGACTTTATTTTTTAATACCTAGGGGTGGCCTAATAAGAAGATAAGTGTTAAGGCTTCAGAATGACTGCTAGCCACCAACATCCAATATGCCATCGTTGAAAAGAAAAGGAGAGATTGATGCTAGGTAGACTGGGCGTTACCAATGTCATGCGGAACAGAGCAGCAAATAAAACCCAACCAAAATGCAGTCTACCAATGCGCTCCAAACGGAGTAACTCAGAGCTTTAACTTTCAAGTGAGCAGACCTACGGCCAGAGAAATTAGAAAAACCGCTTAACTAGTAGCTTAATTAATAAAATGGAGATCACAAACAAACAACAAGAAAACATAAGTGTAGAAAAAGAAACCCCGGAACCAACAAGGCACAACTATAGATCAATTTTTTTTTAAATTCTTGTTCTTCACTCAATTGCGTTATCTTTGATTATCCAAGAGTAGTCATCCACACCCTCAAACATCAATTATTAAAATACACAATAAATTGTAAACAAATATACAAGGTTGAACCACTCGATTATTGGCTGCATTTTTAGTTTATGTAAAAAATGACCTTAATAAAAGTAAAGCTAATATACTTTTTGCTTGTTGCTTTTATAGTATTTTAAAAAACCATTTGAAATAGTTTTTGGATTATTCAAATCGGTTTAAAAACAACAAAGTTATTCAGCCGTACGTTTATTGTCTAACACCCACCCTATTTAACTAAAAAAATATTTAAATGTAAATTTTTATAATTAAAATGTTATGACACTTATGTTGGTAATATACAAATGGAATTTTAATATTAATAAATGTATTAATATTAATCTATTTATTAAAATACTAATTAATTATTTCTATGTTTTGCATAATACATATTTGCATTTTGTAGTAGCACGTGCCATTTAAGAGCGCAAAAATTACAAAATATTGATTGCGTATGTGCTATCTAAACTAAAAACTGCTCCTGTATGTATTGTTATTAGAAACTTAGCTAAGTTTTATGATCAGTTTCATACCGGCCAACTTAGGCGACATTCCTAGTTCTACAAATAATTTGATAATTAATTTGTTTTTTATAAGTTCTATTAGAAAAATCAATCTATGTTTTGTTAAAATCATTTAATCAATTGTATTCGCAAAAACGTATTTAAAATGATCTAAAAATGGATTTATTTCTATATTTTGATATTTTCCAGATATTTCCAATTATAATTTAACTAAAATACAATGATAAAATATAATTTGATTATTTCTGAATGTACTAGTAAAAAAATAAATAAATTATATAATTATATGTACAAATACGAACGTCACCAAAGATGCTGTTTTCGTAACAATACTAGATATCAAGGTAGCTGTTGGAATGCTCTTTTTATTATATTAGTTGGCCGCCTTTCTATCTTCTATACGGTTGCTATAGTTTCTATAACATCGATAACAACGAATGCATACAGATGCGGTGTTCATCCATTTCGTTTCATTAGTAGCATAGCGGTTGTATACGTTGATTGTGTATCATATATTCTCCACAAATTACAATCGACAATAATATATCCAAAACACAATAATATACAGTTGAAAAATTATTATAAAATTAAGTTGGCGAGAAAGGCCTGTTATACAATAATTAAGAATATGATTGCATATTTTATTAAATAAAATATGACACATCGACTGCCAGCGTTATCGGCTAATATATATTAACAAAATTATATAAATGGTAAAAACTAATATGTTTGTAAATAATAATATATTTGAAATAAAATAATATTATTCTACAAAATAAATTAGTTGTATTTTCTATTGTGTAAATTTATGATTACACGGTTGCTATGGTTCTGCAAAGAAATGCATAAACATGCGGTGTTTGTTGATTTCGCTTCAACAACAGCATCAGCGACATCGATTTTATTACATTGAATGTGTATTATCTCAATATTATTTCGTAACAATAATATAATTTAAAACTCGATAATATACAGCTACAACAATAATTATATAATTTGAAGTCACACAGCTACAAATTCGTAGTTCTGTATAAATATATTCTAAAAATTAATCTGTAAAAATATGAACATGGTGCTTATTGGACTCTAGAGTTTGCAAGAAAGGCCTGTTTTAATAATAATGCAGATCCTAAACAATAATTGAGACATGATATGAATGCATATTTTTTTAAATTGTTTGTAAAACGTTGTGTATTAATATATACTATTAATTAATTTAAATAATATACTGAGCATTAATATAATATACGTCGACAAAATCATATAAATGGAAAAACGAATATGCTTGTTAATAATAAATTAATTTGCAATAAAATAATTAAAAGTAGTCTTAAATATTCTACAAAATAAATCATATATAATATAGTATCTTAGTTGGCCGTCGATACAGTTTCTATTGTGTGAATTTTTGTTTACACGGTTGCAATGGTTTCTGTAACTGGAATGCACAAACATGCGGATTTATCCACTTCGTTTCAATAACGATTATTTGGTTGTGTATCATTTCAATATTATTTAGTACAATATTATTCAATATTATTTAAATCAATGATAATACAATCTAATACACAATAATATACAACTACAGTTTACAAATAACTATAAAATTAAAAGTTTTATAGCTACAAATAAATACAACTAATTCTTTAATATTAAGAGGAATGACAGACCGTGAAATATTCTTCAACAATTTGTGCATGACTGTGACGTTAATTTACATTGATTTGCAATGATTTTTCTTCTTCAAATTAATAAAATTTTGTTTTATTTTTATACGGTGAAAAATAACAGTTTTTGAGTATTTTTAATTTTATTCTTAATTAATTTATTAATTAAAGCTATTTTATATGATATTTTGTTAATTTAACTTTGCACACACATGTTAAATCTATATTGCTAATTATTGAATGTTTTATAATTTTAAAATTATGTAAACATTGTAAAATTTTGCGAGAGAACTTTGCAAATTATTTATAAAATATATATAAAAATGTGCTTTACTCTACCGACAACTTAGCGAGACAATACCAAAAAGAAGCAGAGTTTGAGTGAACGACTCTCGCACAATTCACCTGGCGCGCATGCATTTATTTAATGGCATGGCGATAAGTAGCAGCGTTGAGTACAATGAGGCGCAAGGCAAATATAAAAGGTGGTCCATTTAGTGGTTCCCTCTTAACCGTTAATGGATTGTTTGCATAACATCGGTACTTCACAGCACCTTACAAAAAAAAAGTCTAAAGGCGTCAAATCGTAGCTCCGAGGTGGCCAACTGACATTGCCTAGACGGCTGATAACATGATTACCGAACTTGGCGCGCAAAAGATCGATTGTTGCATGGGCTATGTGGCATGGCGCGCCATCCTGCTGAAACCAAAGATCGTCCAAGTTCATGTCTTCAATTTACGGCCACAAATAATCGTTTATCATTCCTATGTAGCGCTCACCGTTGACCGAAATGGCGTTTAGATGATCAAAATCCTAGTTCATTTCGAGCTGCTCTAAGGCTCAAACTGAGAAGCGATATCGAACCGGATGATCATGCCCCTTCAATTGCTGAGTCATTTGGACCTTACCAACAAATAATGCGAGGTCTTTGTGCAACATTCGCATCAGGCTGGTGCGTGAAATGTTGAGATCGACGGCGAGTCAGTGCGCACCGTACGACGGCGATGACCGTGTGTGTTGGCCACTAGCATGCCAGTCTCACAACATTGACTTTGGAAATAAGTTTTCCAATAAGTAGTTTCATTTTGAATAGCAGGCTAATGGGGCAGCTGTCAACTTTGAAGCTATTATCTTTTGACATTTGACAAGTAAAAACTACGCCATTATTAAAAATAGAACGAAACACGCTTCAACAACGCATTGAAATTATTAAAATTCACTACAAAAATAGTGAAAATTTTTCAGTCATAGTTCGCAAAAATAAAGCCCTTTTTGGTCGTCATAAAGCACCTTCTCGGCCAGCAATAGTAAACCTGTTGGAAAAATTTGAGCTGTTGGGACAAGTTTGTGATGTTAAGAATCGAAACTATGTGCATCGCTCAAGAACACATGAGAATATTGCTGATGTAGCCCGTATTGTTGAAGAAAACCCAGGTTTGTCGATTCCTCGTCGATCTTTGAAATTGGACTTTCTACAAACGGCATTACACCGTATTTTGCTTAAAGACTTGAGTCTTAAGGCTTTCAAAGTTCAGTTAACACAAGAACTCAAGCCGGTCGATCGCCATAACTGTCGTATCTTCGCTGATTGGGTCCTTCAAATGCATCAAAATGATCTGGAATTTCATCGAAAAATCATCTTCAGTGATGAGGCCCATTTTCACTTCGGATGCTACGTTAATAAGCAGAATTGTCGAATTTGGGGCTCAGAAAATCTAAGAATGATTGTTGAAAAGTCTTTGCATCCTCAACGTGTCACTGTTTGGTGCGGTTTTTGGGCTGGCGGTGTGATTGGACCCTACATTTTTTTGAAAATGAGGATGATGCAACTGTTACGGTGGATGGCGCTACTGAGCTATGCAAGCAACGTCTCACACTTGGCCACCGAGGTTTTGTGATTTAACACCTTTAGACTTTTTTCTTTGAGGTCACGTGAAAGATTAGGTCTATGCCAATGCTCCACAATCAATTTAAGATCTTAAAGATGAAATTTGTGAAGTTATCGAATACATACAGCCGCAAAGGTGCAAATTGGTCATGGAAAATTTCATGAAAAGAATATGGTACTGCAACCGTAACCGTGGCGGCCATTTGACTGATATCGATTTCAAATGTTAATGGCATACTTTCATCTTTACAATAAAATAAACATTTATTGGTTTCTCTTAAAAAATACCCGTTTTTTTTATATCAAAATGAAACCTCTTATTGGAAAACCTTATATAATATTTCCCAACTTTGTTCAAGCGTAAAGCCATTCATTTTGCTCCGCGGAGATATGATACTGACTTTCTGTCAAGATTTCCTACGGGAAAGACCTGTCACTGTCAAAATAACAAATGATTAAAAAGATACCACTAAATGGACCACCTGGATCTCTCATCTCCATACTTCTTTCTGTTCTGCTATCTACAATTTCTGGTAACAAACAATCCATAAAAAAAGATGTTAACTTATTTTCAATTTTTTTTTTTTTCAAAATAAATCATTTCTTTAGATTGTTTACGGTAAAATCCAATCTATAAACAATCCACTTGCTGTTATTTCTTTTTCAATTTGTGTAGATAAAGCTTGTATTACCAACGCCTCGTATTTATTACCATGTTGTATTGCATGTGTACTAAATGTTTTTGGATTTGAATTTAGTTAAAAATTTTACATCTTGTGTAACTTCTTCTATTACAATTTTTTTCAAAACGTGAGGATGTTAGTCTATTTCTTCTATGAATAAACCACTCCGGACACTTATTTTGCTGTTTTGTTTGTTGTTCTATGTCCTTAATTTGATGTCTATCAGTATGCAAATTGTTTAAAAATTCATTTTTACGTTTGTCCATTTCGTCAAGGCTAATATCCGGTTTGTTGCAATTTGGCTCGTAATCTTTATCCTGTTGCAATTTTTCTTTAATAATTAAATTGTTGGGTTGCATGCGTGTCTTTTTTTGTAAAAGATTAGTTTTATTTGTTTTTTCTATATTTCTTAGTTCTAATTTTCAACATACTTTCTAGGACTTTTATTATTTCTGTTTATATTTTTATGTGCGTAGTACATACTTCTTTTAGTGTTATATGTTACAACTTCTTCAAAGCAACAACTTTCATACGATCTACTTTTTGTAAAATTTATTCTTTTGCCACCAATAAATTTTGCAATAACAGAGTTAAACTGTTCAACAGCATTATTATCTACATCGCATATCAAATTGTTTGCATTATTAGCTCTATAGTTAGTAGCATTAAGTAAATAATCATATAATTTTGTCATTTTTATATTGGCGTAAACACTACCATTTGTATACTTTGCAAAAGTAATGCAAATCGTTACATTTAGATGTTTTCCAAAAATATGACAGCAACTATTTTAAATGTCTGCTTTAAGTAGCTCGGTTTATTGTTTTTTATAGTATTCCTCATTTTTTCTGAATGAAATTCGGAAGTCACCTAATAAGCCGTTGGTTCCATCAATCCCCTTCAAACAAGTCGTAAGACTTTTGGGGCGATGTAAAATAGCTGTAAAACACGCAATAAACAAGAAATTGCTTTGGTGATAGCTCCTCAAAATTTTAATAAGTTTTGACGATTTTTTTTTTAATATTAAAGGTCTAGCTGCCGTGTTCTTTGCAAGATCTCTTAGTTTATTAATATAATTACGCAATAGGTGTTTTCTGCATTCTACTTTTTGAACTTTTACTCCATACTCTGCATATGGATTTTTTTTGTAGGTACTCCTATCCTTATCAGCAATTAATGTGTTGAAAATTAAACCGTGCATTAAAACCCTTCAAAAAGTATATTTGCTTCCATGCTAGAGGATGATACCGAGTAGTTTTTGTAGCATTTGTGATCTCTTGGTTCATTTCTATTTAATTCCGCATGCTTACATATAGAACAAAACTTATTTTGTACTACAAGAAACATCACATTTAATAATGAAACAAAAGACTAGTATCGCCATCTAGATGAGATTTTATATTAAAGTATTAAGTATTTATGCAATTGGCAGTTATTTTGCGGCTTTTATACGATTTTGAATCGTCAATAAATTATGAAATGAGATATTAATTTATTCAAAATCAGTCTAACGAATCACAGCGACATAGACAATTATTAGTTTTTCGTATCAATCCTTATTTCTATAAAATTCGTTAAATTCACTGCGTTTCTTGACTACATTTGACATCTCTCCTGTTTGCTGTTTAAATATTTCAGAAGAGTTCTTTATAGTTTGATGGAATGTAGAGCAGAGCTGATGTTCAATGCTAAAAATTTCTCAATGGAATTTAGTAGAATGTTAAACTTTAAATTGAATAATATAATTAAAAATCAGGAGAGCGTAGCGCAGTGGTATAGGCATCCGATCGCTGCACCGAAGATCGTGGGTTCGATTCCCACATACCGTGACACACTTTTCACATGTTTGCACGCTCTCCCACTTCCTAACCCGCCTTGCCAGCGTGCCAGGGTTCGGAATCCACTTAAAACTGTAGGTCCTTCGTAATGTAAGTTGCCAGCATTACGTGCAGAGTTGGAGGCCTATATCCAACCAGGATATGAAACTTATATATACATATGTACTTATTTGTATTTTTTCCAAAAAAATGTTTTAAAAGAGATTTTTATATTACACATTATAGTTTTTGACACAAAAATACATTTATACAAATATGACAATTTTTTGTTTTGTTTTATCAATGCAAAATTGTAAAATTATAAATACAAGATTGATTGGCGACATTTCAATTGATTGTATTATTATTTACACAGTGCGTGTGTGTGTGTGTGTGTGTGTATTTTTTGCATTTGATAATAAACTTAAAAAGAGTAATTTTTTGCATGCATATTATATAAATATTATATTAATCATTTGATGAATTATGCATTTTTGAATTTTGTGTTGTGTTGTGTTATTTGATTAAAAATGCATTATTTAAAAAAAATTAATCAATTAAAATTATTTACCTTTTTCACCTTTTTTTTATACACTTATACTTGTTACATATTTGTAGCAAATTGTTTTAGAAAAAAAAAAATTTCCTATTGTGTTTGTCTTCACGACACTGACATTTTAAATTGTCTCCCATGTCAAAATTATTTTGAACCTGTGCAGCCGTTATTATAATAACTTGTTCATCAATTTTAACATGTATTACTTTATTGTCACCATTTCAATGATGTTTGTTTTTATTTTTGGTGCAATTCTTTTAAACTTTTTTTTTTTGTTAAATTTTTGTCCACCACAAAATCACTGATTTCGTCTTGATTTTCTAAGGTTTTCCTCGTGATTTCCTGCAAATTTTGCCTATGTTTTGGTGCTGTTGCCGTAAACAAGCGGCAACGCGGCGTAATGCCTTTAATTCGGTGATGTTGTTGTCGATTTTTTTTTGTAATTTTATATTATTTGTTTTTTGAATGCGTCTCACAAGCTTTGCACGTTAGTCACTTGATAGTAGCATAAAAAGTATGCACAAATGTTTTGCAATCTGCCAGTTACTTGAATGTTGGCCGCGTGTCATTCTTTGTCGTCAGTAGCAGGTTTCTGCGACTGGCCGCTTCAAAAAATGATTGGCATAGCGAACCGTCCACGGTTTTGAATTCTTCAGAAGATTTTGCGCCTCTCACTCTCAACAAGAGAATGCGCAGGTGAAACTTTTTGGTCTAACTTGCGCTGATGATGTGTATTCTGGAAACGATTTTTTTTTTCTGTCGTATATTTGTCTGATCCACTTGCCCTTTTCGAACCTGTACCATAGCGAAATATCCACTTAGTAAAGTTTGCGGGCATTCGAGTCGACAGCATTAAGTGCGAAATAAGCACTTCAACATTAAAGAATCATTATCCGTACGATTTTTTTTCTCGAACAGGACGTTTCTTTCGTCGGGCATGTGCACCTGCAGCCGTACCACTTTATGTGACTTGTAAACTATTTTGTTTTTGAAGTCTCCATGCTGCCTTGCCCAAAAATTAATATCTCTTGTCGAGAAATTCTTTTACCTCATTGTAGTACATCGCTTCTCCTTCTTCGTCGAAACTGATGAGTGCTGAATCGGGACCTTCAGTTATGTACTTGTAAAGGTACTTGATCGGTTCTATTGTTGCCACAGCTTCGACATGTATGCTGCGGTTTTTGCGTCTGCAATACGTTACAAAGTTGTCCTTTCGAAAAGCAGCTCTCTCAGCTGAATCTTTAGGGTAAAAGGCCCCTATACTATCAATATCTCATGCGGCCCGCGAGATTTACACTTTTACAAAATATATTCATTTTATAATGATATAAATTCTAGTGAAAACCAATTTATTTAAAAAAATTATTATTTGTGCATCCATATATTCAAAAATTATGAGAAAAAATTAACTTTGATATCAAAATAATATTCTTCCGCATATATATGACAGATATTGCCTGTTTTATTTATGAGTTCACAGTTATGAATTTGCAGAATATTATTATTATTTATCCTAAGTTTTTAATACCCTTTTTGGATGTTGGACTGTATTATTTCATAACTTTTTATTGTTTTTTTTTTTCAAGTTTGTCTATTTTGGCCATTTTTGATATGTTGCTTCACTCTATTCCTCTATTTTCTGCTGCTTTGTGGGTCTGTTCGGACCAGCTCTTTGTTTATCCCTTGTATTCTCAATTCATGTATTTTCTTTGTTATTCTGGTTCTATCCAGTCTGTGTATGTGTCCTAGCCTTTCTAGCTGTCTCTCCTCTATTACTGTTTCTATAGGTTTAATTTTTAGATTTCTTACTTCCGAGCTCTTCACTTTATCTTTTCTTGTTATTCCTTTAATTTTCATTAGAAATCTTATCTTCATTGCATTAATTTTCTTTTTCTTTTATTTCTTTCTGTTGTTGTCCAAGATTCGCTCGAGTATATTAGGGCGTGCTGGTCTTACTACCTTTTGTATTTCTGTTTTTATTGTCTTTGTTATTTCTTTCGTAGCCAAGATTTGTCTTTTGAGCGCATTGAATATTCTTCCTTCTTTTCCAATTCTTGCATCTATTTGCATGTCTATATTCTTGTGCCTCTTAGGTTTTGTCGCTACTACCATTGTCTTTGTTTTACTTGTGTTTTTTTTGTCCATGCTTATCTTCTTTAGTTTTTCTTAGTATATTCTTTTGTTTTGTTGTTGTTTTTCTTCTTTGTCTGCTATAAATATCATGTCATATATTAAGATTTGAATACTAATTTGTTCCATTTTTCTGTATCCTATCTTTATAGCCTCGTTATTAATGTTGCAAAGAGTATAAGGCTTAAAAGTTTGCATAATAATTAAATTATATTCTATGTTTTAATTTTTCACTTCAAAAAATGTTCATAGTGAGTCTAAATCTAAAATATGTATATATAATTTTATATGCGGCCCGCGGAGTTATGATGCATTTCCAAAGTGGCCCGCAAGATCATTTAGGTTGGTTAGACGTTGCAATATAATATGTGGAATAAAACAATGCAAGTTTTGTGACCATTGCTTTAATTATATCTTTAAAAAAAAAGGAGAAATTAGGCGCAGATGGATGAAAGAATGGTTAAAAAATAGAAATAAATACTTTTAGGTGAGATTGTACAATAAAAATCAAACTCAATATATTGTGCAATCTTTCAATATTATCTACAAGCTATCAATATTATTGTATATCAATTATTGTGCAATATATTGACTATAATAATGAAAGTCTATGTGTCGATTAAGACCGCATTTGTTGTTTTTTATGCAAACGCATTCCGGAAATCGATTGCCGCACGGCCCGTGTATCATACATTTCAGCACATAATTGCGCAGTTTGGGTCCCAAGACCGCATCTTGGCTGCAATGCGTTTTATCAACCGGATTAACTGTAGTGAGAATGTGTGCGTGTGGTAGTCCGCGTTTCTGAAATTCAATCGCGTAGACTAGGCACTGCACTTTTCCCATCTTTTTTGATGCGGCCATATCGTCGATTATCTCTTTAAATTTTTTTTTAAACACTCTACAATATCCGGACGATCTTACGGCTTTTGGTGTTTGCGCAGTTCAGCGACCATTTCTGGCCATTGCGTCCTGGTAATTGGCCTCTCTGAAACTGCTGGGCAGAATCACTATTCGGCCGACGCGATCGTCGCATTCGTTTGGATTGGCGTTATTTTCGATTGCCGGGTCTGGCCGTCGTTTGTCGGGTTCTCTGGTGACGTTTTAGTTTACCGGAACTTCTTGTTCTTGTTGTGCTGTTGCAACCACAACCGTAGTTTCCGGTAGTTGTGTTGCGTCAGCTATGAATGATTATTGAATCTAATAAAACGTACGGTTAATACTCTCGACACGAAACCCTTTTTCTCGTACCGGTGTTCTATTCCTCTTTACGTTCATTGATCAGACTTCCTCTCCTCGAAGATGTATCAACGGATACCCAATCCTTAACCCGATTACCGAGACAAATCTCCTTCTGTCATGTCGCGTTGTGCGCGCTCTTTTGACGCAATTGGCGCAGTTTCATGTAAATCCCGGCAGATGAAATACATTCACGCATCACGTTTTTGATATCGTTGAAGATGTATATCCTCAAAACCGGTCTCCCTTTTTGGCGTGTTTGCGCCGCTATTTCGATCTCGTGAAAATAAAGCGCCCCGGATTGCGGGTCGTTTTCATTAACGTCCGTCACGCTGTAGTATATATCCGATAATGACCATCGGCCAGTTGCTGTTTTCGGTCGGAGCGTGTACGCTGGCACGTATACTTACAAAAGAAAATAAACATTGTCACGAAAATTTTTGCATTGAGCTGTAGAATTCAACAGCAGATCGATTAACCTTGTTGGGTAGTTTACGCCCACTTGGGAACCTTTACTGTATTTCCTCTACAGCACTTCTTCTATATTTCAATGCACGGAAATGTTGACAATTGTCATTCACATTGCTTACGTCGAGCAAGCCGCATGTAACAAATAATTTTCGTTTCTAATCGTCGCTCTTTGATTGCTTCCCTCGGTTCTGGATGGACCTTCTTTCACGTCTACGAAGGTATGCACTCAATCAGAGCGTTTTAAAAAATAGTCGACCGGATCTAATCTCCGTTTGCGGTCCTAATTGCTTTACGACAAAAGCGGACATTCTGGAGGGTTGTGTGGTTTTTGGTCCGCTTTCATCGTGCCTTACATAAGCCACCACGTGTTTGATCATGTTTTCCAAATTTTAAAAACTTATCATGCAGGACAGATAGTATCGGGCTGCTGCACTAAAAATCGCTAATAAAAGCGAATTACACGTTAACACAGCTTTGTCGTGATTTATAAAAAAAATTTGTAAGTCTTTTCTTTCTGGGTTACCGTGTTTATCTACCTCCTCTCTTAACACTATTTGCATCTTCCTAGCATTTACCAAAACAGGTTGTGCACTTCTGCTACATTTAAGAAGTCTGTAGATGCATTACCTTAAGGTACAAAAGAAGGCAGTGTTACTATTGCGCGACGATAAAGTTGATCACCCAGATCTACAATGTCGTCTATGACGGCAGATGTAGATGGTAATTCGTAGAGTTGAATAAAAACAACGCTCATGATCGAACAGGCTGTGCATTGTCTGTCTCTCGATTAATGAGAAAAGTTTACAGAACTTTGGTTTAACGTGTCATAATAAATATACATTTGAATTAATTATCCAAAAAAGAAATAAATTTATTATTTATTTTATACATATAGATATAGACATTAATTAAAAAATAAGAACTCTAAATTTATTATAAAAATCATTTTTTTTGTTAATTTTCAAATTCCTATTCTAAACAATAATATTCATGTTGATCAACTGAAAACTGTCTCAACTGTACATATACCAAAACAAGCGCTTTTTGGATTTGTATACTTATACCAGCTCATAGTATTAATTTCATAAGTCATGTAAGGAATTATGTAAGTAATGAATTTTAAATAAAACTCTTATAACAAAAACAAAATTTTAAAATATAACAAGTCTATAAATAAATAATTCAAAATTAATTTAAAAAAATTATTATAAATTAAAAAAAACTAAATGCAAGAAATTATAACATTTTTACATAACACAACTTTTTAAGTAAATTTGGAATTAATTTTGTTTTTATAATTTATACGTTTTTTATATTTTTCGGATTTATCAATAGACGCAGCAGATGCTGTTGAGGTCCTCGGTTCAAAAAAAATACTTACAATAATTGATGCATTTTTCAAATACAATGCATATTTACAAACATCCATGTCAAACATAGAAATTGTTTGTAATATCCATGTTTCCTTTAACTGATAGGATAACGGACCATCAAAATTACTGGTCGAGAAGTTTGTCGTCGTGCAGGTCTTGGTAGATGGATAAATTTGTGGTTGCGCAGGCTATTGGATTTTGTCGTGGTGCTCCTGGTTGAAGGACGGGTTTGACGTGCCCATTTCCATGAAGGTTGTTCTATTTTAGATTGTCAGCCATTGTGAAATATCAAAGTACTCTTATTAACTCCATATACACAAATCAGCTGCTACCAGTGCTGCCTTTTCTAACAATTTGACGAAAATGCTACATCTACATTGTATAAACAATTTTCAACACTTTAAAATCAATGATTTTTATCATTTTATGTCTACATTTCATTCAAGTTAGTTCTCAATAACACTCCCCTCCCTCAAATTCTATTCATCCCTTCATCTTGTACAAATCTCAATACTTTTTCCTATTTTTCTACAGTTTAACAAGATCTTTATTGTTTAATCTTGATTTACTTGATTTAATTTTTTTATCCCTTTGATTTCTTGAGGTAAAGCAAGGAGATTGATTGTATAGTTTGTTCAATTATTTTTGAAGTTTTTAATGACAGATTTTTAATAGGTTGCTGTAGATTATCTGGAGTATCAATGATGAGATTTAGCCTTATGATCTCTGCTATAGGCTTCTGATAGAGTGGCCAGCTTGATTTGTGAACAAACCTAAGACCTCTATTAGAGATAACATGAAACAAGATTTTTATTAGAACAGGTGGATGGTCAGAGCGAATGTTGTTTACAACCTTGACGAAAACTCTTATGTTGTTTAAAACCGCTAAATCTATCACATGGGTTGAGAAGCGTTTAGATGGTAGTTGGCTAGGAATTTAGGAATTAGAATAGTTAGGTTTTAGTAGAGTGTATATTTCTGAGTTTAGTGTCTAATTTTGCTTTGTGTTTGATATTAACATATTCATGTTTAGCATAGCATCCATACCAAGATATTTTTTGATCAATTTTCGATTTACTACCTGTTTGATTATGTGAAGTATTGATCTAAGTTAGAAAATTTAATTGGATTTTGAATAACTTTGGTTTGTAAATAGAGTATAACCTAGAGTGAAAAGTAGAATAAATTTGATGTTTTCAGTTTTTTCTCAGATACCTAAATCTCATGAGTTATTTTGTATTATTGATTTTGAAACAAATTTAAAGATTTTGTTTTGTAAAGATTCAATCTTCCAATGGTAAACATTAGAACTAACTTTGATAGGTTCTTTAGATACCTAAATGGCATAAACAAATTTGTTTAATAATAATGTATAATAAAGTATTGATCTGACTTAAAGATTATTTAGAAACGCATCATTGGATTTTAATCAATCTGGGTTTGTGAAGAGGTTTAAATTAGAGTTACCAAATTTATTGTACTAAATTAGATATCTTCAAAAGTAATTGTTGAATTTTGTTCAAATTTGGTTTGTAAAAAGGTTTTAGTTAGTGGTATCAATAATAAAAGTTAGAATCAAATCTATGGTTCAAATTTTTTTTATTAAGTTAGATATTTTGGATACCCACCATTGGACTTTGATCAAATTTGGTTTGTAAAGAGGTCTAAGTTAAAGGTACTTTTGGTAGAAATTATTCAATTAGTCCACTTACTAAATATTATAGGTTAGTCTAAAACATTAAAAAAAAATTTGATTAAGCGTGGTTTGTAAAAAGTTAGTAGTACCAATGGTAAAAATTAAAACTAAATCAATAGGTCAAAATGTTCCTTGGAAGCTTTAATGGCATGAGCAAATTTGTATTGATTTTGGTTTATGAAAAGATTTAAGTTAATAATATTCTTCTGCGCTTTGTGAAGTTAAAAGTAATAAAGCATCACAATCGGTCTGATAAAACTTTTGTAGAACAGTAACTTGGTCTTTATTTTTGTTTTTTTACTAATGAGTTAATTATTACTAACCGTTACCATTTTACCAAAATTATTAGCCCTTTTTTAATATGCATCATTTTAACAGCTGTAACCATTTGAAGTGCATTATTATTTTCAAAAAGAATGGTATTTACTACTGGTGCCAGTTCACAAAATCTTTTGAGCATATAAAATGTGGAGTTGCACTTATTTTTTCATCTGAAATTAATTTTAAAATTTTGCCAACAGGAATTCCTGCGTTATTTTGTTTTCTTCAAAGTTGATCGCCATATTCAACTTATTCTTTACTCGTATTATCATATCTCTGACTTTTGTTATGAATGGTGCAAAAGTGATGGCATTTTTTATGACATTTTCATACACTAAATTGATCGAAGATGGTCTGAGTTAGAGGTGCTTTTGCAAGTAATGGTTTTTAGCGTTGAGTCCGCAATCGTAATTAGCAATTGCGGGGGTCTGATCGTATATATGTATATATAGAACTTATTAATAAACATAACAAACTATATTTGAATAACCTAAAATAAAAATTATATAATTTTTTTTATACAGGGTGTTAGACAAAAAACGTACGGCTGAATAAATCCGTTATTTTTTAACCGATTTATATGATTCCAAAACTAGTTTAAATAATTTTTTTAGTATTATAAAGGCAGGTACACATATATTTGTTTTTGTTTTTAGTATAGTTGCTATGACAACCAACTTTATTTTTTTAAATGGCAACATATATTTTTTATTTTATTTTTTAAAAAATTTTGATATTTTTAATGCAACCATGTAAAATAATAAAATACTTTTATAACAAAAATTTTTGATAAATTTAAAAAACATATGTTTTTTTAATTGATCTTAATTGAATAGTTGGCGTTGAAAATAAATAATGTTAATTTTTTTAGGGTGTTTTTACGTTGTTATGCATAATATAGTAACAAAAAATTGACGTTATTTTGGAATTGTCTAGGATTCTGTTAATTCCCAGCAGTTCATGACGTATTACTCGCGATCCTTTATGGTCTATTATCGTTGCCCAGCTTTAGTCCTATATAAATTGCAACCAATAAATACTTTATAATCCAAACACTTATGCACAATATGCATGTATGAAATCTTAGTTTTAACGTCAGACAGTTTTGTGTAACCATTACACATTTTAGTAGAATTTATTGTAACCTTTTAGCATAATACTGCAGGAAACAATTATGTTTTTAAATAAATTAAGGAATCTATCAGAAATTAATGACAGATCTGCTCCTGTATCAATTAATGCCCAATCTCTGTTATCCGGATTCTTGAATATCAC
Source organism: Tachinus rufipes (assembly GCA_963932245.1). Taxonomy (NCBI): domain Eukaryota; kingdom Metazoa; phylum Arthropoda; class Insecta; order Coleoptera; family Staphylinidae; genus Tachinus; species Tachinus rufipes. The sequence continues at coordinate 10,283,717 of OZ010751.1, read as the reverse complement.
ACCATCCTAATTCTTTTGAAATCGTCTCAACATGGTTAACCCATTTACTAAGCTCATGTACATTTGGTCTAAAATATGATAAATCGACCTGACCACTTGCTACGTTCTTCAGTATTCTTTACTAACTCCGCTAATATAATTTGAGTCATGCCATTATTTTTGTCCTGTCAATGCCTCCCAGTAACACGTTTCACTAATACACACTATACCACTTCTGATTTAAGGGCGAACAATAAATCAATAACTTTTTCAAACTGAACTCAATATATTTCACGAATCACAATTCGAATAATAACAAAAACCAAAACCAGTCCACAAACTGACTAATCTAAATAATATCTAACAATATATACATTGGCGGAAAAATTGGCGCGCAAATTATTATACTAACATAAGTATTGAAATCAGTCTCGTGTCAGACTTAGATTAGACACAAATTTTTTAGTACTGAATTTTAGTAAAGTTATTTTAATTATTATAAAATGTAGCAAGCTATCACTCTAAACATTAAAACTGGTTTTAGTAGTAGTAAATATATTTATTTCATATTATACAAACAAATTATTATATATTACATTATGACCATGGTTGGTTTGAATTTGTTCTAATTTCTTGGATACAAATATTAAATTTTTTTAACACTGGAAAAATTAAGCACAAACAGTTGTTCTAAATTTAGTTCTGAACTCAATCTTGTCTCAAACGGCTTTTACTTAATAGTTAAAAATAAAAACTAATAAATGTTGTATATTATTTTTGTGTTGATATTTTATACTTTTTGTTTTTATAGTATTTTATAAACCATTTGAAATAGTTTTTGGATTATTCAAATCAGATTAAAAATGACAGTTATTTAGCCGTACGTTTTGTCTATTTATTGTCTAACATCCACTAAACAAAAATTATTTAAATGTAAGTTTTTAATGCAATTTTATCATTAATTTGTATAATTAAATATAATGACATTTATGTTGGTAAAATACAAATGGAATTTTAATTGTAATTATAAATATGTTAGTGTTAATCTATATATTAAAATACTAATTAATTATTTCTATTTTTTGCATAATTGCTTGTGTAAATATTTGTATTTTGTAGTAGCACGTGCCATTTACGAGCGCAAGAAAATACAAAATATTGATTGCGTATGTGCTATCTAAACTAAAAACTGCTCAAGTATGTATTGTTATTAGAAACTTGGCTAAGTTTTATGATCAGTTTCATACCGGCCAACTTAGGCGACATTCCTAGTTCTACAAATAATTTGATAATTAATTTGTTTTTTATAAGTTCTATTAGAAAAATCAATCTATGTTTTGTTAAAATCATTTAATCAATTGTATTCGCAAAAACGTATTAAAAATGATCTAAACATGGATTTATTTCTATATTTTGATATTTTCCAGCTATTTCCAATTATAATTTAACTAAAATACAATGATAAAATATAATTTGATTATTTCTGAATGTACTAGTAAAAAAATAAATAAATTATCAAATTATATGTACAAATACGAACGTCACCAAAGATGCTGTTTTCGTAACAATACTAGATATCAATTTAGCTGTTGGGATGCTCTTTTTATTATCTTAGTTGGCCGCATTTCTAATTTCTATACTGTTGCTATAGTTTCTATAACAACGATAACAACAAATGCATACAGACAGGTGCGGTGTTCATCCATTACGTTTCATTAGTAGCATAGCGGTTGTATACGTTGGTTGTGTATCATATATTCTCTATAAATTACAATCGACAATAATATATTCAAAACACAATAATATACAATTACAGTTGAAAAATAATTATAAAAAGTTGGCGAGAAAGGCCTGTAATACAATAATTAAGAATATGATTGCATATTTAATTAAATAAAATATGGCACATCGACTGCTGTTATCGGCTAATATATATTAACCAAATCATATAAATGGTAAAAACTAATATAGTTGTAAATAATAAATTATTTGAAATAAAATAATATTATTCTACAAAATAAATTAGTTGGCCGTCTTTGCATTGTGTGAATTTATGTTTACACGGTTGCTATGGTTCTGCAAAGAAATTCATATAGATGCGGTGTTTGTTGATTTCGCTTCAACAACGGCATCAGAGACATCGATTGTGTAATCATCTCAATATTATTTCGCAACAATAATATAATTTAAAGCTCAATAATATCCAGCTACAGCAATAATAATATAATTAAGTCACACAGCTACAAATTCGTAGTTGTGACTAAATATATTCTTAAAATATGAACATGGTGCTTATTGGACACTAAAGTTTGCAAGAAAGGCCTGTTTTAATAAAAATGCATATACTAAACAATAATTGGGAACATGTTTACATATTTTTTTTTAAATTATTTGTATAACCTTGGGTAATATATAATATTAATTATTTTAAATAATATGGAGCATTAATATAATATACGATAAATTATTATTTGCAATAAAATAATTAGAAGTAGTCTTAAATTATTATAGATCATGAAAAGTATACATCTTAGTTGGCCGTCGATACAGTTTCTATTGTATGAATTTATTGTACACGGTTGCTATGGTTTCTGTAACTGGAATGCACAAACATGCAGATTTATCTACTTCGTTTCAATAACGATTATAACTAATCTAATACACAATAACATACAACTACAATTTTATTTATTTATTTATATTTATAATGTTAATATTGTTTATTTATAAAATAAGAAAGAAATATGGGGCATAATTAGGATGATATTTAAAATAGATACGTTTAAGTTTACCTGAAGAAATTATTTAAATTTAAAATAATGCTATTTCTTGTTTACCGAGTTAATAAAGGGTGAGCCATCTTTAAGTTGAAGTTTTAATCATATAAGATAAAGAACAAACGGCTTATTTTTAGATTATTTCAGAGAGTGTATATTCCGATTAAGTATGAAATATGATTTCATTTAGATGGCGGCAGTAGGCCATTCTCGAGGACCATTATCGAGTAATTGCGCCACTGTTTCCAGCGGCATTTTGGTGATAGCTTTGCGAATGTTGGTGGTCAATTATCTGTGGATTTTCAGCATACATCTTTTCCTTCAATGCTCCTACAAAAAAATCCAGCGGTGTCAAATTGCAGCTGCGTGTTGACCAGTTCACATCACTGAAACGTCTAATAACACGGTTATTGAATTTGGTGCGCAGAAGATTCTTCTTTATTGCGCATTTTACAGCTATTATTTTAAATCGCCCCAGAAGTCTTACGACTTGTTTGAAGGAGGTTGATAGGACCAACGGCTTATTAGGTGACTTCCGAATCACCCCGGTGGATAAAGAGCAAGTTATTATTTTAGTCATATTCGGGGATCGAACCCCGGACTGTTAGCGTGCTACGCTAACGCTCTATAACTGAGCCATCTCACCAATTTTGATCGTTACATGTGCAGCATGGGTTGTTTGCCTCATCTTGTTGAAACCAGAGTTGCTGCAGATCAAGTTCTTCCAATTCGAGCTACAAAAAAATCAGTATTTATGCCTCTGTAACGATCTTCGGTAACAGTAACGTTGGCTCTCATTGTTTACGAAATAAAATAGCCCAATAACGCCACCATTTCAAAATTGCAATGGATGCATTGGTTTCTTAACTATGGCGTGTGGATTTTCTGTTCCCCAAATACGGCAATTTTGTTTGTTTAAAATTTTTCGGCTAATATTACACTCAACATTCAAATTGTTTAAAGCCTTAAAGCAAAAATGGGCATAAAAGTTGGCTATTTTAATTTAAACAATTTGCACTTTGTACGCAAACGTACTAAGGTCTTTGTGAAGAATCCGCCAAATATCGGTGCTCGCGTACACTTCGAGCCACAGAAGAACGCATTGGATGAGCATGCTTGATGCGCGTATTGTCTACCAGCATTCCAGTTTCACGCATTTTTTTTTACAATCTTTCGTATCGATCGATGGCTCTTCATTTCTTCCAAACAACGTACGTAATTTTTGCGCTGTTGCATGCATCTTCTGCACACTTTTCTTATGAAATTGTGACGCAAAAATTGACAGCGTCGGTAGAAACATGTTACACAAAATTCAACTAAAACATGGCTCACCCTTCATTAAAAGTTATTATTGTAGTCGGCGGGAATACAAACATACTAAAATATTAAAGAAACGTCACTCAATTCAAATTATTTTATAGCAACAAAACACAAATTTGAGTTGTTGAGTAATTAATAACTCAGTAAACAGTAACAGTTGTGATATGAAATATGTCCACAATAATTCTAAACATAAAAAAGCAGCAAAATGTGTTGTATTGAAATCCAAAACTTCGTCATTAAATTTATTAAAAACATGCGAGTAATCAATTTTGCTACATGAACAATTTGAATCTTATAAAACTTAGGTTCTTAAAGATTGATATATTCAATGTTAATCTATAATTAATCGCATAATATTTTCTCGCTAATCCAATGCCAAAAACAATCTGCGTTCTGGTTTTTGTCGCTCAGAGTACATTTCGGCGTAATTTCCTAAACACTCTTCAAGAACTAGATGCATAGAAAGCACAATTGAGGAACATTTACGCAAAAGTTAATATGTCCATTTATAATATTTTGGAGTTTGACATTGTAACTTGGTTAAAAATATTGTTTAAATTTTTGATTAGTACAAAATAATATTTCTACAATTAAAAAAAGGTCCAACATAACAACAGTAATAAAATTAATTTATTGAAAATATCGAAAAATGGACATATTAACTTTTGCGTGAATGCTCCTCAATTACACTTAAACAATTTGAGACATTTATAAAATTTAATTTGACGTCCACGGCTAATGATATTTTTACTTTTTTAATTATTTTTAAGAAATAATGATCTTTGGTTTTACTTGATTTTCTCAACAAAAAAATTATCAACAAAAGAAAAGTTTTCAAATTAAATTTTCCACAAAGAGAAATACCCAAAAAAATAAATTTACCTAAAAATTAAAAAGTTCCAGAAGACACCCTGTATATAACAATTTTACACTTACAATTTATGCTAACTTTATTTTAATAGTAGTACAAATTATAGGATCAAAAAGCACAATCAAGGAAAGATCTAATTAGTAAAATTGGTAGGCAGTCCGACTTAAAGGCAGCCCGTACTACGGCTTTGGGTGCTAAATGGATGAAGAGCATTCACTAAAATTAAAAAACAAATATAAATAAAACAAATTTGTATTTATTTAAAATAAAAACATTTTATGACAAATTGTTATTTGTTTTATTAATATATTTTCATTTCCTTTTCAGATTATTAAAAATAATAATAATAATTTTACTACAATAAAGAAAACTAATCATGTATTAATGCATATCTCATATCATATCAATTTCGTAAATTTACATTTCTATTTCTGCATCGTCTGGCAAAACATTTTGATGTTATAATAATTGCTTCAACTTTATCTATATGTACCTGGATGCCATTAGATAAAATTAGAAATTTGCGTTTCCAAACATCTTTCGATAGGGTTTCTTGTTCTTATTTGGTTTACGTTAAAAAAATGTTCTTCTGATAATTCTAGATTAGCCAGTGGGGTTATACGATATGGTATTCTATAACCACTATCACCAACAATTACTTTATTTTCATAGACTACGTGCTCAAAAAAAGCTTGAGTATTTATCGAAAAATACTCTTTCCATTCCTGTACGTCTCAGAATCTTAATATGTGTGCAGTCTAACGCACCAATGCAGTTTGGAAGTCGAGCAATTTTACAAAAGTCTATCTTCATTTTTTCATTTTGTGGCATGTAAATAAATTGCTTCACTTACTTTTTTTATAATGTTGTATACTATGGCTTTGTGAAGACCACTAAAATGCCTCATTGATGGCAAAAAAATTCCAGTTGCATAAAACCTAAACGTTACAAGAAGCATTTCAATGGGTGTGCTTGCATTATTTCTAAAAAATGTGATAATAAAATTATTCGACAGACATGACCGACATGTTATGATTACATTACGATTATTAGTAATGATCGAGTAAGTAAATCGTGTTGTATAAATAATAATATCATAATATAATTAAGTAATTACCTATTAGTGGGGTGTGATATTTTATCTTGCATAAGTTTTATCAAATGCTGTACCACTTGCTTAATGTGATGCGTTGTTTAAATTCATCTTTGTCCCACTTAATAAAATGATCTATTTGTTGTCGAAATACTTTAGGACGCCTAGGTTCCAATGCAATATCTATCAATTGTAAATCTTCATCTTGTAAATCTTCCATTACTGATGTTATGCAGTTACTCCTTATAAACAATATGTTCCTAGTAACACTACATAATTAAAATTTAGTTTACACTATTGAGTATACGCACCAAAACACTCACATATACAGGTGTTACCTGCTTTCGGTAGTAAAGCTTTTAGAAGCTTTATCACCGTAGCGGCATTTGTTGGCCTACCTTTTTGCCAACGAGAGTCAGCTTTGCTCAGTGGAGATTCAATTAAGGCACAACTCAAGAAAAAATAAACAAATCCAATAAAGCAATTTACCAACCAGTCTGATAATATTGGGTCCTGGGCTCCAATTTTTTTTATTTTTTTGATGAATCTAGATGGAAATGCTTCATAAAAAAAACATCCACAAGTAAAAAGGTGCTAATTGCAAAATTCAAAGTTCATTCAACCCCGACATTAATAATAATATTGAATATTCTTAAAAACTGTAGAATATTCAAATAACAACGTTTTTTTTTCTTTAAATTTAAAGAGTTATTACTACCACTTGTTATCAAATGTTATATTTAAAGTATATCACACAGGAATGTTTCAAGCAGTATACACTAAAACTAGATAACATGTGTTCGACCCGAATATAAGCTTATAGTCGTTTTACAATTATACTACAATTAATATTAAAATAACATTTAATTACAATTAAATGATAAATTTCAAACCTGTAATGTTTAAAAGAACGTATGTAAGTCAATTTAAACATCAATGTAATTACTTTAACTGTAGTTAATAAACAACTTTATAAATGTCAACATACAAGTGCAGTGTTTGTGTACTTACTGGATTACAGCTGCAGAGACAACATATTACTGGTAAGGTTACTCACACACTAAGCAATTCACTCAATTAATATTGACTTGAAATATAAAATTAATGATAATATATTTTTCTTTAGATTCCCAACAATATATATATATATATATATATATATATATATATATATATATATTCTTTGAAAGATATAAACCTGAGGCATCTTAACACCGAACATCATCGACATACAAGAATAGTAATTTATAAATGAAGAACACACACTTTAAACAAACTGACAATCGAAATCTAGGATATTATTGAGCTGAGTATAAATATTCTCCTATTATAACCACTAATCCCTGTAATTAAAAATTATAAAAAATGTACCAAATTAATCTCTAGTTGCCCCTTTCAGTACCAACCAACTCAACCAACCATATTATATTGGCAACCCCATCTCCACATATGCTGCTAAGAAAGAATCATTTAGTTTATTACTAACCGAAGCTGGGACGTAACACGTTAATGAATAGGGGAACAAACTTCTAAGGTGGGTAGGGGGGTTCATTTGAGAAACTTTTTATTTATAAACTCATAGGCAACCATGTTCACCCAAGAAGCTGCACTACGTAAACAAAAATATTTAAATGTAAATTTTATAATGAAATTTTATTATTAATTTGTATAATTAAAATGTAATAACAATTACGTTGGTAATATACAAATGAAATTTTAATATTAATAAATATATTAATATTTATCTATTTATTAAAATACTAATACTTAATCATTTTTATTTTTTTGCATAATTGGTTGTGTAAATATTAGCATTTTGTAGTAGCACGTGACATTTACGAGCGTAACGGAATTACATGTAAATATGGTTGGATTATTTTAATATTAGTTAGTAGTCGCAATTAACTAATATTAAAATAATATTGAAGCTATAAGAAATTTTGGAGTATCAAAAATATCATAACTTGAGGAAGGTCTCCTGAATTATAATCAATAATTAAAACTTCAAAATATTGATTGCGTATGTGCTATCTAAACTAAAAACTGCTTCTATGTATTATTATAGAAAATCTTTGCCAAGTTTTATGTCAGTTTTTTACCAGTCAACTTTCGACATTGTTCTACAAATAATTTGATAATTAATTTGTTTTTTATAAGCTCTATTAGCAAAATTAATCTATAATTTGTTAAAGTCATTTAATCAATTGTATTCGCAGAAATGTATTCAAAAGTATCTAATAATAGATTTATTTCTATATTTTGATATTTTCCGGCTATTTCCAATTATAATTTGACTAAAATACAATGACAAAATATAATTTGATCTTTTCTGAATGTATATTTAATAAATATATGGGGTGAAACAACAAAAACAAATATACAAAAAATCCAAAGACAACAAAACAAAATACTTAAAATAATACATAAACTTTCAAAGCTAACACCAACAGAAGAAATATACAAAATAATTAACGAAACAAACATTAACGAAAAACTAAAAATAGAAAAATGCAAACTAATATATAAAGTTAAAAATAAAAAAATTAAAACAAATCTACAAATAATATTAAACAAAGAAATTCACGGACATAACACGAGAAGAAGAAGTAATATATATGTACACACAACAAAAACAGAAAAAGCGAAAAAAACAATACTAGGAAATGGACTAATCACGTACAATCAACTACCTGAAAATATAAAAAAAACGAAAACTTTTAAAGAATTTAAAACAAAAATAAAAGAACACTACATAATAACAAGACTAAGAAAAACAAATTAATTAAAAAAAAAAAAAAAGAATAATACACACACAAAAAAAAAAAAAAAAAAAAAGAAGATAAATGGGGCCCCGAATACGAAGCTCTGCAGCCGACCATACATGGAAAGATGCAAAGCAGCAAGTGGGGAAAAAAAAAATATATAAAAAAAAAATTATCAAATTATATGTAGAAATGCGAACGTCACTAAAGTTGCTGTTTTCGTTACAATACTAGAAATCAAGATAGCTATAGCGGTTCGGATGCTCTTTTTATTATCTTAGTTGGCCGCCTTTCTAATTTTTATACGGTTGCTATAGTTTCCTATAACAACGAATGCATACAGATGCGGACGATTCGGTGTTCATCCATTTCGTTCCATTAGTAGCATAGCGGTTGTATACGTTGGTTGTGTATCATATATTCTCCACAAATTACAATCGACAATATTATAGCCAAAACACAATAATATACAATTACAGTTGAAAAATAATTATAAAATTAAATTGGCGAGAAAGGCCTGTAATACAATAATTAACAATATGATTGCATATTTTATTAAATAAAATATGGCACATCGACTGCCAACGTTAACGGCTAATAGATATTAACCAAATCATATAAATGATAAAAACTAATATGTTTGTAAATAATAAATTATTTGAAATAAAATAATATTATTCTACCAAATAAATTGGTTGGTCGTCTTTCTATTGTGTAAAATGTATGATTATACGGTTGTTATGGTTCTGCATAGAAATGCATAAAGATGCGGTGTTTGTTGATTTCGCTTCAACAACGGCATCGATTTTATTACGTTGATTGTGTATTATCTCAATATTATTTCGCAACAATAATATAATTTAAAACTCGATAACATACAGCTACAGCAATAATTATATAATTAGATGTCGCACAGCTACAAATTCGTAGTTCTGTATGAATATATTCTATAAATGTATCTGTAAAATATGAACATGGTGCTTATTGGACTCTAGAGTTTGCAAGAAAGGCCTGTTTTAATAATAATGCAGATCCTAAACAATAATTGAGACATGATATGAATGCATATTTTTTGAAATTGTTCGTAAAACGTTGTGTATTAATATATAATATTAATTATTTTAAATAAAATATCCAGCATTAATATAATATACGTTGACAAAACCATATAAATGGAGAAACGCTTGTAAATAATAAATTATTATTTGCAATGAAATAATTAACAGTAGTCTTATGCCCGGTTTCACCAACGTTAAATAGCGTTATTTGTCGAATAAATCTCCTAATAAACTAACCGGCCAAAATGCATCGAATAACTCGATAAATAACCTCAAAACATCTAGGTGTGACATTTATATATTGTAAATAATGAATGTCATGTTTAAATCATTTGATAATGTTGATTTTAAAAATCGTTTTAGATTAAAGAAAAAATCTACGCACTATTGGAAATAATTTCCATTTGGATTCTTAAAATCAGCGGAACAATCTCATTTAAAAGTATGTAAAATTCACAGTAGATTATCAATTTTATTGTAGATTGTAATTTTAAGAACATATTTAAGTTTTTCTGTATAATTACGCAAAAAATGTACTCATTAGCAGTTTAACAAAATAGTTGGGTTTATATTATAAATTCTTTTCTCACATGTGCGATTATAAATAAAAATAAAAATTGTACATAAAATTTCAATCTAAAACAAAATTGATGACAATTTGTGCATTTATCTGTAATTATATACCGCCAGTGTAATACGATCATAGCAACAAATATTTTTAATTTTGTGTTGATATATTCTTACTTCACTAATGATTCGAGGTTATGCATGCATAAATACTGGTTCATTTGAACTAATTTGGCGAATTTTCTGCCTACTATATTACCAACTTGATAAAAATAACGGAATAGTTATTTAATCTCCGAGATACCTTGGTGAAACGTAAAATGACTTATTTGATGAATAAATTTTATTCGATGAATAGTTATTTGACAATTTATTAGGCGTTGGTGAAACTGGGCATTAAATATTCTACAAAATAAATCATATATAATATAGTATCTTAGTTGGCCGTCGCTACAGTTTCTATTGCGTAAATTTATGTTTACACGGTTGCTATGGTTCCACTTCGTTTCAATAACGATTATTTGGTTGTGTATCATTTCAATATTATTTAATTCAATATTATTTAAATCAATGATAATACAATCTCTTCTTCTTCTTCTTCAGCCTTTGCTCATCCACTCCTGAATGTAGGCCTCTTCCAGATTTTTCCACGTAACATGACGAATACAATCTAATACACAATAATATACAACTAATTTACAAATAATTAAAAGTTGTATAGCTACAAATAAATACAAATAAATACAACTAATTCTTTAATACTAAGAGGAATGACAGACCATGAAATTTTTTCTCAACGATTTGTGCATGACTGTGACAAAAAGACCCATCAAATATAGAAATAAATGCGTTTTTCTGTATTTTTGATTGCATTTTGTTGCTGCTATTTGCAAATATAATTTTACAAAAAAGACTTCGACATACCATAGTTTAATCGTGTCTAAATGTACTGGTAAAAAAATAAATTGATTATCAAATTATTTGTAGAAGCAGCGATTAAGCCAAACTTGCCGTTTTTGTTCAAATACTACAAATCAAGGTAGCGGCCGGTATAGTCTTAACTTAACCATTAAAGGACGTTTATCAATCAATCCATTTATTTCATGTATCACTCCATATTAAGGAAGAATTAGCGCCAGTATCAACAAGAGCATTAAACATTACACCAGAAACATCTATTTTTAAAAATGGGCGATTGTCACCTTGAACATTAACAAACAATGGACCTACAATACACTCACGTGTAAACATTTCCTTAACTCTATTTAACCATAACACCCAGTCATTACTATTTCGGTCGGTGTGGCAATTCTTTTGGATACGATTACCGACACATCGAATCCTATCTACTAGTTTTTTGACTTTGTACAACTTTTGCAAGTTTGCTACTTGTCTGGTCTTTCTCACCGCATCGTTAGCAAAATTTCTTTCTTGCTTCCTTACAGTTGCCATACAAATGCCCATTTTTTCCGCAATTCCAACAAGTACGTTTTGATACTTGTAGCTTTCCCGTTTCCACTACTGCCAGTCGAGGTTGCGGAGAAGATGGTTTTTGAGAGTAGTTTGTTAGAGTCGATTCAATTCGCCTACAAAGTTTTAATAACCCAAAACGACGCTAGCCCCACGTTGGGCGCCAATTTATGTGGCGTCTCGCTGACGGTAGCTCGTATGCTCGGGGCAGGTCGTGGGTTTGAATTAAAAAAACGGTAGTTAGACGCCAATTGTTTTTTATTACCTCTGAGTTTAAATTTATAATTTATAAAAAAATAATAAAAAGGATGTTTAAGAATTAATAATTGTAACGGCATAATTCCCGGGGAGTTGCAGTCGTTGGAATTCCTAAAATCAAAAATAGGGATTAGTGGTATGCAACCAAGTATACACTATGGTTGAATGAAAATTATGTTGGGGTGAATTAATATCTGTATTTTGATTTTTAAATTAGTATCTAACTACTTTATAATTAAGTTATTTTGCGGTTTTATAAATATTTAATACTCACATGTTTCCTGTGCTGGTCCTTGCTGTGGATTTAGTGTCAATCCTGGACTGGCCCCGATCCTCTCGGTTTTAATCTAAAAACAAGTTGCGATTAGTTTATTGAATGTAATTGTTATTAATTGTTAATCGAGGAAGGTTGTATTATGCTGTAGATTGCATGGGAGAGTGCTAATAGGGATTTGATTAATTGTTTAGTTTGAGTATGATTGCGGTTACGATGATGGGTTTTATTCACCTCGGGTAGTGTTATTAGTAGGATTTTGGATATCGTTAGAGTTAATTATTGTGAATACTACTCAAGGGAGGAATTACCACTTTGTTAGAGACTGGGGGAGTTGTTATTTTGGGATATCAAGTAATTGTTGTTGTGTAGTGATTCGAGGTTAGGTGGTTCAATTCTGCAAGGATGATTTCTCAGGGGCAAGGAAGTTACAGTAAGTAGTTGGGACGATTTATATTGTTAATTTATTAATTTGAATTGCTGTACTTACTTGTGGTTATTAATCCACTTTGTTGTCACTTTCCACTTGACACCTGTCAGCCATCTTCTGATCACATTGTTTAGCGCATATGGGTTTGGCGCAAGATTTGAATTTCACCTAATTAGAATCATCTGCGCATCGGTCTGATTGGCCAGACGCTATGCTTCACGGAGAATGAGATTCATTCCTTTTCCGGTCGTTGAGGTGTCGTGGTGTGGTGTTGTAGCAGTGGCGAGTATTCTGAGAGGATATGTAAATCCTTAGGCATCGTGGCCTGATTTATATACTCGCCGTTTAAACTGCATTGAGTGGTGATATATTGTGTTTGGTGTTACCCGCAAAGGGGTATTTTTGGGATTTATCGTATATACCACAACCGCATGGCGGATTTGTCACCCACCCGCATCTCTTAGCTGGAAGTTATCTAATAAGGATTGTAGGACCGTATTAAAATCTCAGGTTCTTACTACGGGCGTTCTGGTTTATTTTTTTTAACGTTCCCGTACGGTCACCTCTCTGCTGTATCTATCGCAGGACGCATAGGACGTGCTGGAAGAATACAGAAGTGTGTGTTCAAGCGTGAGGCCGCTGATGTTCCCAAGTCTCATATCCTGCTCCCAATTGAATTGATTGGATTGGTGAATTTGAAGAATACAGAAGTGTGTGTTCAAGCGTGAGGCCGTTGATGTTCCCAAGTCTCATATCCTGCTCCCAATTGAAGTGATTGGTTTGGTTAATTTGAAGAATACAGAAGTGTGTGCAAGCGTGAGGCCGCTGGTGTTCCCAAGTCTCACATCCTGCCAATTGAAGTGTAGTGGCTTATTTCCCAGAGTCCAGAAGAATTTAACAGGAAGAAGTCAACCACGTGATATCGACAGCCTTTATAATTATTGTTTTTTTTGTGTGCAATGCATATTTGATTTGTGCCTTCTACCACTTGGTGTAAGGCAGAGCAAGATAACTGTGGGCTGTGAAATTTATTATTTTGTTTATTTTCGGGCGTACTAATATTTGCCTTACAGGATCTTTGGACGGGGATAGCGCTATGCCTGGACAGGGACCCAAACCGTGAGTACTCCTTTTTCTTTTTATATGTATAATTATACCGATATTTTGTATTAAAATTTCACGGCTTATTTACCGCTCACGTATTGTGATATGTTCATAGTTTAAAGATATTAAAGGCTTTGGTTGATACGTCGGTAGCACGGTTGTTCGATTTCTGTAGATCGATGTTTGTGAATAAGTTGGATACTGTTGAACTTTACATTTAATTTAACTTGTCAATGGCAGATTGGCCTAATCTGTTGTAAATACTTTTTTTGAACAATCCAATAAATTGGGTGTATTTGTACCTGTATTTTTGCATTTACCTTTTTTTTTTTTGCATTTACCTTTTTGTGTTCATTTAATTTTGTACATTTATAGATGTTCCTTACTCGAACATTAATGTGCCGAATGTAATTAAATTATATTAGCTTCTTCTACATTTGATATCCGCATACGCCTTTGTGTCTAACTTTTTGGTATCGGGTTCTACCTTTAGGAGGTGTGGCCAAATACAGGGTGGACTTCATAGAAAGATCCCGTGGCGCTCACAACTTACCACCCCCGTCTCCACTGAGCTACGACGGTAAGTGAAACCCTGTCCGCCTCTTACCCGCACAAAAGGGCGTTGATTATCAAATCGAAGGTTGCTGTTTTGGTAGCGTTACAACTGGCGCCCAACGTGGGGCCATTATGGCGAAATAAAGAGAAATTTGAATTTTACTAGAATGTATTTAAATGCAAACATATAAATTACAACTTAGATGAATAAATGCAATATATTTAGGACTTAGGAAAAGTTTAGGGACGGTTTGACTTTTGGGAATTAATTGGTTCTTGTTAAGTGGTGTTTGTTTAGGATCGGCTTTTAGATTAAGAAAATCCGAAATTAGTCGGAATCTTTCTTACAAGTTTGATAAGTTTTGTTTGATTTTGATAAAAATCAACTTTAGGTTTTGGTGTGATTGTTAGATTGTGTTCTTGAATTGTGTTGTGTCAAGATGGACTTTAAGATGAAGGTCAACCGGTTGGCGAAAGACGAACTGACTTATGAGTTAAAGGTGCGAGGTATAACTGGAGTTTCCTTGGTGGAATCCATGCGACCTCTATTGCGACCGTTATTAAGATTGGAGGAAAAAGAACCTGAGATTAAATACGTAGTAGGACAATTCGACACCAAGGAAGAAATTGGTATTATTGCGGGGAAGGTTGTTTTGCTCCGAGGCTCCTTGCCGACTCTGGACGAAACATCGGCCCCTTCTGTCTTAGAAAAGTGGGAGACTAGGTTTGTCCATGTCCTTGGCCGTGTCAAACGTTTGGAGGCAACGGAGGAGACTTCGGACACTCGTTCCAAATTGTTGTTGGAAGTGTTAGCATTAGGCGAGTCTTTTGAAAAGGTGAATCAAGCCAATATAACACGTAGGGAACACTTGCCACTTCATCTCTCTTTGCAAGAAGCTGCTCTCGTTACTGAGGCAGGGGAAGCGACCGATAGTAGTGAGGAATCTGGTGACGATTTACCACGTACTTCGACGCCAAGACCTAGATCGGAAGGTTTTCACCAGTCTCTAAGTGTTATGAAGTGGAACCTTAAATTTTCTGGCGATACCAGTTTGAAGTCCGTGAGTGCGTTTTTGGAGCAAGTGGACGAGTTGAGTTTTGCTCGCAATGTCTCGAAACAGAGATTATTTAATTCGGCCCTGGATCTGTTTTCAGGTAATGCGTTGATTTGGTATAGGGCATACCGTAAGAACTTTTCCGACTGGGATGATCTGGTAGCGGCGTTGCGAAGAGAATTTCAACCGAGTAATTATGAAGAAAAATTACTGGATGAAATCAAGAGTAGGACTCAAGGTCAGAGAGAGTCTAGTGGACTGTTTATTGCGGTAATGAAGTCGCTTTTTACCCGACTAACGTACAGGATTCCCGAAAATCAGCAAGTTAGAACGATAAGAAGGAATCTCTCTCCTTTCTACCAACATGGGCTAAGTCTGGTCGAAACAAAAACGTTGGCCGAATTAGAAAGTTGTTGTCGGAAGCTGGAAGCAGCGAAAGAGGCTAGCGAGGAATATGTACCCCCGACATCATCGCGTCGTCGACTCGAGCCGGACCTGGCTTACGTAGAGGTTACTGAGCAGTGTAGTGCCGTAGAAACTACTAAGACCTGCTATAACTGTCACAAACCCGGTCACTTTGCTCGAGAGTGTAGGCAGCCTAAAAAACTCCATTGTTTCAAGTGCGGCCTGGAAGGGTTTATTGTTGCTAATTGTCCAAAGTGTAATCCGAAGGCGGGAAACGCCCCCGGAAGACGTTAAACAGCCGATTGGCGCCTTCTGAGTCTCCATCGGCTCCTAGCTCTAACGAGATTATTGTGAACTATGTGTTGTCCCATGTGGGGAATGACCAGAGACCGTATCTAGAGGTAGACATTTTAGGTGTAAAAATGTTGGGTCTGCTAGACTCTGGTGCTACTCACACCATCCTAGGGTTAAAAGGTTGGGAGTGTGTAAAACGTTTAGGTCTGCATCTCGATGAAGGTTTTGTTGACATTTCAGTGGCCAATGGAGGTAAATGTTGTTGTATCGGTCGTGTGTCCGTCCCTTTCCTATTGTTAGGTAAATTACATGTGTTAGATGTTCTGGTGGTGCCCGAAATACCGCACAGGTTAATACTTGGGGTAGATTTTATCAAAAGCTTACAGGTGGTGCCGGATCTGAAAAATAACGTCTGGAAATTTGCCAGTTCGGAGATTGCGGGAGTAATTGGGGTTCCCACTCTTAGTGAAGAAGAGAAGTCCTTGTTGGAGAAGTTGGTGCAAGAAAATTTTCAGTTGATGGGAGAGGCAATAGGTTGTACCTCACTAGTGGAACATGTAATTACCACCGAATCTCCGCCGATTAAACTAAGGTATTATCCGGTATCTCCCCATGTACAGAAGCATATTAATCGCGAGTTAGACGAAATGTTGGCGGCAGGTGTAGTGGAGAAGTCAAATTCTCCGTGGTCATTTCCTGTGCTTCTTATACCCAAAAAGGATGGGTCTTTTCGATTCTGCGTCGATTTTCGCAAACTAAATGCTGTCACTAAACGCGACGCATACCCTTTGCCATACATCTCGGCTATCTTGGATCGTTTGGGTCGGGCTAATTATCTCTCGTCACTTGATATCAAGTCCGCCTATTGGCAAGTGCCAGTAGCCGAGAACTCAAAGAATTTTCTCAGTTTTACCGTGCCCGGGAGGGGCTTATTTCGTTTTACGCGCATGCCATTTGGTTTACATAATGCCCCAGCAACGTGGCAGAGGCTGATAGATAATGTATTGGGAGCCGAGCTGGAGGAAAATGTGTTCGTGTACCTCGACGACATTATTGTTATTTCATCTACTTTTGAGGAACACTGTCGGGTGTTGAAAGAAGTTTTCCGAAGGTTGCGGGAAGCGGGCCTAACCTTGAGCAAAGAGAAGTGCCAGTTTTGTAGGCCAGAACTCAAATACTTAGGCTACGTAGTTGATGCGAGAGGTATTCGGATAGACGGAGACAAGGTGAAAGCGATCTTAGAACTGCCACCTCCTTCTACCGTCAAACAAGTCCGCAGTTTTGTTGGAATGGTTTCTTGGTATAAAAAATTTTTACCCGCTTTCTCTACTACCTTATCTCCTTTGTTCACGCTGTTGAAGAAACACCAAAAGTTTCACTGGTCGGAAGAGTGTCAGAAAACTTTTGATAACCTAAAAAGTGCGCTGGTGACGGCTCCAATTCTGCGCTGTCCTGATTTTGATCGTCCTTTCGTACTGCAAACTGATGCAAGTGATTACGGTATTGGGGCAGTGTTAAGCCAAGAATATCCGGAGGGTGAGCAAGTAATTTGTTACCTGAGCCGCACCTTGAGCTCATGTGAACGAAAGTACCATACTACGGAGCGTGAATGTTTGGCAGTGATTTGGGCCATTGAAAAATTGCGGCCGTATTTGGAGGGTTCAGTCTTTTCGGTAATAACCGATCATCACTCGCTTGTGTGGTTGAATAACTTGCACGATCCCCAAGGGCGACTTTCTCGTTGGGCTGTGAGACTTCAACAATTTAACTTTACTGTTATCCATCGCCGAGGAAAAGATCATGTGGTCCCAGATTATCTTTCTCGAGGCGTCCCGAAATGTGAAGAAATTGTAGTGACTGAGATTTCGGACAAATGGTATCTTCAGATGATACATAAGGTTAAGTCAAACCCTTTGCATTACCCCGATTGGCGTGTTGAAGGTTATGTGTTGTATAAGCACGTGAAGCCTACCTACCCGGTCCTACAGGATACCGGGGAGGACTGGAAGGTGGTTGTTCCTAAGGAGAAACGAGAAGAGGTTCTTCGAAATTGTCACGATGTACCTACCGCAGGTCACTTGGGTGTTTACAAAACCTTTCATAGAATATCTTATCAGTATTTCTGGCCTAAATTACGATGCGACGTGGCTCGATACGTTAGACGTTGTGACGTCTGTCAACGTGTAAAGGGTGATGCCAGGAAACCCTTGGGTTTTATGTTGTCACAACCTAAGGTTTCCCGTCCGTGGCAGATGATAAGTGCGGATTTGGTTGGTCCATTTCCTCGATCAATGTCCGGGAACATGTATATTTTTGTTGTGTCGGATTATTTTTCAAAGTATTCCCTGTTCTTTCCTTTAAAGAAGGCTATAGCCCAGGAGGTTGTCAAAAGACTGGAGAACGAGGTCTATTTAGTTTACGGCGCTCCTCAATTGATTCTTACTGATAACGGAAAACAATTCACTAGCCGTTTGTTTAAGGAATCCTGTGCCACTTATGGTGTGCAATGTCGTTACAATGCGGCCTACCACCCCCAAGCAAATCCTACGGAGAGGGTGAATCGCGTCTTGAAGTCGATGCTTGTTTCCTATATCGGGGACAACCAACGCCTGTGGGATAAGGAGTTGCCAAAAATAGCGTGTGCCATTCGTACAGCGCGGCACGAAACAACTGGATTTACGCCTTATTTTCTTAATTTTGGGCGAGAACAAGTTTTGAAGGGTACCAATTTCGCCTTGCGTGCAGAATTGGAGAATGTTCATTTTGATCGCGCCAATGTGGTGGCCCGGTCAGAAATATTTCCGGAAATTTTTAAGAAAGTGGAGGATCGTTTAAGACAAGCCCATGAGAAGAATAAAAAGTACTATGACCTCCGCCGTAGACCCGACGAATTTTACGAAGGGGATCAAGTACTCAGAAGGAATATGATGCTCTCCGACGCAGGACAGTATTATTCGGCAAAACTGGGTAGAAAGTTTGTTGGACCTTACACCGTGAAGAAGAAATTGTCCCTATGGACGTATGACTTAGTGGATGAGATGGGAAAATCGCGTGGAGTTTGGCACGCTAAGGACTTAAAGCCTTTTTTGAGTCACTAATCGAGATAGCTGTGTTGACCCCGGCAAAAGAATAGGGCAACTGTGATCCTGCGTGGGGTAAGAGTCCCCTGAATGACCCGACGGTTGCGCTTAACATCTTTGGTTTCTCCAATAGCAACATTTCTGTGTGTGTGTTTGTCTGTATGGTTTGTGTCGTTGGTTTGTGTTTTGGTGGGCGATAGTGCCCAGCTTTATTTTTCGGCACGGGGGTATGGGGAGACACCCACATACCTCAATTATGACGAATTTTGGCAGACGGACATGTTTTGGATTTGGTATGTTTTGGCGTGACGTCGAGTGGTGGACATTGGTAGCTTCCTAATTTCTTTTCCTTCTTCCTTTCGCCGACCATCATTCACCGAGCTTCAGCCCCAAGGGAAGGTGTCAAAGAAGTCTTTAGGCTAGGGGAGGAATGTTGGACTACGGTATTTTTTTTGGTACGCTACTTTAGGTACTCTTTCTTCGACTGTCTGTGGTCAACTCTTCTCTTTTCTCTTTTGGGCTGCTTAATGTCTACACCACTCAGGTATAATTGGTTCTGTTTTACTTTCTGTGGGTTATTTTCTTTTTTTTGTGGGTTATTTTCTTTTTTTTGGGGGTTATTTTTTTTGTATGTGTGCGTTAAGGTAGAGGCCTGTTGAGGCTCTGCTTAAATTTAGGTCTATTTGATTTTAGTGCCTTACAATTACGTTTTCTCGGAAAACTTTTGTGGAAAGTTTTCCTCGGGGAAGTAAGGGGGGGATTTGTAACGGCATAATTCCCGGGGAGTTGCAGTCGTTGGAATTCCTAAAATCAAAAATAGGGATTAGTGGTATGCAACCAAGTATACACTATGGTTGAATGAAAATTATGTTGGGGTGAATTAATATCTGTATTTTGATTTTTAAATTAGTATCTAACTACTTTATAATTAAGTTATTTTGCGGTTTTATAAATATTTAATACTCACATGTTTCCTGTGCTGGTCCTTGCAGTGGATTTAGTGTCAATCCTGGACTGGCCCCGATCCTCTCGGTTTTAATCTAAAAACAAGTTGCGATTAGTTTATTGAATGTAATTGTTATTAATTGTTAATCGAGGAAGGTTGTATTATGCTGTAGATTGCATGGGAGAGTGCTAATAGGGATTTGATTAATTGTTTAGTTTGAGTATGATTGCGGTTACGATGATGGGTTTTATTCACCTCGGGTAGTGTTATTAGTAGGATTTTGGATATCGTTAGAGTTAATTATTGTGAATACTACTCAAGGGAGGAATTACCACTTTGTTAGAGACTGGGGGAGTTGTTATTTTGGGATATCAAGTAATTGTTGTTGTGTAGTGATTCGAGGTTAGGTGGTTCAATTCTGCAAGGATGATTTCTCAGGGGCAAGGAAGTTACAGTAAGTAGTTGGGACGATTTATATTGTTATTTTATTAATTTGAATTGCTGTACTTACTTGTGGTTATTAATCCACTTTGTTGTCACTTTCCACTTGACACCTGTCAGCCATCTTCTGATCACATTGTTTAGCGCATATGGGTTTGGCGCAAGATTTGAATTTCACCTAATTAGAATCATCTGCGCATCGGTCTGATTGGCCAGACGCTATGCTTCACGGAGAATGAGATTCATTCCTTTTCCGGTCGTTGAGGTGTCGTGGTGTGGTGTTGTAGCAGTGGCGAGTATTCTGAGAGGATATGTAAATCCTTAGGCATCGTGGCCTGATTTATATACTCGCCGTTTAAACTGCATTGAGTGGTGATATATTGTGTTTGGTGTTACCCGCAAAGGGGTATTTTTGGGATTTATCGTATATACCACAACCGCATGGCGGATTTGTCACCCACCCGCATCTCTTAGCTGGAAGTTATCTAATAAGGATTGTAGGACCGTATTAAAATCTCAGGTTCTTACTACGGGCGTTCTGGTTTATTTTTTTTAACGTTCCCGTACGGTCACCTCTCTGCTGTATCTATCGCAGGACGCATAGGACGTGCTGGAAGAATACAGAAGTGTGTGTTCAAGCGTGAGGCCGCTGATGTTCCCAAGTCTCATATCCTGCTCCCAATTGAATTGATTGGATTGGTGAATTTGAAGAATACAGAAGTGTGTGTTCAAGCGTGAGGCCGTTGATGTTCCCAAGTCTCATATCCTGCTCCCAATTGAAGTGATTGGTTTGGTTAATTTGAAGAATACAGAAGTGTGTGCAAGCGTGAGGCCGCTGGTGTTCCCAAGTCTCACATCCTGCCAATTGAAGTGTAGTGGCTTATTTCCCAGAGTCCAGAAGAATTTAACAGGAAGAAGTCAACCACGTGATATCGACAGCCTTTATAATTATTGTTTTTTTTGTGTGCAATGCATATTTGATTTGTGCCTTCTACCACTTGGTGTAAGGCAGAGCAAGATAACTGTGGGCTGTGAAATTTATTATTTTGTTTATTTTCGGGCGTACTAATATTTGCCTTACAGGATCTTTGGACGGGGATAGCGCTATGCCTGGACAGGGACCCAAACCGTGAGTACTCCTTTTTCTTTTTATATGTATAATTATACCGATATTTTGTATTAAAATTTCACGGCTTATTTACCGCTCACGTATTGTGATATGTTCATAGTTTAAAGATATTAAAGGCTTTGGTTGATACGTCGGTAGCACGGTTGTTCGATTTCTGTAGATCGATGTTTGTGAATAAGTTGGATACTGTTGAACTTTACATTTAATTTAACTTGTCAATGGCAGATTGGCCTAATCTGTTGTAAATACTTTTTTTGAACAATCCAATAAATTGGGTGTATTTGTACCTGTATTTTTGCATTTACCTTTTTTTTTTTTGCATTTACCTTTTTGTGTTCATTTAATTTTGTACATTTATAGATGTTCCTTACTCGAACATTAATGTGCCGAATGTAATTAAATTATATTAGCTTCTTCTACATTTGATATCCGCATACGCCTTTGTGTCTAACTTTTTGGTATCGGGTTCTACCTTTAGGAGGTGTGGCCAAATACAGGGTGGACTTCATAGAAAGATCCCGTGGCGCTCACAACTTACCACCCCCGTCTCCACTGAGCTACGACGGTAAGTGAAACCCTGTCCGCCTCTTACCCGCACAAAAGGGCGTTGATTATCAAATCGAAGGTTGCTGTTTTGGTAGCGTTACATAATATAAAATAAAAATATCGCCATCACCAGCTGGTACTTTACAACGAATTAACTTATAAATAGTTACTTAATAAACTCAACATATTTGATATATTGATTATAGAAAAATAAAAACTAAAGATAATTATAAAAATAAACTACTTATCCTTGTCCTTTGTGACGGGCTTCGTCCGTTTCAATTTCTCTGGCGGTGTCTTTAGTTATTGGGACATCTTGCCTGGACTATTTAAATTCACCACAGCGATAACATTTATTGGTGGTCATCTCGCATGGAATATTTTAAATTAAAGTACAATCCGCGCGCTATATTCTTCCACGTGTGCTGGATAGTCCGATTGATATTTTATTATAAATTAGATAAGTCGGTAAGAAAGAGTCTATAATGATTGAATTAATACACGGAAGTTATTATGTTTTGTTTTTTACACTTACCAATTATTTCAATTGACTCTCGATATTCGAATATATTTTACCATTTGGCAATACTTATTCAACGTATATGAGTTTAACGCGTGCTCGCGTTGAACGCTCGAATTTTGCGATTAGTTTTTTTTCAATTGTTAAATAAAAACAATTTAGAACAAATAAATTTAATAATATAGTAATGATGTCTCCTACAAGAGGCTGCTTTACAATAATCGGCTGGACAACAGGTTGCATCATAATTCCGTCTCCCATTATGTGATCCAAAAAAAGCTGCTCTCTTTTGGGAGCTCTTTGTTTCATTGATTCGAATACAGAATATGTTAAATCAATAAGCAAAAACAACACATTATATTTTTAGGTTATAAAATGTAAACTACACAAAACAATAATTAAATACAATAATATATACTTACACATTGTTATAAACAAGATTGCTAAGCAGTACAGCATTGTAAAAACGTTACAAATCATTTTGATTATTTATGTGATGACTATAAGTTATAAAACTATAATTAGGATATTGCTGTCACTGATGCTGTTAGTCGTTACGACGAATATGGCGTGAAATGATCTAGACCGCAAGCGCTTGTTTTTCCTGCATAATCGTAGTCGTGCCAACGGCTTATTTTTTACGTTGTTGCCACGGAGTATTTGATTTAAATAAAAGTCCAATTTACACTGGAAAGAAACGTTTAATAAATTAATTTATAACTAATTTAATTTATTTGAATCTTTTAGAGCAATTTAAAAAAATATAATTAATTATCGACAACTTTTGAACTACTTATCTATAATCTTACAAATAGCATAGTTATCCATAGAAACCTTAATTTCTGTTTTTATTAGTCTTATAATTTATTATTATTAATGAATTTTTGATTAATTCAATTTGATAGTTAAATTAGGCTTTAAAAAACTGTCTAATACTTTGCAAATATTTAAAACTATTATAATATATACTTCAATGAGTATTAAAATGTTATTATATTCAAATTTTATATTATTTATTAGTTATTTTTTTTAAAACTTATCAAGTATTTTACATAAAATGAAAAATATCGTAAATACTTTAAACTGTCCCAAACGCTTTTCAAATATTCTAAATAAATTGCTAAATGTTTTAATTATTTCTAAAAGTTTTTGAAAACATACTAAATGTACTAATGATTTGCAAATATTCATTCTAGGCGTATAGAAAAGATTAAAAAAAGGTTACAGTTCGTTATGAGCTTATCCAAAACATTTGAAAAAAGTTATAATTTATTTTAAGTTTGTCCAAAAAAACTTTACAGGGTTCTAGCTTATTCCGAGTTTATCTACTATTTTAACTCATTCTAGGTCTATTTAAAACGATTCAAAAGGGTTACAACTTATTTTAAGTATGTCCTAACCAGAAGTTTTTAAAAACATTACAATTCTTTTACGTTTAAACAAAACTTTTAATAAAGCTCATTCTAGAATTGTCCGAAAGTTTTGAAAAAGGTTATAGCTTGTTTTAGCATTAGCTTAAACTGTTGACAAATCTTGTAAAGCATTATTTTATTCAATTCCTAATGCATATTTCTTTGTTTCAGGTTCTAGCAGCACAGTGCGACTGAAGCTTTTACATGAATTTCCATTTACAAATTCATTTCTCTTAACGGACATACGAACATTATACGTCCATTGCGACGCAAACTTGTTATTTGTAATAGTAGGTAGTGCGGTCGGACCTACTTTGTTGTGTAATTAATTAAACCTAAATTAAAGTGTTAGAAGAGGATAGGATTAAACATATTTATAAATTAGTGCTTGACCATTAGCGGACGTTTGTTTGCATTCAATGATTGAGTTGATCAATCAAGTTTTGAATAAATCCAATCATAAATTAATAATTTTAATAAATATATTTATTTATACTGCTTAAATAAGGTTAAAATTTGGTATTAGTAGTATATTAGTGTAGTATTAGATTTGGTATTAGTTTAGTTTAATACTACTAATACTAGCAAAAGAAAAAAATCATAAATCAAATTAAGATGCGAAAAATACATTATTACATTAAAAATTGATTACCATAAACTTACAGATGGTCCTGGAAGATTGTCAAAATTGGGCAGTTTGTCTTGCCTTGCTTGTGTCCAAGCGATACTTTTTCTGCAAATAAAATAAGCAATAATAAACAATTGTTGTTTTTTGAAAAGTTCAACCAACAATTTATTTAATTCCGAGTTAAAGGGTTGTCTTTTTACATATTTCAAAAGGTTTAAACCCTCTAAATACATCTTTAATTATAAACACATAATTAATATTATTACATAAACTTTGCTATTGCAAGGTCGGCCATCTTTAGCATAAGCCCATGTTATGCACCAGCATTGGCAACGACAGTTCCAAGAAAGTTCAACAAAGTGTAAACAACAAATACAAAATTCATGCAATTAAAGTTCGATTGAGTATTAATTAAAAAATCCATATCAGTAGCAAAGTTCAATTCAAGCAAACTGAATAGAATTTCTAATAAAAACCTCAATCGATTAAATAAAAATAATAATTAAAAAAAATACCATCAATTCATTCTTATAATCTATATCAGTAATGTAGCTTCCTAAATTTGGTCTTGCAGTCCGTGGATCTTCATGCGGATACAAACAGCTAATCACATCACCCGTTCTCAAATCCCATTTATTAACAACACCATCTATAGCAGCAGATAATAGCACATCATTACTGAAAAATTCATAAATTAACATATACTATTACAACAAATATTAATATAGCTAGCTTACCTCTGTGCAATGCAATTAATCCTTCTCTGATGAGCACTTAAGGTCCTAGTAAATTGGAAAGTTGTTAAATTGAACTCGTATACATTAGTATCGCAGCATCCAATGTATAATTTCGCATGTATCTCATCAAATTTTACATCCGTAATGAAAAACTGTTCTGCAATACTGTTGGGTGGGCAAGGAATTTTTATTTCCCAATCAGGCTTAGGTGATGGTTTAGTATAAACTTCATGCCAAATATACCCACAAACAAAACCAAGAGTTCCTACTATTAGATACGTCTCCTCAGCAATCAAACCTATAATATCTTTATCGGTATCGATCTTGACTCTAAAGGCATTTATTAATTTCGGTTCTCTCGCATAAATACTAGGAAATTCTCTTTCTTTAACTATTTTCCTTAAACTAAATAGAAACAAAGCGTTATAATTAATATTATTAATAACATATTAAATCTTACTTGACAATGGAAATGCAACCAAAAGCATCTGCTACTAGCAAATAATTCCCACATATAGAATTCGTTAGGCCTAATATGGCGTTGAAAATGCTTCGATTAATCATATCTCAGATAGATTATTAACCAGGATTTCGTTCAATATAAACTTTCACAAAATCGATGGCAGATAATCTTTTGACAAATTATTATTAAAGAAAACAATGGCGGCAAAATAGTAACTATAAATGAAGATTGCTACATAGCAAACTTGCCAGAATGACCAACTGTGCGCGCGCACGTTATAATTTCAAATTGGCTCCAAAACAAATTAAATCATTAAATTTAGAATCATATAATAAAAAAAATAAATATAGTTATTCGAAGCTATTTTATCTTAGCACATAAAATTTTAAAGCAAGAAAAAATGATAAAATAAATCAAGAAAATTAATATGAAGTTGCCTATCATGGTAGCCATTCTAAATTATATAATATTTGATTAAAAAAATAACTGGAATTAACCAAATTAATAGACGATTGTCTAAATATTTTGCTACCATGCGAATAAGAAAAACCGAGCTTCCAAAGTAGGCAACCAAATATACACTAATTGTAAATATTGAAAAAAAAACATAGGCCATGACCATAGGCGTAACACCAATGGTATTTTGTGATAATTAAGTAATTAATAATTAAATTAAAATTAATACAAAGTACATAATGCACTATTATAAATACATAAACTAAAATAAAATGTTTCTGAATTTTAAATTGGCAATATAACTATATGGTCTTATGGTATAAGTCTTTATATGGTTAATTATAATAGAAAATATTAAAACTCAGTATTTATTATAATAATATTAATAATTAAATGTACAAGATTGTGAATTAAACAAAATTATAATTTTAAAAGTTAAAAAATTGGTTTATTTGAAAAAACTTTGAGCAAATTCGGTTTGAAACATGCGTACACTGTATTTTTGTTAAATTTAATAGTTTGACATTCTGGTAATTATATTATCTATTTAAACAAAATCAATAAGTGGTTTCATATATAAAATTGTCTTTTAAAAACGTTTTATATGAAAAAAAAAATTGGTTTATTTCAAGAAATTTTGAGCAAATTTGATTTGAAACATCCGTGCTTTGTATTTTTGTTAAATCTAACAAATTGACATACTGCAAATTATATTCACTATTTAGACAATATCAATAAGTCGATTCCTATACAAAATTGTCTTCTAAAGAAATTTTTTATCAAGAAAAAAGTTGGGTTAAAGAAATTTTGAGCAAATTTGATTTGAAAAACCTAAACTCTGTATTTTTGTTAAATCTAATACATTAACATTCTGGAGGTTATATTGACTACTTAAACAATACCAATAAATAGATTCATATATAAAATTGTCTTCTAAAAACGTTTTATATGAAGAAAAAAAGTGGTTTATTTAAAGAAATTTCATTCGATTTGAATCTGTATTTTCATTAAATCTAATAAATTGACATTCTGGAGGTTATATTGACCATTTAGACACAATCAAAAAATGGATTCCTATACAAAATTCTCTTCAAAAACGTTTTTTCTAAAAAAAAGGTGGTTTGTTTGACGAAACTTTGAGCAAACTTGATTTAAAATATCCAAACTCTGTATTTTTGTTAAACCTAATACATTGACATTCCGGAGGTTAAATTGACTACTTAGACAATATCAATAAATGGATTCATATATAAAATTGTCTTCCAAAAACGTTTTATATAAAGAAAAAAAGTGGTTAATTTAAAGATATTTTGAGAAAATTAGATATGAAACATCCGAATTTTTATTAAATCTAATAAATTGACATTCTGAAGATTATATTGACCAATCAGACAATATCAATTAATGGATTCATATACAAAACTGTCTTCTAAAGACGTTTTATTTAAAGAAAAAAACTGGTTTATTTTGAGCAAATTCGATTTGAATCATTCGTACTCTGTCTTTTTGTTAAATCCAACAAATTGACTTTCTGTAGATTATACTGACAATTTATAGAATATCAATAGATGGTTTTATGCTAAGAATTGTCTTCTGAAGACATTTTATATGAAGAAAAAAACTGGTTTATTTGAAGAAATTTTGAGCAAATTGGATTTATAACATCCGTACTTTGTATTTTTGTTAAATCTTAGAAATTGTCATTTTGGTAGTTACATTAACTATTTAGACATTATCAACAAGTAGATTCATATGTAAAATTGTCTTCTAAAGACGTTTTATATGAAGAAAGAAACTGATTTGCTTAAAGAATTTTTAAGCAAATTTGGTTTGAATCACCCGCACTCGGTATTTTTATTAAATCCAACAAATTGACTTTCTGTAGGTTATATTGTCAATTTAGACAATATCTATGGGTGGTGTCATATAGAAAGTTGTCTTCTGAAGATGTTTTATAAGAAGAAAAACATTGGTTTGTTTGAAGAATATTTGAGCAAATTTGATTTGAATCATACATACTCTGTATTTTGATTAAATCTAATAAATTGACATTCTGGAGGTTATATTAACCATTCAAACAATATTAATAGGATTCCCATACAAAATTGTTTTCTGAAGACGTTTTTATAAGGAAAAAAACTGGTTTGTTTGAAGAAATGTTGAGTAAAATTTATTTAAAAAATCCAAACTTTGTATTTTTGTTAAATCTAATTCATTGACATTCTGGAGGTTAAATTGACTATTTGGACAATGTAAATAAGTAGATTCATATATAAAATTGTCTTCTAAAAACGTTTTATATAAAGAAAAAAATCGGTTTATTTGAAAAAAAAATTGAGCTAATTTGATTTGAATCATCCGTACTCTGGATTTTTGTTAAATCTAATAAATTGACATTCTGGAGGTTATATTGACTATTTAGACAATGTCAATAGGTAAATTCCTATACAAAATTGTCTTCTAAAGACGTTTTTTATAAGAGAAAAAGTTGGTTTATTTGAAGAAATCTTGAGCAAATTTGATTTAAAAAATCCAAACTCTGTATTTTTCTTAAATCTAATACATTGACATTCTGTAGGTTATATTAACTATTTAGACAATATCAATAGGTAGATTTCTATACAAAAAACGTTTTATATGAAGAAAAAAATTGGTTTATTTGAAGAAATTTTGAGCAAAATCGATTTGAAACATCCGTGCCTTATATTTTTGTTAAATTTAATAATGTAACATTCTGGAGGTTATATTGACCATTTAGACAATACCAATAAGTAATTTCATACAAAGAAGTGTCTTCTGAAGACGTTTTATATGAAGAAAAAAATTAGTTTATTTGAAGAAATATTGGGCAAATTGGATTTGAATCATCTATACTCATACTTACCTATTTTTATTTCATGACTATGTAGTTATGACTTAGCCAGCAATAATGTTTTTAAAAAATCCTGTACATAAACAAACATACTTACCTTAACCGGGATTTGAACCCCGTACCCAAGCTATTCAATTAACATTATGAAATAATGTTAATGATTGAATAACAAATAAACACAAATTGCATGCAAAAAATAAATGAAGCAATAATAAATAAATAATTAATTTACAAAAATTTATTAAAAATAACCAAAATTAAATTCTAATACAAAAACATAAATAATAAATTAGTAAATTTCTGGTAAAAAAAAAAAATAAATGATAAAAATATAAAATATTACTATTAATTTAAATTAAACATTTTGGGATAAGCATTAATAATTTTGAGGTGAAACAATATGTGGCAAAGTGACTACTGCATTTCTAAAAGTATGATTGTTCGAAACGTCATTGTGTGGACTTAATCCAGCATACGAAAAAATTTTACAAGGTTGATTTTGAATAGCTGCTGTGTAAATGCACTTTGATGATGTGTATAGTTTTTTTACATTTTGTCCAAACATTTCAAAATTATAAAAATATCTTGATCGTCCTCCCCCTAAAACATTTCCATTGTGCATCTTTGCCACATATACACCTAAATCTTTTAAATCGTAAGCTCTAGCAGCATTACAGTTCCTGAAATCCCAGAGGGATAAAGAAGGACCTCCTCCACATAGCTAAAAACGTAAATTAATATCAATATATAATCGAAGTTTAATTACAATTATTTCAAACGAGTTCTGTATTAGTTAAATAGACATAAAATTTGTTTAAACCTTAAATAGAAAATATTTTTAATCATACCGTTTAAAATATACAAGTATTAAAACATAAATAGCCAAATGTTGTTGACAACACCTGGATATCAAAGTTAGAGGGTTGGAGAAGATAAAACCTTTTCCATTATTGCAGTCTTACAACAATTCCACGTCTAAGAAGCAAAAAACACTTTAAACTTAACTAAAATCTGAAAGCTTCTACTCTAATCAAATAAATCTATGGCAAACACTTTCCTCGACACATTCATCAGTACTAAATTTCCCTAGCAATAATGAGGAAGATAAAAAGTTCGGACTGTAGCAGATTGACTGACGCCTAAGTTAGAACAAATCAATACACAGCTAAAAGCAAAGTTACTTTATGTAGCTCTAGAAGACCTTGTTTCAATATACAAATGGAAAAAAAAATGGAAAAAATAATCAACAAGTGTTGTGTTGTCGGTTAATAAAAATAATAAGACGTAAATTTTTTGTCTGTAAATATTTCTATCAAGTGCGTGCTAATTATCAACACTTACCATCGTAATTTAATATAATATTTATCAATAAAAATAACATACCATCCATGGCAGCTGCAAATCAATTGCACCAATCCATTTACCATGGTTTCGAGCCGTCAAACTATTACAAAAAGGTTTTAAAATAGCTGTACAAGGAGCAATTCGTACATCAAATTTCTTCACAAACCCATCTTTACCTCCAGTTACTATATCATATTTCCTAAAATACAAACAATTAATACAACTAATCAAAGAAACCAAATAAAACTTACTCATTTCCTATACAATTTATAAAATTATGCGCTTTATCAAATCTCAATAGTTGTTGTCCGTTATTGATATCATAAACTTGAACGCTATGATCGTCATCTCAAAATTCAAAGAAACAACTGTAAGCTATGCATGAAGCGTCTATTTTTTCAATACCAAATCTTTGTCCATTTCGTAATTTAATATTCCATATAGGTTTGATGTGTTTTACATTGATTACATCATCCCAATCGTAAAAATCAATGTAATTCTCATTTGCAACTAGTAAATAATTTTGGATACTCAACATTGCATGTATTTGTAACATTGGCTTAACCACAAATGCATTAATTAATAAAGGAGAATAAGGATTGATTGCATCTTCAATACTAATATAAAAAATAAATTGTCATTAATCATTTAATAATAAATATGAATATGAATTGGTTAATAATAATAATACATTATTAAAACTTACCCATAGACAAAGATCATTCCCTTATTGTCACCATTTAACAGATATTTTCCACAAGGAGAAATCACTTGGCTCAAAATAGCATTCTTTACAGCAGGCTTATTTGTAAAAGTAACGTCTTTCAAAAAATGATTAATAAAAGAAAGTCACAAAAGCCAAACAATTATTTCGTTACCATAACAACAATTTGAGCATGGCAAACTGATCATTTCATTCAATTTATTTACCAAACCTAACAAAATAAAATGCAATGTTGCCATTTAATTTGAAATGATATATAGTGAACAAAGTATTAATAACTCTTGTTTACATTATAATTAATTATATACAAGGTGTTCATTTTAATAGTAGCTTCTTAGAAAAACGTTTTGATTATAAAATTTAAGCAAAAGATACCAATACCAAATTGAGTGGTAACGTAACACCATCTATTAGGAGTAAGTTGAACCAACCAAGTTGCGGAAAAAATCCTTTCTTCTCTTTGCAAAACGGAGAAACTTCAATTGGGTAGGCACCAATGAAGTAGAGTAGGGTAGAAGGGGCAACGACCACTGCGCATCCTAAACCTCGATCCGCGTTTGGTTACTGCCTTTTTAGTTCATAAAAACTCGTTTGTTTACATTTGGTATCACGAATTAGGCAACTAACAATACTCGGTACACAGGTACGACTTTTATCTTTGCATGTAATTTAAGAGGGTTACCTAACTATAAAAATAAAAGCGCGGCATATTTAAGTAAAAATTTTATTTACGAAACATTTACGTATATTACTCATAGACTAACTAGAGATAAATGATAATTATTTACAATAAACTTGCTTATATATTAGTCTGCGAGTAGAAAATAACTATGCAGGTACATTTCAAAAAGATTATAAAATAATTAAGGGCGTAAATCTCTGAAATTTCCGAGTAATATTTGTGACAATTTTAAAAACTAATTAGAGAGATTAATTACATTGTAACTAAGATTTCTAGAGTAAGTTTTGATGATTATGATGTATCTTTGTCTTGAATTCATTGCAAATTTTATCACTACAACACCTTTTCAATCAAATCTGAAAGAAATGCACGGCAAATTGACGCCTTTAGGAGCAAGATTTTTTACCTTTGAATGCAATTTAGTTGTACTTTTCTAAAGTTTGCAGTTAATTAAAAAATCTAAGTATATTAACACCGACAATGGCCTAACCTCCGAAACCGGTCTTGTAATAATAAAAAATAAAAATAGCATATAAAAGTATATACTTAATATTAAAACTATAATCTAACCTTTTATGTAAGCTACGGTGAGTGTTTTTACCTGATGGACATTAATGCAAAACTAAAATCATAACATTATGTTTGCTAATTGTGTATTTTACATAAATGACTACTTATCAACCCAGAGTGACAAGTAAACAAATGTAATTTAGAAATAATCACAAAACTCGTAGACAGATTTCCATATAAGGTTCTGGTTAAAGGTTAATTAGGTTTAAATATCATTAACCTAACATAAATTAACCCCATATAATGTATCAAAATAAATTTATAAAAATAAAATTAGTTACTTGAAAATAATTTTCTTTTTGTGTGATTAATCTTTATAGCTTCATTATAAACGAATAGTTTACTTCCCGACTACCCACCCAAGTGGCAGTCAAGAAGAGATTGAATATTAGTTTTTTTCTCTTATGGTATAGTAACTACTGACGTTTGCAGAGATGAAAAAAATCTAATTATCTAGTTTGGAGGTTGAATTGTCTTTTAAAAACGTTTTATATCAAAGAAAAAATTTGTTTATTTTGAAGAAGTTTTGAGAATATTGTATTTGAAACCGTTTTAATCCGATTTTTATTACATTTAAGGAATTTGGAGGGTAAATAGATCTTTTAGACAATGCCAATAGATTATCAAATATAAAATTTTCTTCTAAAGACGTTTTATATGAAGAAAAAAATCAGTTTATTTAAAGAAATTTTGAGTAAATTTGATTTGAAATATTTATACTCCGTATGTTTGTTAAATCTAAGAAATTGACCTTCAGGAGGCTATATTGATCATTTAGACAATACCAATAGATGAGTTTATATATAGAATTTTCTTCTGAAGACGTTTTATATGAAAAAAAAATGGTTTATTTAAAGAAATTTTGAGAAAATTGCATTTGAAACAGCTTTAATCAGATTTTTTGTTAAATTCAAGAAATTGGCAATTTGGAAGTTCAATAGATCCTTTAGACAATACCAATAGGTGGATTCGTATATAAAATCTTCTTCTGAAGATGTTTTATATAAAGAATAATAATGGTTTATTTGAAGAAATTTTGAGAAAATTGGATTCGAAACAGCTTTAGTCAGATGTTTTGTTAAATTTAAGAAATTGGCAATTTGGAGGGTAAATAGTTCCTTTAGACAATACCAATAAGTGGATTCGTAAATAGAATCCTCTACTGAAGATGGTTTATTAAAAGAAAAAAATGGTTTATTTCAAGAAATTTTGAGAAAATTGCATTCGAAACAGCTTTAGTCAGAATTTTTAATAAATTGGCAATTTGGAGGTTTAATAGATCTGTTAGACAATATCAATAGGTGGATTCGTAAATAGAATCCTCTTTTGAAGATGTTTTATAAGAAAACAGCTTTAGTCAGAATTTTTGTTAAATTTAAGAAATTGGCAATTTGGAAGTTAAATAGATCTTTTAGACAATACCCATAGGTGGATTCGTATATAGAATCTTTTTTTAAAGATGGTTTATATAAAGAAAAAAAATGGTTTATTTGAAGAAATTTTGAAAAAATTGAATTCAAAACAGCCTTAGTCAGAATTTTTGTTAAATTTAAGAAATTGGCAATTTGGAGATTAAATAGATCTTTTAGACAATACCAATAAGTGGATTCGTATATAAATTTTTCTTTTGAAAATGGTTTATATGAAGAAAAGAAAATGGTTTATTTGAAGATATTTTGAGAAAATTGGATTCGAAACAGCTTTAGTCAGAATTTTTGTTATATTTAAGAAATTGGCAATTTGGAGGTTAAATAGATTCTTTAGACAATACCAATAGGTGGATTCGTAAATAGAATCCTCTTTAGAAGATGGTTTATATGAAGAAAAAAAAAATGGTTTATTTGAAGAAATTTTGAGAAAATTGGATTCGAAACAGTTTTAGTCAGAATTTTTGTTAAATTTAAGAAATTGGCAATTTGGAGGTTAAATAGATTTTTTAGACAATACCAGTAAGTGGATTCGTAAATAGAATCCTCTTTAGAAGATGGTTTATATGAAGAAAAAAAATGGTTTATTTGAAGAAATTTTGAGAAAATTGGATTCGAAACAGCCTTAGTCAGAATTTTTGTTAAATTTAAGAAATTGGCAATTTGGAGATTCAATAGATCTTTTAGACAATACCAATAGGTGGATTCGTATATAAAATCTTCTTCTGAAGATGGTTTATATGAAGAAAAAAAAAATGGTTTATTTGAAGAAATTTTGAGAAAATTGGATTCGAAACAGCTTTAGTCAGAATTTTTGTAAAAATTAAGAAATTGGCAATTTTGAAGTTAAATAGATCCTTTAGACAATACCAATAGGTGGATTTGTATATAAAATCTTTTTCTGAAGATGGTTTATATAAAGAAAAAAACTGGTTTATTTGAAGAAATTTTGAGAAAATTGAATTCGAAACAGCTTTAGTCAGAATTTTTGTTAAATTTAAGAAATTGGCAATTTGGAGGTTAAAAAGTTTCTTTAGACAATACCAATAGGTGGATTCGTATATAGAATCTTTTTCTGAAGATGGTTAATATGAAAAAAAAAATTGGTTTATTTGAAGAAATTTTGAGAAAATTGGATTTGAAACAGCTTTAGTCAGAATTTTTGTTAAATTTAAGAAATTGGCAATTTGGAGGTTAAAAAGTTTCTTTAGACAATACCAATAGGTGGATTCGTATATAGAATCTTCTTCTGAAGATGGTTTAAATAAAGAAAAAAAAAATGGTTTATTTGAAAAAAAATTGAGAAAATTGAATTCGAAACAGCTTTAGTCAGAATTTTTGTTAAATTTAAAAAATTGGCAATTTGGAGGTTAAATAGATCCTTTAGACAATACCAATAGGTGGATTCGTATATAGAATCGTTTTCTGAAGATGGTTTATATAATGAAAAAAAAAAAAGGTTTATTTGAAGAAATTTTGAGTAAGTTGGATCCGAAACAGCCAGAATTTTTGTTAAATTTATAAATTGGCAATTTGGAAGTTAAATAGATTCTTTAGACAATACTAATAGGTGTATTCGTATATAGAATCTTCTTCTGAAGATGGTTTATATAAAGATAAAAATTGGTTTATTTGAAGAAACTTTGAGAAAATTGGATTCGAAACAAAATTTTGTTAAATTTAAGAAAATGGCAATTAGGAGATTAAATAGATTCTTTACACAATACTAATAGGTGGATTCGTATATAGAATTTTCTTCTGAAGATGGTTTGTATGAAGAAAAAAATGGTTCATTTAAAGAAATTTTTGAGAAAATTAGATTCGAAACAGCTTTAGTCAGAATTTTTGTTAAATTTAAGAAATTGGCAATTTGGAAGTTGAATAGATCCTTTAGACAATTCCAATGGGTGGATTTGTAGTTAGAATCTTCTTCTGAAAACGTTTTATATGAAAAAAAAATTGGTTTATTTGAAGAAATTTTGAGAAAATTGAATTTGAAATCGCTTTACTCTGTATTGTTATTAAATCTAAAAAATAATGTTTTTAGGTTTGGTTGATTATTTAGACAATGGATTCATTTGTAAAATTGTCTTTTAAAGACATTTTTGTATAATAAAAAAAAATGTGGGGCCTTCTAAGTGCAAATATATTTTTATAACCACAAGCTTTGTAATAAGCATTAATTAATTTCCATAATCTGATTAATGAAGACATTCACCTCAACAATATTACTCATACTTTTATAGCAAATCATTAAACTAACAATAATAACAGTTTACATAACACTACGTTACACAATTCATTTCATTTTGCAAAGTTTGATTAAACTGAAAATGGTTTGTGGTAATTTATACGATTTCTTCATTTATTAAGATTACAATTTTTCGCATAAATTGACATTAAAATTTCTCTTTATTTCGTGAAGCAACAATTTAAATTTATTAAAATATTTAAATACTAGATTTCGCAGGTGTGTCTACTTACTAAGAAGAGTTGCATGTCTAATAACCTTTCATACATAATTATTCACACATAAAAAAATTAATATGATAAATACAATGAAATTAAATCATCATTATTGTTGTTGTATTGGGTTTTCCGAATTACCCGTCCTTAAAAATAGATTACGGAATAATAAAGTGAAGAATTATGATAATAATGTAGTATAGTACAATGGGTAATTTAATTAGTATGCGGAAGATGTTTGTAAATCATTTTATTCTATTTTTGGTAATTTGCATATGATTTATTTTGAAGAATAGAAAAGTTTTAGGTGTGTGGCGAGAAAGTACTTAAATCGAAAATTGTATGAGCAAATTTTCAACAATAAAAAATTTACTTTTTTTTTTTATTATTCTAAAAATTACATTTTAAAAATGTCTCACTTTAGAACCGTTATTTTCAAAACAATGAAAACGTTTGCAACTATAATAGATGCTATAACATATTCTTTAGCTGCTATAGATAGCATAAAACTTCTTCGAGTTAATTATGCTATTTTATATAAAATATTGTTTGATATTAATTGTTCGTACTAATTCGTACCGCTTCGGGTTACCTCGTGCAAAAAATAAACATGGCCGCTTCAACTCTATTCTAACTTACTTATTCCACGCATATACATTTTTTTATTTTAACAAATAAATAATAATTTATTATTTACTGTATTAATTAATTTATAATTATTTTTTATTTAGTTTATAATCAATGATTTGTTAAGGTATTTTTCTTTAAATCATAGTTTTAAAATGCAAAAAATAAGCTGTATAAACGTATGGAATAAGTAAGATAGAATGGAGTAGTAGCGGGCATGTTTTTTTTGCACGAAATGATCCGATGTTATCCGAATACTTAATTACAAAGCTAAGTTAATTAAATTTGCATATTTTATTACATAAATTACTCAATTTGATGTAAAAAAAGCATAAATGCATTATTATAAAACTGTAATTAATACATTTACTATAGTAGCGTCCGCAGCATTAAATTAAGTTTCAATAGAATTTAGTATTGTTTTAAATTTTATTGATTATATAGTCAAAGAATGACATCAATCTTAAAAAAAAAATACTTGATACTTTCCATACTTGAAACATTTCTTAAGAAAATTTAAGTATTTTATTCAAAATATGATAAAAATCAATATTTCAAATTAAAAAAATTAATTTAAACATTTCTAACAGTCTCACTAGATACAATTAAATTCAAGGACAACGTACAATTAAATATATACTTACCATGAACACAACTCATTCATTCATTCACATCGATCAATCAATTCAATAACATAACACGAATCTCACATACTTCATTCTCTCCAATTATCTATTCAAACAAGCCCTGACCTTAAATATCTAATTTATTTCTTTTCATTTCCAGGTGAGTTTAAACTGATTGTAAAATGTAAATGTATTTCAATTAATTGCTGCTAACAAAATGTTAATATCTTAATTTATTGAAATGTCAAGTGTATCACAATGCATTGGAAGAAAACGCCACTATCATAAATAAAATAAAATAAAATAAAATAAAATAAGAACAGGTTTTTATTATGGAAATGTTCGGTTATGAATTGCCCAATTTAAGGTGGAATCATCATCATTAACACTTTAGTTTGGTAATTGGGCAATTTGGCTTATTACCGTCATTAGTTATAATAATAATACAATAAAAAATAATTATATAATATTATTTTTTATTGTTATTAATCATTTAATTTTGTTGTTTTTTCTAGAGACATTATTAATAATTTTGTTCCCATGTTCATCAGATATTGCAGGTTTGTGGTTACAATTTTGAAAATAGGAACTTTCATCAAAACTCTTTTAGAAAATTTAAAAATAAACTAAAAATTTTAAAATCTATTAAATTCCATTAGATTTTTTTTTTATAAAATGTACTAACTTTTTTATTGCAAATCTGGCTTTTAAAAGTGATACTAAAAATCCGGCCATAAAAATCTTATGTTAACCAAACTGTTAACTCGACTTAAGAATTACAAATAAGGCCTTTAAAACTAAAAATCCAGTCCACAATGTGTTAAGTTTGACTGTAAAATTATTAATCCGGCTTTCACCAAAAATCAAATCCCATTAAAGTAGCTTAAATTGATGTACAATATTTTAAAGTTGCTTTTGTATTCACTAACTTACCTTAACATCGCTTGTTTAGCAAAAATCAAAATTCATTAAAATTTTCAAAATAAATCATAAACTATAGCGCAAATCAAAATATTTCATTTGAAAGAATGAAAGCTTATAAAATTTTCTTTAAAATGATACAAATAAGTTACGATTAGTATTGAATTAATCAAGTTATGGCAACATTGTTTGTTTCGCTAAAATCAAAACTTATCAAAATTTGCAAAATAATCTGCAATCTACAGTCCAAATACAAATTTTTATTTAAACAAATTAAAACCCATCAAATTAGCTTTAAAATGATGTATTACAAATTAAAGTTGATATTGAATTAATAAAGATATGGCAACATTGTAGTTTCAGGAAAAATCTAAATTTGTCCATTTTTTAAAAATATTTTCTGAATTAATGCCCAATCAAAAATATTTTATTTAAATAAATTAAACCTTACAAAATCAGCTTTAAAATAATATAAAGTATGTTGAGATTATCAATGAATTAACTAAAGTATGGCAACATTGCACTTCTGAAGTGAATCAAAATTTATCAATTTTTTCAAAATAGTTTCAAACTGAAGAGTCACATAAAATTATTGTATCTGAATAAATAATAAAGCCCATTCAATTTCCTTTAAAATGATATATAGCATGTTGAAGTTTGCATTGAATTAACTAAAGTATGGCAACATTGCATTTCCGGACTTAAACCAATTTTGTTGATTTTTTGAAAATAAATTTGAAACCAAAACCTGAATTAAAAAATTCATTTAAAGTAATGTATAAATAATTAAGGTTTCTTTTAAATTTAGCAAACTATGTCAAGTTTTCTCTTCTGATAGAATTCAAAATTTGTAAAATTTTTCAAAATAACTTTTAAACAAAAGCTTGCATCAAAGTATTTAATTTAAATAAATTAAAGCAAACTAAATTTCCTTTAAAATGACGTATAATTTCTTAAAATTGGCTTTAAATTAACCAATTTATGGCAACATTGCTTTATTGAAGAAAAATCAAATTTGTCATTTTTTTCAAAATAAATCAATAATAAAAAAATTAAAAAAAAAATGTAAATAAATTAAAACCAACTCAATTTCTCTTACTATGAGGTATAACTTGTTAGGATTGTCATTGCATTAAACAAACTATGGCAACATTGCTTAGTTGGGTAAAATTAAAATTTATCAATTTTTTTCAAATAAATTGCAAATTACAGTCCAAATACAAAATTTATATAAAAATAAATCAAAGTCCATAAAAGTAGCTTTAAAATGATATAAAACATGTTGGGATTAGTGTCAAATTAAGTAAATTATGGCAACATTGTAGTTTCAGAAAAAATATAAATTTGTCATTTTTTTAAAAATATTTTCTGAATTAATGCCCAATCAAAAATATTTTATTTAAATAAATTAAACTTCACAAAATATGCTTTAAAATAATATAAAGTATGTTGAGATTATCAATGAATTAACTAAAATATGGTAACATTGCACTTCTGAAGTAAATCAAAATTTATCATTTTTTTCAAAATATTTTCAAACTGAAGGGTCACATGAAAATATTGTATCTGAATAAATTAAAGCCCATTCACTTTCCTTTAAAATGATATATAGCATGTTAAAGTTTGCATTGAATTTACTAAAATATGGCAACATTGCATTCCCAGACTTAAACTAATTTTGTTGATTTTTTGAAAATAAATTTAAAACCAAAACCTGAATTAAAAAAAAAATTGAAATTAATTAAAATCAATTAAATTTTCTTTAAAATAATGTATAAATATTTAAGGTTTCTCTTAAATTTAGCAAACTATGTCAAGTTTTCTTTTCGGATAGAATTCAAAATTTGTTAATTATTTCAAAATAACTTTTAAACAAAAGCTTGCATCAAAGTATTTAATTTAAATAAAATAAAGCAAACTTAATTTCCTTTAAAATGACGTATAATTTCTTAAAATTGGCTTTAAATTAACCAAATTATGACAACATTGCTATATTGAAGATAAATCAAATTTGTCATTTTTTTCAAAATAAATCAATAATACAAATTTAAATTAAAAAAAATTATGGTAATAAATTAAAACCAACTCAATTTCTCTTACTATGAGGTATAATTTGTTAGGATTGTCATTGAATTAAACAAACTAGGGCAACATTGCTTATTTGGGTAAATTTAAAATTTACCATTTGCAATCTACAGTCCAAATACAAAATTTATATAGAAATAAATCAAAGCCCATCAAAGTAGCTTTAAAATGATATAAAACATACATACTTAAAGGTTTTTAAGAGAAAAAAATGATTAAAGTATTTTTTGTTGTTTCAAAGTGAGAGGTTATATTGCATTTGCTGCAGTTTTCATGACTTTATTGTCTGTAGATGGCGCAATTCTTAGAATATTTTGATCAAATTTGGTTTACAATTAGGAAACACGTTTGGTTCTAACTGTACTTAAAGGTTTTTAGTCTTAAAATAAATCAACATTTGCTATAAATTCCAAAATTTAATATCAAAAATTAAAAACTTTTTTAAACATTTTAATTTTTCTTAAATTCTTTCAAATATATTTGGCGCATACAGAATGAATTTTGTAAGTCAAAAAATTTACCATGCACATTTTAAAGACTGCTTTATTAAGTAGCAATCCCAAAATTTAATTTTAAAAATAAAAAAAACATTTTTTATAAATTTTTGAAATACTTTTAATTTTCCATAAATTCTATTTTTGTTTGGACGCTGAACGCGCACAGAATAAACAATATTTAATTTATTAAGACAAAAAAATTAACTTTAAAGACTACTTAGAGTATTAATTCTAAAAAATATAATATAAAACTACTTACACACACGTTTCACTTTGACTAATTGCGTATATCTATTATCCACTTCTGGTAGATTGACGACATACATCCAATCACCCTTATTATTCAACGCCGCTCTCGGCATAATATATTGCGACCTGGACTGACAAAGGGTTTGTCCTGTTACTGCGGCCTGCCTCTTCGTCCTGCTTAGCGTCTCTGTATAATTTGTACTTGCATGCCACCTCCGCATACCATCAATCGACCTCCGCCTCCTATTTTGATAAAATTTCTCACCATTCCTGCAATAAATTATGTATGAATAAAAATAATTCTATACTAAAATTAACTACAAACCATTTCGTCCATGGATTAATTGGATTTCTATTAATTTCCGTCGCACCAATAGATTTATAAAATTGAGGTCCATTATACCTATGATAACTGCTTTAGACATAAGGAATTTTTGATGAAGAATACTTATAACTATTTAACTGGTTACTTTGTTGATTTCTGTAATTATTATTTTGGTAAGTGCTGTTTCTAGCTGGTGGTGTTGGTATGTAGCTGTTTGGTGGATACCCGAGAAAATGATTAGCCCCATATCTTGCATCCGGATAGAACATATCATTATGTTGTATATTATTATGAGGTAAACCATATTTAGTATCACTTGCTAGATAAAAATTATTAAGATCGTGTTTCGATTCGTCGAGAAGTAACGTTGAGTGATCGTATTTCCATTGTTCAATCAAATGATGAATTAATTCTCTGAAAATAAAATATCGAATGGATGAATACGTGCCTGCCTAATCAGTTTTTGTGATGTTAATACATTTTCTACTTTCCAAACTACCATTGTGTTTTATTGAAACGTTTCTTTAAATAAATAAATAGTAATACTTATTGATTGATGTGTTGTGTGGATGTTACAGTGAATGGAGATTATGAAGCAATTAAATTTAATAAATTGTAGCGTTCTGGATGCCTTTCTAACTTCAAAATGTTTTGGAATAGCACGTACTAAATTTAATTTAATAAAATTAACGGTTTTACTTATTTAAAAAAAAAATACAAAACATTAGACAAGAAATTTATTGTTTTTTGCGCTTTAAGACGTATAAAAGCTATGCTTTAGTAACAATATTGGAATTTTTTATTTTTTAATGTTTTGAGTGTCGTTGTGTGCCAGTAACTAGCAAATTTGATAAAAAACGCATGTTTAGTTTTTGTTTTACAATCGATTACACAAAAATTCACTCGTTTTTTTGCGCTTAAAAACATTTAAAAACTATGTTTTAGTAACATTGTTGCAATTGTTATGCTTTTAAAATTTTAAGTGACACTTTGTGCTACTGTTCAAGAAATTTGATAAAAGTTGCACGATTAATTTTTGATTTAAGATCGATTAAACAAGAAACTTATTCTATTTTGCAATTTAAGACATATTAAAACAATGTTTTAGTAACATATTTGCAATTGTTAAGTTTTTAAAATGTTAAGTGACACTTTGTGCTATTTTCCAGCAAACTTGATAAAAATAGCAGGATTAGTTGTTGTTTTACGATGGATTACACAAGAAAAAAATCGTTTTTTGCGCTTTAAGACATTTAGAACTATGTTTTAGTACCAATGTTGCAACTTTTATGCTTTTAAAATTTTAAGTGACCCTTTGTGCTTCTGTCCAGCAAATTTGATGAAAATCGGAAAAATAGTTTTTGTTTTACGATTGATTCCTCAGGAAATTTACCGTTTTTTGCACTTTAAGACATAGAAAAACTATGTTTTGGTAATA
Source organism: Tachinus rufipes (assembly GCA_963932245.1). Classification (NCBI taxonomy): domain Eukaryota; kingdom Metazoa; phylum Arthropoda; class Insecta; order Coleoptera; family Staphylinidae; genus Tachinus; species Tachinus rufipes. The sequence goes on along the minus strand of OZ010751.1, from coordinate 10,240,231 downwards.
ATGTTGCAATTTTTATGCTTTTAAAATATTAATTGACACTTTGTGCTACTGTCAAGCAAACTTAATCAAAGTTGCACAATTAATATTTGTTTTAAGATCGATTAGACAAGAAACTTATTGTTTTTTGCAATTTAAGACATATTAAAACTATGTTTTAGTAACATACTTGCAATTTTTATGTTTTTAAAATTGTAAGTAACACTTTGTGCTATTCTCCAGCAAACTTGATAAAAATAGCAGGATTAGTTTTTGTTTTACGATGAATTACACAAGAGAAACATCGTTTTTTGCGCTTTAAGACATTTAAAACTATGTTTTAGTAACAATATTGCAACTTTTATGTTTTTAAAATGTTAAAAGACATTTTTTGCTACTGTCCAGCAAATTTAATAAAAATTGCACGATTAATTTTTGTTTTAAGATCAATTAGAAACAAAATTTTATGTTTTTTGCGCTTTAAGATATATAAAAAACTATGTTTTAGTAACATTGTTGCAATTCTTATGCTTTTAAAATGTTAAGTGACAGTTTTTGCTACTGTCCAGCAAATTTGATGAAAGTTGTACAATTAATTTTTGTTTTAAGATCGATTTGACAAGAAACTTATCGTTTTTTGCGCTTTAGAACATATAAAAACTATGTTTTAGTAACAATGTTGCAAATTTAATGTTTTTAAAATTTTAAGTGTCACTATTTCCTACTGTCCAGCAAATTTGATAAAAGTTGCACGATTGGATTTTGTTTTACGATCGATTAGACAAGAAATTTATCGTTTTTTGCGCTTTAGAGCATATAAAAACTATGTTTTAGTAGTAATATTAAAATATTTATGTTTTTAATAATTTAAGTAAAGCTTTATGCTATTACAAGATTGGTTTTTGTTTTACGATCGATTAGACAAGAAATTTACTGTTTTTGCGCTTTAGAGCATATAAAAACTATGTTTTAGTAATAATATTGAAATATTTATGTTTTTAATGTTTTAAGTAACGCTTTATGCTACTAACTAAAAAAATTAATAAAAGTTGCACGATTGGTTTTTGTTTTACGATCGATTAGATAAGAAATTTATCGTTTTTTGCGCTTTAGAACATATAAAAACTATGTTTTAGTAAAAAAATTGAAATATTTATACGTTTAATGTTTTAAGTAACGTCTTGTGCTACTAATTAGAAAATTTGATAAACGTTTCACGATTGGTTTTTGTTTTACGATCGATTAGACAAGAAATTTATCGCTTTTTGCGCTTTAGGACATATATAAACTATGTTTCAGTACAAATATTAAAATATTTATGCTTTTTATGTTTAAAGTGCTACTAATTACAAAAATTTATAAAAGTTGCACAAATGGATTTTGTTTTATGATCGATTAGACAAGAAATTTTTCGTTTTTCACGCTTTAAGACATTTAAAACTATGTTTTGGTAACAAAGTTGCAATTTTTATGTTTTTGAAATTACATGACTTATCACGTTGTAGAGGTTACAACCACCAATTATATCAAATAGATTTAATTCCGCAACACATTTCCAAAGTTGAGTCACTTGCAAGAAAAATTTTGAGATACAATTAATGATACTGCAATGATAAGAAAAATTTCAAGTACATTACCATCTAAATATTAGTCATTGCAACAAGCATGATTCTCAGTAAAAAAAAACTAAACAAACGCTGCTAACTTAACTGCAAGACTCGTTGATAGATATACTCTTTTTTACTTGTAAATATCTGCTTACCCGCTAAAGTGTTTGTAATGAAGATATTGAATATTTGTTTGTCTCAAAATTGTCAGCAGTTGCTAAGCTACGGAAAAGAGGAAGATATCTGTTGATTACAAACTTACTTACTTATAGTTACGGGCTAGTAGTTTGGAGTAATGCACCCACTTTTCCAAGTGTTTGTAATAAAGTATTTTGATAATTCTGTTTTTTACAACGATTTATAGTTACTATGTTAAGAAAAAAAACATGCTAACATTAGAGGAAGTATTCTTATATTTACGGGCAAGTAATTCTGGTAGTAGTAGAATCTGGAGTGTCTTTTGGCATCCAATTTTTTTATCACAAACTTTTGGGCTTGTGAGTGGGGTATTTTGATTTATAATTATAATTAAGTAATTTTGAACTGGAGCTCACTCGCCTAAGTGTTTTAATCAAAAGATTAAATATATTTTGTGTACTAACATTTGGACGGTGGATGTGATACTTCAATTTAATTTGAATAAATTTATCTGATTAATAAGCGGAAAGTTTTTAAATCTTAAATACATTTAGAAACCATAATGTTTTACGGTAAAACTGCATTTTCTGATTAATAAATCAACATAATTTTTAAAGGTAAGATTTTTGATTATATATATATATATATATATATATATAAATATATATATATATATACGGAAGAGCACGAGTTCGAGACTGCACAAGTTTGAGGATATACATTGTATATAGCCAAATAACCATGAAATAGCCTATACAACAGTGACATTACTTAAATTAACAATAATTGTAGCATATGTTACCTTTGGTTTCTTCTGTTTGCTTCTAATTTGTTTTTAAATTAAGTTTTTGTAAAATTAGAAAATATCTCCAAACTTGTGACAAGTTTGAGGATATATAACTTTAACAAATCTATAATAGATGGCACAACATGATATAAAACAGTTATTTGGTTATTTCTTTTTGTTGCAGACATATTTAATATTTAAAATCATAGTAAATGGTATCACTAATACTATTTAAAAAATATAATAAATTGTTATAAATATTTGTAGTTGCCGTGTTATAAATTAATCTTTACATTTATAACAAGTATAGTTATGTTATTTGTTAAAAAAATAAAAAATAAAATAATACAATTGAAATTAATAAACAAATTAAGTAAAATAATTTGTTTATTAATATAAAATGTTTTTATTTTTTATAAATATCATAATTTAATAATTTATGTTATAAAAAAATGTTGTATATATATTTTTAATTTTATTATCATTAATGTACTTTTATTTGTTATTAACAATATATATATATATATATATATATACAATAAATAGTATAGTTATACTTCTTTGGGGATATCTTCAAACTTGTGTTAATATATATATACACTTCTTTCGCGATATCTCCAAACTAATGTTTTTTGTATTAACACTTGTTTGACGATATCCCCAAACTACCGCTTATATCATCACACTTCTTTGACGATAACTCCAAACTAGTGCTGGTGTGATTACACTTCTTTGGCGATATCCTCAAACTTATGTATATACATATTTACACTTATTTGGCGATATCGCCAAACTAGTGGTTATACAGTTACACTTCTTTGGCGATATCTTCAAACTAGTGCTAATGTAGTTACACTTCTTTAGGGATATCTTCAAACTTGTTTATATATATGTTTACATTTCTTTGGCGATATCGTCAAACTGGCGTTTATACTGATACACTTCTTTGATGATATCTCTAAACTTGCATGTTTATAAACACTAAAATTTGCAAAAAAAACAAAATATTAATAAAAACTAATTATTTTAGATTTTATTAGTGTTTATTAAAGGACCCTGTACAAGATTAAGTATGCCAAATAAAACTGTTATAACAACAATCAAAATTCAATATTTATAATAACTATAATAATGTCAGTTACAATATTGAAAGATTTAAACTAAATTACTGTATGTGTTATTGAAAGTGAACAGGCATTATAATGTATGTTGAACACATTGATAGTGTAAGAATTACAACAATCAAAAATCACTGTGCAAATATTGACATTTGTTCTAAATTACATTGGAATTTATTGAAATTTAGTGAACAGAAATTTTAATGTATGCTCAATATTGTATTGTAGTAATGCATAAATTCTAAAATAGTAGGTCCAAATGTTATTGAAATTTTTAATTTAGTTTTTAATTTGCAAATCAGATGAGACAGCAAAACCAATATGACAATCTTTAGAAATTAATGAAAGCTCTAACACTTTTTTATATGCATTGAATATTTTGTTGTTTTGAAATGTTTAAATACTATTGGATATTACTTACATTTTAATTAAAATCAGCACTTTAAATTCAAATCATATTTATACATTGGTATGTAGGTATTAGACAAGTAAAACAGTTAAAATATAATAAATGTATATTAATTTCAAAACAGTATTAATAGAAATAAATGTATCAAGTTAAACATAAACAATATTCTAACATAAAAACATTTTGAAAAAAAAATTGCAACTATACTAATACAGTTTAAAACACATTTTTAAATAAATACATTATCTTTAACAAAATCAACTAATTTTTTTTATGTAAATAATAGATTATTACATAAGTTTTATTGTTTTTTTAATATATTATTCACCCATGCTTTCAGTTGCTCTGGTGTTCTTCTTTGTAATTCTTTATGTTTTTTAATGAGATTTCTACATTCTGGAAGTGTAGGTAGTGTTCTTAGTTGTATATGCGTTTTCATAACTCTTCTTACAAGATATTTTTCTGGGGTTGTCCAAGTAATCCGTTTTACTAAGAAAAACAAATAATTTATGTTATTTAATAATATTATTGACATGTTATACTTACTTTTGTTTCTTTTTTGGGGTGACAACGTTGAAGAGCTACTGCATGAAGGCCGTGTTTGATATTTTTTGTGATCTAAAAATAAACATATACCAAATAATTAATATTATTATTAACAATACTGACATAATATACCTTTTTTATTTTTTTGTGGAGAACTCTTAGAAGAAGTGCTACTACACGGAGATGCTTGTTGATAATCCATGTAGCCTACAAATAAACATATTAAATAATTTTATTGTTATTAATAATATTGACATATTATACTCTTAGAAGATGTGCTACTGCATGGAGACGCTTGTTGATATTCTATGTTATCTAAAAATTAACATATACCAAATATAATATATTAAAAACATATGAAACAATATAACAATATAACAATAAATATATACCAAATAATTTTATTGTTTTTAATAATATTGACATATTATACCTTTTTTATTTTTTAGTGGAAAACTCATTGAAAAAGTGCTACTGCTCGATGATGTTTGTTCTATGTGATCTAAAAATAAACATATACCAAATAATTAATATTTTTATTAAAAATATTGACATATTATACCTTTCTTTTTATTTTTTTGTAAACTTGTAGACGAAATGCTACTGCACGGAGATGTTTCTTGATATTCTATGTGATCTAATAAACATATATACAATTATCGACATTTGTAAAAATAATACTTACCTTTCTCTTCAAAGTTGTGTTTGGTCATGGAACCAAATTAATTAATATTACATTTGATTTGATTTATAAATGATTATATGTTATTATATATATATATATATATATGTTTTTTTTAACTGCATACCATTTTCCTGGTTATCTTGTAAAAATGTTGGTGATTTTGTTACAGTTTCATCTCTGCTCTCATCACTTTCTTCACTATCTTTACCATCTTCATCATCTAAAATGCATAATTTTGTAGCATTTAATAACAAAATGATATTGCACCACCTTTTTTAAGATAAGCCATTTAATAATAAACAAATAAAAAATTGTATTTGAAAAGAGATGCAATATCTTGGTTAATTAAACATACTTATCCAGTCCTAACCAATTTTGTACTTACTTAGTTCGTTGTCAAGATCGTCTAATTTTTTTCCTTTATATTTTAAAATATTTCCATCATCCATTGCGGTTAAAAGTTTTGATATTTTACCAATTTGAATTGCGTCTGTTGGTAAACGGTAATAATTTTTATGTATTGACAAATCGTGCCCCATAAAAACTGCAAGATGTTGCAGATCAGAATCATTAAAATTTAATATTTGTGACACTGTAGCAACATGTTTACGAAGTTTGGTGCCAGTTAATAGCTCTGGATGATTAGCACCACATTTTTTGGCATATTCATTTAATGTTCTGCTTGCAAACAAATGACCGTCTTTATATGCAAATAAGTATGGGTTATTTTTTCCTATCGTGGCCAAGTTTCTTTTGTTTATTAAAATATTTAAACAATCAATATCTATATGTTGTAACAATATTGCTACTGGTCTTCCAAGTTTTCCTCGCATTTCCACTCTAGTGTATTTATGACACATTAACTTTTGTGATTCTGTTAGTGTTTTATATATTTCTGTGTTTTCTTTTATTGTCTGGTTTTTTTTATAATCTTTTAAAAGTAGCTTTTCAATCTCACCTACTCTTCGTCGATTGAATAAGAGAATTTTAATTAGCATTAATTTAGATAATTCTAAATAGTCAGTATGCTCAAATTTTTCTTTTAATTTTAAAGTTCTTGCATTTATGTTATTCAAAATAAACTTATTTAATGTTAAAATGTCTTCCGTAAGTGGTAAAATACTCCCTTTATTCCACTTATTTTTTGCCAAATGAGTATTTGCTTTTTTTGAAATTAATGCTTGAAATTTTTGCTTATGTAATTTTAAAAAATGTTCAAAGCCTTGGATATATTGTATGCGGTTTTCTTCAATGCATTGTGTTATTAATAACTCTGCACACTGAGTTATTGATGTACCTAAAAATGTGGCAATTGATGGAGCTTTAAAAGAGCCTTCATTTTTATTGTAGCCGGCTACATTACTTATAGATGTAATTAGAACAGAATAATTTTTTGGAATTAATAAATCAGCTAAATCTGCAATTTTAGAATTGATTTTTATTGCTTCTAAAACCAATCGACCTAACTGCCTCAACTTCTGGCGGATCATAGCCTCTAAATGATTATTTTCATATTTGGTCGCTAAATGTGATGCGTATAATAAAATTGTTTTATCATTTTGAACAATGTCAAATATTTTGTCTTGTCTCATTGCAGGGAAAATTTTTTGCTTGACCAAATTATTTGCTTCTAAAAGTTGCGGTAATATGGATTTAGATTGTTGTATACAACATTTTTCTCTGTTTTTATTTAAATTGCATATTTTAATATGAGCATATAAAGATTTCTTTGAGTAATAACCATAGCAATAAATACAGGGCAAATAATTATTTACTCGAGTATTATTTTTTGTAGGTCTACGTGTTACAATTATGTCTTTATTGCAAATATCTGAATTGTATTCAAAATTTCCTTGTTTACGCAGTAAATTTAAAATATCTATGCGTTCCTTTGACCCTCTAGGGTATGACATTAACTTAATTATGGTTTCTTCATGTCGATGGCTTACTTCAAAATGTTGAGGTAGTTTTTTATAAGTCTTCTTGCAATAAACGCAACTATAAGATTTATATTTAGTACTTGAAGGCATTACAATTCTATCTTTGTTTGTATATAGTTGTTTTTCAGTTTCTGTGTTTATTGTTTTATATATATAATTAAAACTTTCATTCATTATATTTGTCTTATAAATTTCATTATCAACCACTGGTAAAACTAATGTTCTTTCTAAAATTATTAAAAGACAATAATAATAAAACATCTAATTATATCATGTTTTAGATTAGATACATTAAATCCATCAAAATTATGTCATTTAATTATTTAAAATAAAAAGTTATTCTATTTTGCGTTAATTGCTAATTGCTAATATATTTAACGATAAAATTGTGAAAAGACTTCAAATTTCATTTGTTTAAAGAATGTAATTAAATAATAAAATACTGGTATGTTATATAAAATTATATAATTATCTACCTGCAGGTGTTGATGTTATATTATCAGTTTCTGTTTTTTTGGTCATATTTAATATTATATTTTTTGGAATGGAACTACTTTCTTCCCCTAAAAAAACAAAAGTTGTTATAAGCAAAAAAGAAAGTACCTATTACATAAAGCACAAATTATTATAAAAATTCTTTTAGTTTAAACTATATAATAGGTCGATGGTCTTAAAGAATATAAATAAATTAAAAAAACTGGTATGTTCACCTGCTGAAAATGATGATTTGTTATCAGTTTTTTTATCTTGATTATTGTACATATTTGATTTGTTTTGATTTTTTGAAGTAAAAGTACAATTTATCTCTGAAAAATTTGAAAATTTAAATGTCAACTTTTTGTTGTTGCTGATATATTGATGACGAATTAATAAAAAAAGAATGTTTATGTTTTGCAAAATTGCTTAATTACCTTCATCATCAGTAAGATTTAATAATGTAGTTTGTAAAGTTTTTGCATTGATATTCTCTGAAATATTAAACAAATATTAAACTATTGCTTGTAAATTCATAATTTAAAAAAATCTACTTGATGTATGAACATTTGGATGCATTATTTTTATTAATTTATTTACTAAAATGTATACTTACATTAATATTTGAAATATCAATTAATTAATACGCTACCTGATGTTGATGGTTTAAAAGTATCCTGCCTATTTATTTCTGCTACTTTTAATTCAGATTCATTTTCTTTAATTGCATTGAATTTACTATATTTTACTAAAATGTCAAATATTTTTTATTAATTTAATTTTTATTAATAAATTGAAAAAATAGTCATAAAATCAATAATAATTAATAACGCAGGACTACATATATATATATATATATATATATATATATATATATATATATATATATATATATATAATAGACAATCAAGACTATAGTAATACCAAAAGATATTTTTACCTGTTGTATCAAGATTGTTCGTAAGGAGGCCTTTATCTAATTTAATATCTTGTAGTATGTTTATTGGTGCATTTTCTAAAACATAAATATATCTACAGTTTTTCTACGAATTGAGTTACAAAGAAAATATATTGATTGCCTGCTTGCTTTTTGATCTCTCAAGCAGTTTTCATTATTGAACTAATCGATATTTGATTCAATGTTATAATACCGGAAATCATTGCTTAGTCTAGAAAGAAGGTTTAAGTTACATAATTAAAGTTAGTAAAAAAAAAGAAGTTAAACAATTAGTTGATGCAATCTTTTACTAACAAAACAAAACAAAAAATGCATCAACCAACATAAGAGATTGTCGAAATAATTTATTATGTTATCACTAAGTAGAATGTAATAAATTTTATTTTCTTAAATTTAAAACACCGGATCTAGCATTGATTTAAAAAAAAATATTAGTGAACATAATTCATTATATTAATTGCCATAATTTTTGTTTGTTTAATTCCATTGTTAACGCTGAAGAAATGAACAGTTTTTAAAACGTATGCTGTAGAAATAACTACTCGATTTAATTAATTAAAAATCTCTGTCTTACTACTTGATTTAAATAATTAAAAATCTCTGTTTTAATGAACATTTTAATATCCTAATCAATTAAAAATAAAAATAATATTGTTAAAGTTAAAAATTTGTTAGACGATGTTAACGATCTAAATCAATAAAGCAAAATATTTTCCTTTAGTTGATAATATACAATATTTGAAAATACAAATAAAATTGCAATTGCTGTAAATGATGTTAAACTTGTTTACATAATAACTAGAGGTTTCAAATAAAATTGTCTGTAATCGCAACGTTTTGTCAACATAAACTTAGAATCGATAAATCTCAAATATGTCATATACAAAATGCATAAGATTTTCAGAGCAACAAAAAAAAGCAGTAATTTTTTATGTTTTAGACAAAAACAAAAAATAATTAAGATTAGACGTTAAAAAATATTTTAGACAAATTTACTGGAAAAGCAGTTTTTTAAATCATTATTAAAGTAAATATTTGTTGTAAGGAATCTGTTGCATTTAAGCAATATAAGAAACCTATTAAGTAAATCAGAGTATAATAAAAATAAGTTTTATTTTAACACCTCACTCCAGTTGCTATTAAATTGATAGAGCATTATAAACTATTACATTTATATTACTGAAAAAACAAAAATGTGCAATATCAAATTCATCTTTAAATCTCAGTTAAAAAATTACTTACTGCAACATTGTTTTAATATTTTTATATTTACTCGCAAATATTTGTTCATAATAATTATGCATGTTAAACATATATATATAAATGTATATATTATTTACGATCCATTATAATTTATTTTTACATAATCTTTTACAAAAATTTATTTTTGAAATATTGAATCAAAAACTTAGTATATTTCAAAATTTAAATGATTAAATTTATATTGTTCAAAATTAATACCTTTGGTTAGTAGTGAAAAATTATATTTGTTTTCACTTAATCTTTCACCAAGTTAATTGAAATTATTATTTTTAATTTAATTTGATTGATAATAACAAAAACTATATATATATTTAATAATCTGACAAATTATTCTTATATTTATTTTAATTTTAGCTCATTACGAACTTTAACATTCTGCTGAATTTTAAATATTTTTAATCATCTATCAAATGTACAACAAATATTGTACGTTTTGAGAGATAAATTTGTCAATATATATATATATATATATTTAAAAAATATTTATTTTAAATTTAGCAATTATTGAATCTTTTCAATAAATTAGATAAAGTTAGAGATATTAATTTTAGTAATTAATTTAAAAATTTAATAATTATATATACAAGTAGTATAGATTATTTCTTAATAAAATTAATACAATTTACAATATAATTTTGTAATTTCTTCAATAATGAAAACTATAATTTTTGTTATTATGAAAGAAATATTAGCATTCAATACTCATCTAAACAAGTAATTATATAGTTATAGATGAAACTTTAAAAGTATGTAATATGCACAAGTGGTAATGTAATCAATTGCATTATAGGTTGAAAAGTTAAGATAAAAATTTTCTGTATAATGTAAAATGTAGTTGTAAACAAAATAGGTTATGATACAAATGCAATTGCATTACATTGTATATGTAAATTATAAAATAAAACTAAAACATGTTTTAAAATTGTCAATCCACAATAAATTTGATGATCACATGTGCATGAGTGTAACTCTTAAAATTAATTAATTAAAATTATATCCTTAATTATATATGTATATAATTCAAGATATAATTATAGGAAACAATATCAATTTTAAGTGAGAAATGTCCAAATACAATAATTAACTTTAGTATCTTACCTTCATTTAGAAATAAATTATAATTAGTATCATCCACATGTGGATTATCTTCAAAACATTTTTTCAGTTGAAATAACTATAATTTATCTAAAAAAATATGAAAGTTTGCATTTTATTTAAATAATTATTGAGTAATAATTACCTCCATATTTTAAGACTTTAGCTGGATATTTAGTTCCATTTTTATATTTTGCAATTAATTTAGTACCTTCTAGAGAGATGTTTTTTTTGTTACATACATAAAGGATATCATCCTCAGTGTACCTTACCAAGGCATACATACTAAAAAAATTAATATATTTGCATGTGATTAAGCTAATTATATATAAATTATAATTTCTATACTCCAACGTCTCCAACACAAACTTACAAAAAAACAAATTTATAAATATTTTGAGTTAATATTAGTACTTACCTTCAGATTTTAAGCAGTAATCCAAATTAAACAATTAAAATCACTACACTTTTAATTTAAACGCAATATGTGACTTCGACTAGGAATAAGTAAAGACTGAAATGTGTGAGCTCAAAATATTTTCTTTTATACCAGAACGCAATCGTAAATTATGATTTTATTTGATTTTTAGCTATTCATTCAGCCCTTTGCAATCGAACAAAATAGGTCAACGATCGCAAAAAGTGACTTTTTGTATTAATTTCAAACTCTATACTTTGGTGGCAATGAACTGCAAAACGAAAACGTATTTAAATTTACTATTTCTGTTAAAAGGAATTATGCCTAAGTGCAATGAACTTTGTCTCACCCTCTATTCAAAATCCGAAATGAATTAAGAAATAGGAATCGGAATTTATAAAAATATGCTTTGCAAGAAACATAATTTTTTTTAAATATATGGTATAGTTAGGATAGAATTTTCAAAATACAACTAAAGACTGTGATAAATGAGATAGATGAACATGCTAATGATTATATGTATGTACAGCTAATCAAAAGTTGATTAAAATTTTGTTACAATCTAAAACATTTTAAATATGGATTTCTACTTTATTTGATATTTGAAAGAACGTTTTGTTTATCTGTTTTGAGAATCCTATACATAATTATTTTTCATTAATAATTATAATATAATTATTATATACAGAGTGTCATTTTTAGCCAATTTTTAGAAACTACAAGAATGATTTTTTATTTAACAATTGTCAACAATTTCAAATATTTTTAATAGATAATAGAAGTGTGTAGGCTATTTAATTTAAAATATTCGAATCTTTTGTGTTTTAAAAATAATTATTTCATTTCTAAATACATGTGACCGAATTGAGAGTTTTAGAACGGAAACAAAAAAAAATGTGTATTCTATGAATAAACTTTTGCACCTTTTCTCGATCAAACCTGCGCTGCCTTCAATAAAAACTGAGTTTTGTTTCCGATTATTCTTTTGGGGATTTTGATATTAATTTTATATTTACATTTTAGTAGTTAAATTAAATAAAAAACAATATTTAAAATTATGCAATCAGTTATTTAATTATATACATTAAATTTTTAATACCTAACTATAGCGCTGTTTCTATTTTATTTAATTAATTATAATATTCAGTTGTTTTCTGTTTTAAGCCGATTTTTATATTACGATCGGTTATTATTGATCAAAATCTTTTCATTGCTACTAATATCTGACTGAATATAACATTTAAAATTATGAATTTAGAAAAATGTTGTTGTATTCAAAGAATAAATTGCTTTGAACCCTTTTCAATCGTGTGGAAAGGTCAACGTATTTGCGAGGGGTTAACAACTAAGTAAATACATGAAACCTGATTTTACGTGAATTTGTAATTATTTACATAAAATATGTAATTATTACAAAATCATGTAATTATTACATAATTATGCAATTATTACAAAACTATGTAATGGCTACGTGATTATTTAATAAACACGCGCAATGAATAAGTATTTAATTATTTAAAAAATATCTAATGATAACGTAATGACAATGAATACGTATTAATTAGTGATTATGAAAATGATTATAAGATTATGTAATGATTACGTGATTTCATAATTCTGTAATGAATATACATACAGTGGTTATTTTATACTTAACATAAAAATATTTTGATAATCCTAAATATTTTTTTATATACTTACTATAATAATTATGTTGATTGCATTATATTTTTATATTACGTGATTATGTTATTTGATTATGTAATTATTACAAATAATACGTAATTAATATTTGATTCTGCTATGATTATTATTTTTTTGTACACTGATTACGCAAGTTGTTAACAACTCGCCTATTTGCATTAAAACTAAAAAATATTGCTTATAGGTGTTATATAATAATTTTTGTACTAATTTTCAAAGTTAAATTAAATATTTTTTTTTTTTTAATTATAAATTATTCAATTATCGTGCGTGGCGGAATAAATACACCTAAAAACAGTAAGTTAAAATCCGCGTTCAGGGATACAAGCTTAGTAAACATTATCGGAACACCTAAATAATACTCTAGCCGTAAAAAAAAAATCAAAAGAAGTCTCAAACAAAAGTTTTTTGGTTTTAAACAAACTAATTTTTAAATATATTTTTAATATACAGGGTGTTCATTTTATTGTGAAAATTTGGTTAACTTTTTTTTAAATGGACTTTATATATTTTTCATTCTTAGATAAATTTTGAGTATTTTTTGACCAGTGTCACGCATGATGAGAACATTCAACCTGTTTAAATTAGATGAGCATTTTAATTTATTTGAAGCATCACATGCATCGTTTAAATATCAATGCCGTAAAATTAATTTAAAAATATATATGTAAACGTGTTTTTGTTAATTATGTAAATTATGTACTTATTTATTGTATTAACCGATATACACAAATGTAAATGTAATTATGTAACTTTAAAGGCGCTGCCGTAAATAAATTTATTATTATTATTATTATATAAATGAGATTATTATTCCATCTCTAAAATGAATTTTTGATTTCTAACATAATCTTTGTATTTGGCATACTTATATACCCCTGTTTACCAAACTTTATTAAAACCATAATTTGGTTATTCTGACTTTATTATTCTAATTGGCATAACAAAATGCACCTAACTCTCAAATTTTATTAAAATCATAAAATACATTAATGCTAACTTGTACCGCTTCTAACAAGAATCTTAATATACTGACTTTATCATTGTAATTGGCATATTTAAACGTCACTTTTGACAAAATTTTATTAAAATTAAAGGATGTTCTGTACATGTTATTATTGCCGCCTTAGACAAAAATGTTGTTATACTGACTTTTCCAATATAATTGGCATACATAAATATGTAATATAACAAATTTTCTTAAAATCATTGATTGACAAGAATTTTGTAATTCTGACTTTCTTTTATTGAAATTGGCATACTTGTAAATTTTATTGAAATATTATAATCTTGTGTACATTTATGTTGTTATTGCCGCCTCTAACAAAAATTTTGTTGTTCTGACTTTATCGTTGTAACTGGTATACTTAAACGTCACTGTCTACCAAATTTCATGAAAATCATTGAATGTTGTGTACAATTATGTTATTACTGCCGCCTCCAACAAGAATTTTGTTATTCGGACATTATCATTGTAATTGACATACTTAAACATCCCAGCATACGAAATTTCATTAAAATGATGATGTTTACAATCATGTTATTATTGCCGCCTCTAACAAGAATTTTGGTAAACTGACTTTTTTATTGTAATTGGGATACCTAAACATGTCGGTATATCAAATTTAATTAAAATTATTTGATGTTGTGTATAATTCTTTTATTATTGCCGCCTCCAACAAGAATTATGTTCTTTTGACTTTATCATTGTAACTGGCTTACTTAAACATATCAAATTTTATTAAAATCCTGGAATGTTGTGCACATTCATGTTATTATTGCTGCCTCCAACAAGACTTTTGGTATACTGATTTTATCATAACAAATCTATAATAGATGGCACAAGATGATATAAAACAGTTATTTGGTTATTTCTTTTTGTTGCAGACATATTTAATATTTAAAATCATAGTAAATGGTATTACTAATACTATTCAAAAAATATAATGAATTGTTATAAATATTAGTAATTACCGTGTTTTAAATTGATCTTGTTATAAAATATATACAACAACACGAGTACAGCGCTATGCCTAAACTTGTGTTAATGTAGTTATACTTCATTGGGGATATCTTCAAACTTGTGTTAATATAAATACATTTCTTTGGTGATATCTCCAAACTAATGTTTTTATAGTGACACTTGTTTGACGATATCCCCAAACTACCGCTTATATTATCGCACTTCTTTGACGATATCTCCAAACTAATGCTTTTTATAGTAGCACTTGTTTGACGATATTCCCTAACTACTGTTCATATCATCACACATCTTTGGCGATATCTTCAAACTAATGTTTGAATAGTTTTAATAGCATTTCTTTAACAATATATCTCTGAATGGCTTTTATATTATTACATTATTTTATGATATTTTAAACTTGCTTTTATATATTTTTTCAAAATAATAACATTTTTGTTGTTATTTATTTAATGTTATTGCCCTTCTTGTAGTATAGAACATTCTATTATTTATTTATTTATAAAAATATCTTACAAGTTATAATCATTTTTGAAATTCTATGTCAGCCAGTGTATCAGTGATTTATTTGATAAATATATAATATACAATAAAATGTAACTGAATTGATTATTTATCATATACTTTAATATTAAAACACTACTACTAGTACAATGACTCACAAAATTTAACAATAATAATTATATAAATCAAGTTTTATGTAGTAAATATATTTAAAATCGGTGTTATATTACCATCGATTATTATTGGGAATATTTCTACTGCTGCGAAGTTGGAAACAAATTTTAAAAAACCTAGCAACAAATATACTCTCAGAAAAATAGCATTATCTCTCTTATTATGAGAGCTAGGTCAATTATAAATACACCGTTAGATCGGCAAGAAAAAAACACATATTTCTATAGCAAATGCAAGCAATAATTAATGAGCATTAACTAACTAATTGAGTATTTTATTAATTAACAGTAATTGTTTAGCACAGCTCTTACCAAAGGTCAAATCTAAGTTCTGAATACGGCATTTAAATAGTTTTTCACATAGATTGCACGCGCCCAAATGACAGATCTTTAAAATAATTAATTACCGAGATAAGACTAATTCAAGTAAATAAACAAACAAGTGTTAATTCGGTTATTTATCAATTTATTTTAAATTTGAAAATCAATTTTGAATGATAAAACAAGTACCTTAAACATATATCAATGACAGAAATCAGATTTAATTAATTACCGAGATATGAACCGATAAAGTGCTCGCTAATATAAAACAGTCGCTACTTTTGTTGCCAGGTTATTTAAAGGTAGTAGAAATTGATAAAATTAAATTTTGAAAACTGCATTCGATAGATAAATCATGTAAAATGATCATATATCAAAGACGCAAATCAGATTTAATTAATTACTGAGATATGAACCGCCGTAATTAAATACATACTAAACCACTTACTGAAGTGTTCCCGTATTTCAAAGTAATTCTGTTGAGTTGTAATAGCACAGTGATAGAGCAGTTGCTTCGCAGTCTAAAGGTCCAGTGTTCGATCCCCGAGTAAATTTTTTTTTTTTTTTAATTAAATTTTTTTAAATATTTTTACAATGGATTTTATGTAATTATTTTAACTGTAAAATTAATACAATTAAATTGCATAAATTACTATTAAAATTTATTAATTGATAAAAAATTCACCAAGGGCCATTTTTTGTTGCCAGGTGATTTAAGGGTAGTGGATATTAAAAAAATTGAATTTTGAAAAATGGATTCCATAGAAAAAACATGTAAAATGATCATATATCAATGACAGAAATCAAATTTAATTAATTACTGAGATATGAACGGATAAAGTGCGCGCTAACATAAAACAGTCATCGCACGCTCATTTTGTTGCTAGGTGATTTAAGGGTAGTAGATATTGAAAAAATGAAATTTTGAAAAATGGATTCCATAGATAAAACATGTAAAATGATCATATATCAATGACAGAAATCAAATTTAATTAATTACTGAGATATGATCGGATAAAGTGCGCGCTAATATAAAACAGTCATCGCACGCTCATTTTGTTGCTAGGTGATTTAAGGGTAGTAGATATTGAAAAAATGAAATTTTGAAAAATGGATTCCATAGATAAAACATGTAAAATGATCATATATCAATGACAGAAATCAAATTTATTTAATTACTGAGATATGAACGGATAAAGTGTGCGCTAATATAAAACAGTCATCGCACGCTCATTTTGTTGCTAGGTGATTTAAGGGTAGTAGGTATTAAATAAATTGAATTTTGAAAAATGGATTGCATAGATAAAACATGTAAAATGATCATTTATCAATGACAGAAATCAAATTTAATTAATTACTGAGATATGAACCGCTGTAATTAAATACATACTAAGCCACTTACTAAAGTGTTCCCGTATTTCAAAATAATTCTGTTGCATTGTAATAGCACAGTGATAGAGCAGTTGCTTCGCAGTCTGAAGGTCTAGTGTTCGATCCCCGCGTAAAAAACTTTTTTTTTTAGTTAATCAATTTTAAACATTTTTACAATGGATTTTATGTAATTATTTTAACTGTCAAATTGATACAATTAAATTGCATGATTTACTATTAAAATTTTTTAATTGTTTAAAAATCATAAAACGCCATTTTTTGTTGCCAAGTGATTTAAGGGTAACAGATATTGATAAATTGAATTTTGTAAATTGCATTCTATAGATAAAACATGTAAAATGGTCATATATCAATGACACAAATCATATTTAATTAATTACTGAGATATGAACCGCCGTAATTATATACATACTAATCCACTTACTAAAGTGTTCCCGTATTTCAAAATAATTCTGTTGTATTGTAATAGCACAGTGATAGAGCAGTTGCTTCGCAGTCTGAAGGTCTAGTGTTCGATCCCCGCGTAAAAAACTTTTTTTTTTTAATTAAATAATTTTAAACATTTTTACAATGGATTTTATGTAATTATTTGAACTATAGAATTAATACAATTTAATTGCATAAATTACTATTAACATTTATCAATTGATAAAAAATTCACCAAGCGCCATTTTTTGTTGCCGGGTGATTTAAGGATAATTAATATCGATAAAAATGAATTTTGAAAAGTGTAATTGATAGCTAACACATGTAGAATGATTATATATCTAGAATCAAGTTTTTAAAATGTTCTGAGATATCGATCGTTAGATATTTTTGTTCGCCGTGCAATAGTGACCACCACCTTTTAACAATTTTAAAGTTTTACACAATTACACAACGCAACTTTAACAATAATCAAATTTAAACTATTAATTTAATAAAGATTAAATAATTTAAAAAAAAATTATAATAATGTAAAAAAAAATAAACCTGAGCCGGAATAACGAACCCGAGACAGCTAGATGAGAGGCAACGGCTCTACCACTGTGCTGTCACGCCTATACAATAATTAATGAAAGTATAACAACACTTAAATAGTATTACTATAAATGACATTGTATGCTGTTAAGTTCGGTTCTATATATTTAGTTGTCACATTGCAAATACGAGTAGGTTATAACCACAATTCATCTGCTATTGTTACTTGTGAGTGCGGTGTTTAATTGTTACTCTTATTCGTAAGTGGTATTTAGTGTTTTTAGTGTTGTTATTGTTATTTGAGAGTGGATTATTTTATGTTTCGTTATTTGTGAGTGGTGAAATTATTATTTGTGAGTAGTTGTTTGTTTTGCTGTTTTTATTTATTTTTTTGGGAGAGAGGTGATACAGTGCGGTGCAGAAATGCCGAATAAACCTATCACCAACATTCCTAAACTAGGATCGTTCTTTTCAGAACGAAATGTAAACACAGAATTTTAACACTTCTGTTATAATTTCCTGTTGAAAATTGGTGATATGTTATCATGCATGTTGTTATGAAATGATGAAATAAAACACAGTTATAACATACATTTGATTTTCTTTTATTTAATGATTGTTTTTATATCTTTTATATAATTTATGAAATATATATGAAATTATAATTACACATTTAACATTTGTTTCTTTATTTTATACCATCCAGGAGGTTTTTTGTATTTTTATCGCTTAGGAGCGGGTCAAGTACAAGTTTTTATTTTAGATTCGTGACGTACACGACGGGCGCTTTCATTTGAGTACCATGAAGGCCCTTTTTGCAACACCGGAAGTCGCACTTCCGGTCGCCATTTTTGATTTTGTGGTAAAGATTGTCACTTCCGGTCGCCATCTTGTATTTATTTTTGACACACCCTGTATATACAAAGTCTTTCGACCACCCTGTATATATGCTCGTTCGCTTGCTGCCGCTATGTGGCTGCTGGTATCGCGCGTTGCACTCGCACACTTGAGACAAAACATTGGAATTTCCCCCTCTCATATTTTCCATCCTTCCATTTCCGATTTCTGGTTCTCACTCTCACACAAGGGGCTCTTATGGAGGTATAAAAAGAGAGTGCGTATACCGGATGTCACTGATAACAACTGATAAGAGCTCAAGATAGGATGTGAGGTCAGCTATATGAACAACTCGCTACATTTGAATTTCACACCAAAATGTCGGTAAAGTAGGGACGCCATCGCAAAATATTTGAATTTCCCGCCAAAAATATGTCGGTAAAGTAGGGAGGCCGATTGCAAAATGTGTATTTAGACCCCCCATGTAAACCTTATGGGATTTTGAGCCAGAACCCGCCTAGCCTCTCTACTATCCCCTTTAAGTGTCGCGTTCCAACTAGTTGTGCAAGCGAGTTGTAAGACACACATATTGTCTGTTTTTGTACAAATTTTTCTGGCAAAATAAAAATTGTTACTTCTTATGTCTTTACTTCATTCTGCTTAAAAAGAGCCTTAAGTTAGTTTTGTTTCAAAATCACCACAGACCTTAATTCGAGTTATAACGAATTTGATGAGATAATTTTTAATTAGGCACATGCTGGCAAATTGACTGCCACAATAAAATCTGAATCTTCTCGTCCAGTTGATTTAACGCAATTTAATTCCTTTACTAAAACCGATGAACTGGTATTAATTATTAATATAATAACATTTTTTATGTAACAAATTCTAATTTAATTCTTTATAAAATATTAAATTTTCTAAAAAAAACTCAAATTTATTTAAATAAATTATTGTCATGAATTGACAAATTGTTTAAGTTAAAAAGGCGGCGAATACGGTTCTGTACTTATATAAAATCATTATTACAGCACAGGAATAATCTATACACCGTGAAATGTTTAGTAAATTTATTCAACAAATGCGATAATTTCTTGTTATACAATTCGGATAGCATTTCTGTTCAATTATAAAATCTCCATACATTTTCAAACCGATGCTTATTTTACAAATAACTAACAATTAAACAAACATTTCCAGCTTACATTCGTACCCGTTATTAAGATAAAATTAATATCATCCTTACAATCACTTTTACTTAAAATTTTTCGCATGCGTTCATAGCAATTAAAGTAATAAAAACATGACAAGACGTGATCAGAGACTTAATGAACCAAAAACACGGTGTCAAATCCAACTTCCGATGCGATTCTAATGCTGCACTTCCGCATTGGAATTCCTATTATTTAGCAAGTGACTTATCGGAAATAACCTAGTGAAAGTACAAGTCCGGTATACTCTCTTACATATTGATGAGAGTTCAGCACGTCGTGTTTCCCGCAGCGCCGGTAACAAGTAAAAAAAGTTGCATGTCTATAATAAAAACAACAAATTGTAAATGGTTATTCAACGTGTGGTTTTACTCGCCTAAAAAGAAATTTATTAGATGTTCGTGTGGCTTCTTCATTGTAAAACGACGCACGAAAATCTAAGTGGATTAATCTACTTACATATATTTCGTAACTAAATTACTACATCTTTTAGTTGTTACTGTAATATTTACAAGGCGTGGTGAATTAAATAAAATAGGTTTGTTAAGTTTTTTATTAAAATTGGACTGCAATAATAGTGAATCCAAAATTAATTGCATAACTGCAACTTTTATATTTTTTGCAAAACTAATTCCTTAGTGCCAATCCTATAATTATTTTTAAATTAAACCGTAGATGATGTATTTAATGATTGTTTTTAATAGTTAATAACATAGTATTTAGTACATTTTATTCCAAATATCTGTTATAAATATATTAAATTAATTTACAATAAAGTTTTTGATCACACTTGTTAATAATAAAATTCAATCAAATTTCTTGTAACTATAGACGAAAAAAGATGCAAAAGACAATTCGGTATATTAAACTCTATTATATTATCAAACAAAACAGTTTCATTTGTGCCATTAATAATAAATGAGCATAATGAATAATTGGTGTGGTATTTTTGTTTGCTATTAAATTAGTACTCCACCGCCGATTTCATAAATAAATTTGTATCCCAAAATTGAATTATTTTTAACCATTACTCAATAAATTAATCAAACAAAAGTGTGAGTACGTACATGGTTAATTACCCCACAATATAATGCCGTGTGTCACTTTGAAAAATTAATAATAAAACTTGACGTAAAAAAATAAAAATACTAATTACAATAAAGAAAATCAAAGTAAAAAAAAATGTGTAATTCTCTCTAATTAAATTAGTTAACTTAACTCTAGTTTGTCCAATGATTTTATTGGTTTGAGGTTTTGGAGATGCCAATTTTCCTTGATTCAGTGATTAATTCACAGACATTTCTTTCTGATTTATTTTGGACAAGAATATATCTCTCCTAGTTTGTAATAGAAATTCTTGGATGCATCTGAGAGTCGAAATTCTTTTTTCCAAACCTTGTCTCTTATCTGAAAGGTGACGGGCCTTCTCCGCATAACAATTTAAACTACTCGGTGGTAATCATGATCAAGAATGGATTGGATATTACTTCCTGCTTCTCTGACCAAGCGACTACTAAATGTTGTAGTTAGAAAATGGTAAGGTCATATTTAATCTTTTGAAGAATTTAGAACTTTTCAAAAGTTTTTAGAATTTAGTGAAAGCTTCTAAATGGCAAAAGGTTCCTGAACATCTCAAGTTTCTGAAATTTGATCAAATTTTTCAAGTTTCTAGAACTTCACACAAGTTTCTAGACTTTGGTAAGAACTTTTTAGAGTCAGTCAAAGGTTTCTAAAACAATTTAGGATTTCTAAAAGTTTTATCAAATATTTACAATTTTATTTAAATTTCTAGAGTTAGTTAAAGGTTTTTAGATCTTTTTTAAAACATCTAAAATTTGGAAAATGATTTTTAAAGTTGATCAAGTGTTTCTAAAACACTTTAAGAGTTTCAAGATTTTGGTTTTATTTTTTCTGAAGTTTCTTAAGAATTTCAAAAGTTTTGTAAAAGACTTCTGGAGTAGGTTTAAAGTTTGTAGAATACCTTAGGAGTTTCTAGAATTCAACAAAATGTGTCTAAAATTTCTGTGTGGTATATCTAGAGTTTAAAGCTTTCAGAATTTTTCAAGAATGTTGTGAATCTAGTAAAAAAATTCTAGAATTGGTTTAAAAGTTTCTAAAATTGGAATTTCTAGAGTTTGATCAAATGTTTTTCAAACTTTTTAGGAGTTTTAAAAATTTTGTGATAGCTTCTAGAAATGTTTAAAGATTCCTGAACATCTTAAAGGTTTCTGGAATTTGATCAAATGTTTCTGAAAAAAATTGTTCAAAGCTTTCTCAAACACAAGTTTTTAGTTTCTATAATCAGTCAATCAGTTTCTTAGAGTTATTCAAAGGATTTTACATTTTCTCAATTTTTAAAATTTTAAAAAAGTTAGACAATAGTTTCAAGAACACTTAAAAAGTTTTGAGAATTTGATTCGAAATTTCTGAAATTTCACAATTTTTTTTAAAGTAACTCAAAGGTTTCTAGGATCCTTTTAAATATATATATTTTTTAAAGTTAGCCAAAGGTTTCTAGAACAGAATTTAAAATTTAATCCATTTCTGAAATCTATCAGAAATGTTTAAAATTAGATAAAAGATTTTTAGAATTGGCCAAAGGTTTACAAAGTTTTTAAAGCTTAATTAAGTGTTTCTGAAATTTATCAGGAGTTTTCACAGTTTTCTAGTCAAAGGTTTTTGAAATACTTTGAGAGTTTATAGTATTCTAGAGTTGGTCAAAAGATTTTATAGTTGGCAAAATGTTTTTAAAACAGCTTAAGAGTTTGTAGAATTTGATCTTTAGGAATTTTTGGATAAATGCCTTAGTTTCCCGAAGATTATCGGTGAATACCTGATGGGTTTTAAAATAAAAAGCTTGGTGGATTTGGAATGTCAAAAGTTTGACGGTTTTTTCTATGTCCTCAACCGTTTTTACTGGGGCCAGACTGCCAATGCTCTCTTCTATAGTTCGCGAAGAGGCCAATTCGTATGTATTACAAAATTTCCTTGTTCCCTCTTCCGAAGAACTGCAGTATTACTGAGCTATAGTCCCAGCTTAGATCATTGATTACTTTGATATTGTGTTGGAAGTTGACGTTCTTTAGTATTGCTACGTCAAGAACGTCCTTTCAGAGACCTGAGTTATGGAGAGGGTGTGTTCTGCTGGGCTATTACTTGAAATCTTTTTTACTCAATATAGTCGAGCAGCACCTTACCATTGGCGTTTAACATGAAGTTATTCCACATTCGGTGCTTTGCGTTATAGTCCCCAGCAAAGATATTGGGAAAGGATTTGTTAAGACCAAATCAAAATCCGCCGTTTCGATTTGGTTTTCTCAGGCTGATGTAACCCGATGCGATCTTGATTGCATTTAGCAAATTTGCAACAATCGCATTTGATTACAACGACACTGTGTTAGGAGTATCAACTTCGAAATGGTCCAAAGATCCTTTTGCAAAGATCAGTGTTCTACGCCTAGGTGTCACCCCGACGTTCCCAAATACGTAAAAGTATTTGGGAGTCTCAACGCTCGAGTGGGATTGTGGATAAATTTAGGCGAATGGATGAAAATTATTGAAGTCGTTGAGAACAGCGACTATCCTCTCATTACCGGGTAGGTGCCGACGGTGAAACAACAGTAGAGTATAACAGCTGGTTCTGAAATTACCTCCACCTCATTTTTTTACGTAAAATATTCTATGGTCACGTAACGCATGAGAGCAAAATAGCTCCTTCCGCATTGAATATTGATGCTGAGATTTAATCTGAGCCCCCTGTATTTTTGACTGATTATCCCTAACTGTTTAACTTTGCTCACACAAGTTTTAATTATTGAGTCACTCATAAGTAATTTAGTTCTCCTTTCCTGATATTCATTGGCGTCCAACACCATTTCTATAGCAAAATTTAAGAAGTAAGGAGTTTTCCCTGTGACTTCATGCAGCAGTTCGAAAAGCACAACCGAGCTGAAGCAACTTCTCATCCCATACTGGCTGGCTCTAACTAATTCTGCAAAATTCCTACTCTTGAATTGAACCCCGTTATCCTTAATTAACAATTCTGGCACACCAAACAGTAGACAAATATTCTCTTCTAGTAACCGACACACAGCTTGTGAGGTTGCTTTCCGGACTGGAAAACACAAAGTTAGTTTACTAAATGTATCTGATACCACTAAGATGTAGCCTATCTTGCTTCGAGGAAGCGGTCCAACAAAGTCTAGGCGAATCATCTGCCATCACCTTGATATGGCAGGCCTCGAGCCCACCTGTCCTTTGTTGCTCTGGTTTATGTTTTGCACAAATTGCACATCTGTTAACATAACGAGCTACATCTGTTTTTACCAATAAAATTTTCGGGTAGGAAGTTCTAGATCCCAAGATGTAGCATCGTCATGATGTGCAATTAAAAGAGCTTGTTACGATTTTCTTAAAGGATTACTATCTTCTATTTTTTTATGAAAGCGGCTGTGGAGTACTGCAGCCTATTCCATCTGCCCGATTTAAGAGTTGTCGTCGACCACGCTTTCCAAATATGTACCAGATTCTCCTGCCAACCCGGATGTATGCGGAGTCGATGCCGCGTCATTTTCAATTAGCATCAGCTCAGACAGGGCCAGCGTAATAGGAAGATCTGGCACAGTTCTTTGTTGGGACTGAAAGTTGTGATCCATGCTTGGAAAATTCTCATAGCTTGATTATATAAACTGGAACATACTGCTTCCACGTCTTGGTCTTCCTCCTATTTACATCTTCTCTAGTCAGTTCTGAGTAGTTTGGTAGTGGAAATAGTTGTGTCATATCACTAGATTTTTGTGATTGCTCGACTACCGTTTATTTAAGTTCTGGCGTAATGTGTCTTATGCCGGTGGCAGTGATCTTTAAGCGGTAGTTCAATGTGTCGGTCAGTTTATTTTCATTTTTTTTTAATTAGTGTGCTTTGTTAGAAGGTTTGTTTTTTTCTGACAACAAAGTTCTTTACTCTGTCGTCGGTTTTGGATGGCTTGAATATAATTTTGACTTTTATCGGTCCGTAGTGTGCCTGTATTTTATCATGGCCCACATGGATGGCGTAGCATTCCAATTTATTGCGTCGGTTTGAAGTACAAATCGTAACTCTTTAGCTGTTCTTCAAAGGCGTCGTTGGTGCCGGTTGTCCATTTGTAAGGTAATTTGAGCCTTTCATGGCCATTAGTGGTCCTGCGATTCTGGCGGTAACGTATTCTCTCAACCAAGTACATAGGCCGAAGAAGCTGCTTAATTGTTTCTTTGTCTGGGGTTTTGAATGATCCTTGATTAATTTCAAGTGGATTTCCAGTGGTTCGTTTCTTTTCGCGGTTATGCTTTGGTCCAGATACTCGACTCATGGAGGCGTCCCATTACTAGTCTTAGGTAATCCCTATGTTTTTGTTTGGTATTGGAGAACACATGATGTCATCTAGATACACCAAGACCAAGCGGCCTAGCAAGCTTGGCATCACGTTTGACATCATCTTCTGGAACGTGGCCGGTGCGTTTTTGAGGCCAAACGGTATTACCTTAAAGTAGTAGGTGCCCCCATTGGGAGAGGCGAATGCGGTTCGTTCCTTGTGTAGCCGGGGCATGGTCGTGAGATTCATTTTTGAAAATATCTTGGTTTTGTCGATGTCTTTGAGGGTCTTCCTTATCTTTGGGAGAGGTGTCACCTCATTTTTTTGGTAACTTTGAAGCAGCTCCTGAAGTTCCTCCTCGGTGACCGGCTGGAAGCGGTTTTCAAGTGCGGGTGGCTGCTGCCTGAAGATTGATTGGAGAGAGGGGTGGTTGGCGGCCGCTTCGCCTATTCTATATTGTTTTTTCATGAATAACGGGTTCTGGGGGTTGAGAATGTTACTTGTAGGTGGTCGGAAAAAAGGTCTGCTTTCTCTTGCGTTGTGGAGTAAACCACGTCATTTTTCTTGAGATGTTGAGTGGCTCTGCGGCCAGTCAGGAGGTTAAATCTTCAAAATTGACCTCTATCCCGGTATTCGAGTGCTGGGGTAGATTCAATCCACTTTCTTTCCTTAAAACAAAGGAGATCATCACGACGGATTTTAGTGTAAAGTCTGTTCTATTCGGTTTTGATTAGGGGGCCACGGGAGCGAAGGAATTGTTTACATGTTTGGTGCTTTTCCCTGATTAAGGAGAGGATTGGTGGTGGATAAGGTTTTGTGAAAGTAATCACTTTGATGGGAATATGCAGAATTTACGGAGTCAAAGGAAGTGTTTAGGGATCTGTCGATGTCGTGAAGCTAGTTGAGGGAGGGGGGTTCTGGTAGTTTTATCGAAATATCACTTTTAAAAGCCGGCCCGGCCTATTGGCGTTTTTGTAATCGCGGTTTTTGACAAATGTGGGTGTAGGAAAAGGGTGGTTAAAAAGCGAGGTGAAGATGGGTTAGTGATCGCTTGTGATACAATTGGGAAACACTTATGCCGCAATATTAAAATAAGGGATAAGATCTAACGTGATCAATTCTAGAGTGGCCGTTATGGTTTGCAAAGGTGGGGTCGAAAAAGGTGGTGGTTGATAAGAAGGTCTGCCAGGGTGATGCTTTTTAGGTTTGTCGCCGAGCGACACATGTCGCCGAGGATAATGGATTTACTCTTCCTGGCCAACGTGTTTGAAAATTTTTGTAGGAAACGCTTTGCTAGGTTTGAGGTATATTGAGAAGATAACAAGATATGTTGCCGATCGCGCTTTGCAGAGTACCGCCACCGCCATACAGGTTCGTCTATGAGAGGTCGAGGGTGGTGGTGGTTAACTCTTTCGCAGGATTATTTTGTGGGTGATAAACTGCATTATATAACACATTAATATTATAAGTTGACATTAGTTTTGCAAAATCGGACACCAACAGTAGAAAAACATTCTCGTTTAGTAACCGACACACAGCTTGTGAGGTTGCTTTTCGAACTGGAAAACACAAAGTAAATTTACAAAATGTATTTGACACCATTAAGATGTAGGAATTTCCTTTCTTGAGCCCACCTGGCCTTTGTTGCTTTGGGTTGTGTTTTGCACAAATTGTACAAATGTTAACATAACGAGCTACATCTGCTTACGTCTTATAAATCCCAAGATGACCAGTTGTAGTGTAGCATCGTCATGATGTGCAATTAATAGCATGTTACGATTTTCTTTAAGGATTACCATCTTCCATTTTTTTTTTATGAAAGCGTACTACAGCCTTTTTTATCTGCCGGATTCAACCACGCTTTCCAAATATGTGCCGCTTCATTTCCGACTAGTATCATCTCGGACAGGGCCAGCTCAATAAGAAGATTTGCCACAGTTCTGATAGTTGTGAAACAAGCTTGGAAAATCCCCATAGCGCAGATATCTATTACCGTCAGTACGACTTTGTTTGCTTTGGGGGTTGGATCGAAGGGGCCGATGTGATCTATGGCCACTTTCTCCTAAGGTCGCTCCGCTGTTTGTGACTTGAGCGCCGGTTGTGCTCCGCTTTTGCGCGTGCACATATGAGACACCGACGCACGAAGGTCCGGATGTCTTTGCGGACTCCCGGCCAGTGGTATTGGCGGAGGATCGTGGTTGAAATCTCGTCGCCTCCGGGATGGCCTGCTGTTTCCGACGAGTGAAAATATTTCATGGCTTCTTTCTGTGCCGCTGGTGGCATGACCAGTTGGTCTCACCCGTCCAAGATACGGATTAATTTGCTATTTTGGTCTATCCGGTGTTTGCTTCGTAGGGATTCTCGTGTCTTGGCAATATTTCTCGTCGACGTTGAGCTAGCGTGCAAGTTGGCCTTGGGTGTTGTGGCGTCGACCGAGTCTGTTATACAGCATTTGTATGCTGCCTGGGAGTCTGTTTTTAGAAACTGTGGATTTTCCGGTGGCTTGAGTCTGTCGGGGTTGATCTCTTCTCCGGTTAGTTTTTGTCTCCAGGGTGGCGAGATAAGGCATCTGGTAGCAGGTTGACTGCTCCTGGGATATGTTCGACGGTGTATTTAAATTCTTCGAGTATTAAGGACTATTTCATGAATTTCGACTTTGCGTCTGTGGATGTATTGAGCTAGACTAGGGCCTTGTTGTTGGTCCGTAGTGTAAGATCTCGTCTTCTATATATGACCTGTATCTTTTCATGGCCTACAGGATGGCGTACCATTCTAATTGATTGGTACAGTATTGCACCGATGTCTTTATTGGACACGTTGGTTTGAAGTACAAATCGCAACCCTGGCTGTGGTTTGGTCAGCTTCAGGAGTTGATTGATAGCCTTCTTTAGCTATTCGAAGGCGTCTTTGGTGGCGGTTGTTCATTTGAAAGGTTGTTTCGGGTTTTGCATGGTCATTAGTGGTCTTGCGATTCTGGCGGGAACGTATTCCCTCAACCAAGTGCATAGGCCAAGAAAGCTTCTCAATTGCTTTTTTGTCTGGGGTTTGGAATAAATCCCTGATTAATTTCAAGTGGATTTCTAGAGGTTCGTTTCCTTTTGCGGTTATGCGGTGTTCCAGATACTCGATTTTACTGGTGTAGTACTAGTCTTAGATGATCCGAATTCTTGTTCGGTGTTAGAAAACACCTTGATCTCATCGAGATACACCAAGACGCTGCCAGCTCTTAT
Source organism: Tachinus rufipes (assembly GCA_963932245.1). Taxonomy (NCBI): domain Eukaryota; kingdom Metazoa; phylum Arthropoda; class Insecta; order Coleoptera; family Staphylinidae; genus Tachinus; species Tachinus rufipes. The sequence goes on along the minus strand of OZ010751.1, from coordinate 10,211,153 downwards.
AATTTGTTGTTTTGTAACTGGTTAATTATTAGTGCCGTCTCTAAAATTCTATTAACCACATTTTTTTTTTCTTTCAGTGAGGAAATGGGCTTGCGGGATTTGGCCGACTATTCAAAGGAGCCATATCACCTTTTGGTACTTGTTTTGCGATGCTGTCTTTTTAGGTATGTACTATCACTTCTTTTTATCTTTTTCTTTCTCGTTGATAATGTTCTGTATAGTTGGAGCTATTAGGTTCCAGTTTTCACTATTTACTGAAGAATAGTGGGTGCGCGGAGTTTTCGTTTCGGATTTACTTGACTGACTTTTGCGGCCAAAAACTCGGTCCTTTTATATGATAGTGTGGCCACCCGTAGGGTTCGCCAAATGGTCGGTACTGATTGGCTGCACCGGGGACCAATGGGAAGCCTTTGCTTCAACGTTGGTATCAATTCCCTCCAACTTCTTTGACGGAAGCAGCATCCTGCTCTTTGTCGGAAGATTCCGTAGTTAGAGCTGGTTGTTTAGGTGGACTTTGGTAGGAGCCCTATAAGGTTGGTCTTTCACCTAGTAACAGTTGGGATCTGCTCCTGCGATGACTTTTTTAGGTCCCATCCATTTGTTGGAAAGGCTTTTAGACCTGCTTTGCACCATGACCAGGTCTCCTTTAAACATTATCACAAAATATTAAAAGATTGTAGTAGTAAATAAAAATAAGCACTCGTATATCAGGATATAGATAATTGGAAAGTGTGTTCTTCTAAATAAATAAAGGTTCATTCGGTTGTAAGTGTCAGTCGTGTCTGTTGGGGTTATGTAGGTCTGGGAATGGGTACGCCGGTTGTGTTGTATATGGCCTGGTTTCTAGACCATACGTGGGATGAAAAGAAACTATGGGTTATTATACCTTCCAGGGTGCAGTCATTGACTAGTTTCCCAAGGTCGAATCAAGTTAGACCGAGGCAAGAGATTAATCCAATGTAGGTGTCGAGCTCCCCGGGCACCAAGGATGGATGGGAGTACCCGGATAGTGTGGTTGGGAAACTCCTTTGAAACGTAGGTCGTTCGTTCCTTCCCAATATATGCCAACGTCTGCTACTATCATGTTGCCGTTTTTTCTCGTAAGTCAGATCAGGGATCTTCTTTCCGACAGCGGTGTTATATTAGCGTTCAGTTGACAGATTTGCTATGTCGCCCTATCTTTTTAGCTTTATTATAGACGAGTTATTGTCGTGGATTCTCTGCGGTTTGGGAGTTCGTATTGGAGATACTGAAGTGGCATGTCTGGCGTCAGCCGACGATCTCCAGGTCATCGAACCTTCAAAAACGAAAACCCAAGAAACCTTTCGTCTTATTACAATATTCCTAGAAAAACGGGGTTATGGCATTCAACGCCGACAAGTGCACTGTGGAGAAAGTCCCAGTTAAAAAAATCTCATATTCCAAACATATATACGCAGTGGTGAGGGACGGAGGATTAGGGATATTCTCCTACTATTGGAGGGGTTTGGAGTAATTACTAACCACTTACACTCCAAGCTCGTGAAGTTGAGCGGCGGTGGTATGGACCTATCATCCAACGCTATACGCCGCAAAGCTTCACAGGCCCTAGAAACCTCCTACTTCGGGAACGGGCTTTATCAATGCTCGTCGTCTCCTGCTTGCTCGGCTTGGCTTAAAACACAACCCAGTAACTAGAACGGCGAGACATTCATTAAGGCCTTAGGTCTAACATCCTTTCCACAATGGGTATCCCCGCAAATCAACCCCATACTACAGGGGTGCGTGATAGGCGACACGACCGGATCGTATTCCTAATCGGCAATATGGCCTCTCGCAAAGGATCTTCTCCCGGTAGGAAGCCTGGCGATGTCTTGCCTCTTGATTCTTTAGTCTTGATCAGCTAATGGTTTGTTCGAGGCATCCCAGCCTCCAGGTTTTATTAAATTATGGCCCAGAAGTCGCGGTACACCGCGAGCGGTAACAGCTCAAGACTGCTTTTTCGAGTTCTCTTCCATGAGGGATCTTCATGGCGCCGCTCGAATGGGTTTGCCTGTGGATGGTAAGTAGCGGTGGTGTGATGTCATACTTTCGAGCGCTGCATGGTTTTGGAACTGAGAATCGTTGTCCATTAAATGATTTTTGGGTATCCCCATTTGTATACCAGATGGGTTTTGAGTGCTTGGATAGTAGATTTGCTGGTCACTAATGGTAACGGCACAACTTTGACCCATTGGGTACATAGATCCGTAATGGTGAAGGCCACTTTGTTTCTAGCTCTGGTGGTGTCAAAGGGTCCTCTGTAATCATTGCCATACGTTCCCTGTTGGTTGTGACAAGAGCAGAGCTTTCGGCTGTTGGGGTCAGTCTTGGTGCGTGAACCAGTTGTATATTCTAAATATTAAATCATTCCAATAATCGAAACTAACCCGGTTTCAATTAGTTTGCGTATAATCCTAAGTATGCACTGTTTTTGTGTCGCGTTACAGGTGCGAATCACAGCTGATGAGATGGTGATTAGGCGCCACTTGAAGGAGGTTTTCTTTACCTTTGAGTATGAGTATAGTCCGGTTTACTTTCCACACTTTGGGGATATGCGATAGCATTAACATGGCGTTAAATAAGAACAAGAGCCTTAGCTTTCTTTGGCTGGGGATCTGCTGTTAGTTAATGTCCTGTTTTCCTCTAGTGAGATAGGTTGGCTAATATCCACAGTAGGGTGATCTTCAGCGTTCTTTCTGTTCGTCGTGTATAGTCGTTGTGCTGCCTTGTAGCGGTCTTTAATTCTCTGGACTTGATCAGCTTATGGTTTGTTTGAGGCATCCCAGCCTCCAGGTTTCATTAAATTATGGCCACGGTACACCGCCAGCAATAACAGCTCGTTGCCATGCTTCTTCGAGTTCTCTTTCATCAGGGATTTTATGGATCGTTCAACATGGAGCCGCTCGACTGGGTTTACCTGTGGATGGTAAGTAGCGGTGGTGTGCTGTCTTACCTCTTTCACCATGCCTTGCTACAAGGCAGTATTAATGGCGTTTTCCACGTTAAATGTTACAAGGATTGCATACTTTCCGTGTTCCTTCTCAGATTCTTTTAGGACTGCGTCAATAGTCGATCTGCTTTTTCTAAATTCATATTGTTGTTTGAAGAGGTCTTCGGTGAGCTTTATGTTATCTGCAATTCTACAATTTGCTTGCAGAGCTTAGAGAAGTATACCTTGTTTCAAGCTTTTGGGAATCTGGCCTACTTTTAGGATTTTGTTCATCGCCCGCCGGAGGATATTTGGACAGGTTTTTGCGATGAGTTTCATCATTTCAGATGGTATGACTTCTGGACCAGGTGCTTTCTTAGTCTGTATCTTCAGTCTGGTTTTGCGGATCTTTTCGACAGTGCAATTTGGTAGAGGTCTTGCATCATAGTAACGTTTTTTTTTTGTTTTTGTGGAATGAGTTTTTTTGCTACTTCCAGTTGCCTTTGCTCTGCCAACTTGGTTGACTGTTTTGCACCTATTTTCTTGGTGACGATTTGGTAGCCTATAGACTCCGCTTCTTTTTGACTGCGCAGTAGAGATTCTGTGCTACTTTTTTTGCCTCGCTTGTGCCTTTTTTGTTGTTTTTTGGAGTGATAGCAGTAGTTTCTACCACCCTTGTGATCTGTTTTATAAAAGCGTCTTTTTTATTCCTACTATACTGCCATCCCCTACTGCTATGCGTGGTTTGATCTTTGTCCTGTTTTTATTTTCCTAGATTCATCTGCAAATGCATGTTATTGTGCAGGCTCAAGTTTTTCTCTCTTGTGACGTACTATTTTGTCATTGCCCGGGCTGCATCTACGGTTCCCAGCGTGACGTCAATATGCGAAGATCCGCACTTCTTTTCAAAGGTCGGTGTTTAAGATGAGTAGATCTTTGTTTTCTGCCTTTTCCGAGAGTATGGTTCCGTTGGCATCATTAGTCTTTGCATCCCAGCTGTAAGACTTTGCATTCAAGTCTCCTCTTACGATCAGCGTCACCTCGTCTAGTTTTTCATGTTCAGACTTAGTTTGTCAAGAAGTTGCAGCTTCTGGCCGTCAGCCAATATTTAGGTTCATAATTGATTTATTAGCTCTTTGAACTTGGGGCATTTTATGGATTCAGCCTTGTGTCTTACATCGAACAGGTTGCACTTTGGGTTATTGTTGCATTTTTGCCGGCTTTTGCATCGGCATTGCTCTGGCAGTCTTTTTTTTTTTGGTGCACCACTTGTGGGGACCTGCTACACTTTTTTGGTTTTTCCAAAGCTTTGATCCGCCATCTAATCTACGTGACAATCCAATAATCGAAACAATTTTCATTTAGTTTGCGTATAATCCTAAGTATGTACCGTTTTTGTGTCGCGTTACAGGTGCGAATCACAGCTGACGAGATAGTGATTGAGCGCCAGTTGTCCACTTGAAGGGGGTTTCCTTTACCTTCGGGTATGAGTATAGTCCGGTTTACTTTCCACACTTTGGGGATATGCGATAGCATTAACATGGCGTTAAATAAGAACAAGAGCCTTAGCTTGGGTCACCGTCGCAAGTCCGTCGTTGTCAGTCCGTCCGGTCCTTTGGCTGGGGATCTGCTGTTAGTTAATGCACTGTGGAATTCCTCTAGTGAGATAGGTTGGCTAATATCCACAGTAGGGCGATGTTGTATAGTCTTTGTGCCGTATATGTGTGTGTGAATGTTCTCCCGGTATGAAGCCTGGCGATGTCATGCCTCTTGTATTCTCTGGCCTTGATCAGCTAGTAGTTTGTTTTGGGGCATCCCAGTCTCCAGGTTCCATTAAATTGAGGCCGCGGTACACCGCAAGCGGTGCTTCTTCGGGTTCTCTTCCATCAGGGATCTTATGGTTCGTTCAACATGGCGCAGCTCGACTGGGTTTGCCTGAGAATGGTAAGTAGCGGTGGTGTGCTGTCTTACCTTCCAGAGCTGCAAGGTTTTGGAACTGAGGACCGTTGTCCGATAAGAGGATTTTTGGGTATCCCCATTTGTATACCAGATGGGTTTCGAGTGCTTGGATGGTATATAGATCCGTGATCATGAGGGCCACTTTGTTTCCAGCTCTGGTGGTGTCAAAGAGTCCTCTGTAATCATGCATGCATTACGTTCCCAAGGTTTCTCTGTTAATTGTGACAAGAGCGGAGCTTTCGGTTATTGGGGCCAGTCTTGGTGCGTGAGCACTTTAGGCAGCATCGAATGTGGGCTTTCACGTCTGCTTTAACTCCAGGCCAATGATAAGATTTTAGAATTGCCTGCGTGGGTTTTGTCACGTTCGGGATGGCCTGCCGTGTCAGTATCGTGGTGGTATTTCAATACTTCTTTCCTCGCCTTTGCTGGTATTGGTAATTGCTCCTATCCGGCGGAAGTGCGGAGCATGATTGCTTCTGTCTTTTTGGTTTTCAGCTCAAGCTTATGATCAGCTATCCACTGGTTAACTTTTTCTAGGCTGGTGTTTGCCGTGGCCTTTATTACGTTTGCGGTTTTCTCCACTATTAGCATCGCCAGGTCGTCTGCATACGCCAAGAGGGTCACTTGTCTGGGGACGTCTATCTTTAGTAGGTCGTAGTAACAGATGTTCCAGAGGGGGCCCAGTATCGAGCCATGTGGTACCCTTAACGTTACTTATTTTTCTCATTTTTCATCCACGATTGTCCTATTTGTGAAGTTCTTTATTACTTCGGTGTGTTAAGAAATATTTTTCTTTTTGATGGCTTTAATTGTCCTAACCTATGCCTCCGTGTTGAACCTGTTTTTGACGTCAATTGTGATTAAGGCATATAGTCCTTTGGTCTTGAAGGTCTTTTTTATTTTTTTATCTGCGATGGTTCGACGATTTCCAATGGACTTAAGGTGGACCTTCGTTCACTAAAACCATACTGAGAATCTGACAAGTTTTCTTCTTTTCTTGTTACTTAGCGTGCTTTGTTGCTTTTGTGTGTTTTCTTTACCTTCGTCGTTGGTTTGCTTTTGGTTATTGTATGTTTTTTGCTCTGGGTTTACTTTTACTTGTTTTTTCTGAGCTTTCTTTACGTCACTTTTTCTGATGTATATGTTAATAGCTGTTTCTTTTATTGAAAATGTGCATTTCAACATCCTTCTATATCTGCTCAGGTTCATCCACTCCGGCCTCTGTATAGCTAGTTTATTTTGGTTACCCTCTTCAAGCGCCCTTGCTAGCTCACCAAGTACCCACTTTTTTGGTAATTTGTCTTACCTCCGGGTATCTTTGCGCAAATCTTTTTAGCAGTCCTCCCGCTTCTCCATTATGACATATGACAATGTCCTCTTCCACCGCAGTCAGTGAATTTTCTACAGTTTTTGTGTAGTATTTTTTTCAGATGTTTTTCTGCAACTTTTTCAAACTCTAGGCTCCTATCTTTGGGTCTTCATCTATTCGTCCATGTCGGTTTTCGTGATTATTTCATTTTTTCTTTGTTGCGCTCATATCAGGCTTCTGTATTTTGCTTTAAGGTTGGTGTTATGATTTCATTTTTAAACTTCAGTTGTTAATTGTGCTCTTTTGCTGGCGTTTTTCAGCTTTTTTAGCTTTTCTATTTCTTCTCTCTCCCGCATTTGGGAGGTCTGCTATTTTCTATTCTCAGCTTAGTCGTTTTGTCTTTTTCGTTTACTTTACGGCTTGCCGGAATTTCTTTTGGTTTTGCATGGCTCCATTCAGTGGCGGAGCTAGGATTTTTGGGCCACACCGTAAAATTTTAAAAAGCACCCACTTAAAAATAATTTTGAAAAAAAAGTACAGTTTTGTCATTTATTGTACTTTTATTTTGTAAATTTTGGGGAGCCTAAAGTTTTGAAATAATTGTTGGAGGGCCCCTATGCTTGTGGGCCCTTTCGCATTGCAGACCCTTGCTTACAGGTAGCTCCGCCACTAGGCCTCTATTGGTAGGGCTCTCCTTGGTGTTCTTCTTCTTGCAGTATCGGAGGTTTGCTACCATCACAGTTATCCAAAACTTATTGGCAGCATCTCGGAATAATTGTTTGTGCAGCCAAACCGGTCCCTTAGGTTTTTGAGCCAGAACATTTGGCGTCTTCCGATATTCCTTTTTCCTCTGATCTTTCCTTGTACTATTTTTTCATTATATGGCCTAGATATAACTTTTTCTTCTTTACGGTGTGAATTGTTTCCAATTCTTTATGCATTTTATTGAAGATCTTATTTGTCAATGGAATACGCCACATTCTGCGCTAACATTACATTTCAAAGACTAAATGTTTATTTTTAGTCTTTACTCACTACATCGATCGTTTAGTATTTCTAGCTTGTGTTGTACGTCTCTAAAGCTACAATACCGTGTCATCCGCATATCTAATGCTGTTCACAATTTTTCCATTTATAACCATTCCTATTTGTTCTTATTCCAACGTTTCATTAAATATAGCTTTGCTATAGAGGTTAAATAGAAGTGGCGAAAGAGTACAGCCTTACCTACCCCAGTCAATGTTTTACTTTATCAAAGGCTTTTTTGAAATCTATATAACACGCAAACACATCCAGACATCGTTAGAAAAGAATATTAACTCCATAGAGCTTGTCACTCACGGAAGCCAAATTGCGTGTTTCAAAATTCAAGTTTTGGGTACTGGCAGCCGCGTACTCCGGTGATTGTTTTTTGATCGGCGTTGAGTTTTGCTCTAGGGAAAGAAAGAAAACGATGTTTGACTCCCTAGCCTTAGATACCTAATAGCATCGGTTGCCGAAAAGTGATCCAGAAAAAAGAAAAAAAGTTTGACCAAAAGAGACCGACAGTTTAAAGAAATGAAAAGGTAATCTCATTGTCGAGGCAATGCAACCGTGCAATGATGTTGGTCCGCGTGTGAAGTTCCCGTATTCGACATTTCGGGACGCGCCTTATAGGGGTTACACCTTCCCCCGCAGGAACCTAACCTAACGTTTTATACTTTGATGAATCAGGTATGCGCGTCAAACTTTGAAATGTTTCATTCCGTGTTAATTTGTCAAGAATGGAACTGTTTGTTTGAAGTTCTCTTTCAACTTGCAGAACTTTTGAGATCGTCAACATAAAAATTATTGGCGATTATATTACTAGTCGCCTGCGACTTGTAAGATTCCTTGAATAACAATGAAAATTCCTTTAAGCAACGTGTGGCAAAAAGGATGTGGATATGTTATTGTATACAGATACAGAATGAAAAATAAAAAAAAATTTGATTGACTTACTTATGTTGCATTGGCGCTACTGTCGGGTATGGAGTTGCTGCGGCAATTTGTTGTCCTCACTTCTTCTGGTTAATGATATTCTCCGGAATATATGGTTACTTCCAATTATCAGTTGCAGACGTATGGAGTGGGGTGAATGTTAAAGAAGTTGTAAAAAAAGTAAAAAATATAATTTTATCGATTTTCTGTTTCACCACATCCGATTCGAATGACCATTTTTTTGTTTCTTATCAAGGCCTTTTGTGTCGCACTAGTAGGACAGCATCGTAGTTTAAAAACGGGTTGGATGATAGTAAAACTCGAATTATTTATTTTATAATACTTATAATTGAAAGTAAAAATATAAATGTAGATACGTAATGATAGCTAGCCTTGTCACATTTTGAGGGTGTATTTTATACCAAATTAAGATGGGTAAAAACAAGAAAGGGTTGAGAATTGGGAATTTCCAGTTAGGTAATATGTCTTGTCCATAACAGTCCTTGTATCTGAACTGAACTTGACTACATTAAAATGGTATAAAAACACAATAGAGAAAGACTACGATACGTAATTCTTTTTAGAGAACGGAAACGAAGTGGTGGTTGATGGAATATAAATCGATTATACAAGGTATTGTCACTGCAAAAAAGAGAGAGGACAAGGTCCGATCGAAAAAAAAGTTGCGGCAGGTACGTTCTAGGGTTGAAAGAAGTCTATGAAAAGGATACAGAGCCATATCAATGATGTCCACTTTTATAAAAATAAAATGAATAAAATAAAAGTCAACATAGCAGCCTATGTACTTTCAACGACAACATCTGCGGTTGTTCAGTTAAGAATTTCCCAGCTAGACGTTGCAGATACTTAAACTTATCCCACCATAAATTGATTGTGTGATCTTTATGAAACTCACATTTTGCAGCCATTTTTTTCAACTTTTGCTCAATCGGAAATAGTTTTATGTTTGTTTTTATGAGCATTGTAAAACTTGTAATGTTCCTCAAAATGAGTGTTAAATGTAATAATTAATTCACTACATTTTTTGCTGGCGGGGCTGTCGGGTTCACATAGATTGTGCATCAATTTAAAAGTTTCCTCACTTTTATTCTGGATAAGATTTTTCCAAGTTGTGCCATCGTGGTCTGCTCTTGAGCACGTTTTTGCTATGTGCGAAACAAAAGTTAGGTTTTTATCTATATTTACTCTGGGGTATTTTACTTAAGGCGAACGAGGCACCTGGGTCAGGAAATATTCCCTTGGAAATTCCAAAAGAAGCTGTGCATAACAAACCTGAATACGTAGTAGAGATGTATAATAAGCTACAGTGCCGAGGTCAATTATTTTGTGTATGTTTCTTATTTATTTTGTTTATTGTGCTACTATGTGTTTGCTGCGTCTGCGTTCCTTCAGCCTTCATGCTGCTGGATTTGCGGGAGTTGTGCTCATCGCTATCCTTTGCTCTAACCTTTCGGTACCCTGTTGTTGTTGTTGTGACCGCCATTCACGTATCCTGCGCCTCGAATCAGATGTTGCTTCTTTTGAGATAATAGAAATACTTTGGCTGGCTCCGTCTTTAACTTCTTCTCTTGTGGAATTACATAATTTTAACGGCAATTTGTATTGCTTTGGATAACTTTAATGTTTGCGGATCTTATTCAATATTCGGTCCACTATATGTCCCATGATATATTGATCGAGCAGCATAATCTCCATGTTATCTTTATGAAACTCACATTTTGCAGCTAAGTTTTTTACTTTTCCAATCGGAAATAGTTTTATTTTTGTTTTTATGAGCATTGTAAAACTTATAACGTTTGTAAACGCCGGTTTAATTGGTACAAAATGAGTGTTAAATATAATAAATAATTCATTTTTTTTTTTTTTTGGTACTCCGAGGTATTTTATAGACTTCTGCGGTGCTATATACGAGCTTTCCACCTAAAAGACAATTGGTTCCATTATAAGTTTTATTTTTTTGTTCTATACCCATTTGCAGATCAAAAATACTGCCTCATTTACTTTTTTCATTAATATTCTTACTTACAATATAACCATTGTCAGGTTATCCGCAAATGCGAGCATCGTCATCTCCTCGTCTTTTACCGAGTTCAGTATTCCATCATATAGGATGTCCTACAGTAGTGGACCCAAGATGGATCCTTGTGGAACACCCCCCGTGATTTTTATTTATTACCTATCCTCGTCGATGATGCTTCTATCTTGGAGGTAACTCTTAAGCAGTCTTATCAAACATTTGTCTATTTTCTTTCTGTTTAATTTGTTTATTATTTTAGTCCACTGTGCACTATTAAACGCGTTTTTAATATCAAACGTGATAAGAACTCAAAATGTTCTTTTCTTTAGTTCTTTTCCTTATTTCTTTCTTAGCTATCTCTAATACTTTCTTTAAGGATTAAATTGTTGTTAGATCTCTTTTTGGGTCGGTAGCCTGATGGGTCGTCTATGTTTTTGTTCGGTTTGCTTATTAGTATTAGCTTGGCTTTTTTCCACGGTTTAGGATATTTTCCCTTTCTTAGTGTTGTGTTCATGATCTGAAGAATTGCTTCAGGGTATTCTTCTGCAACCGCTTTTATCTTTTGTGATGCAGTTTTTATTTCTTCAATCGTAAACTCTTTTATTTTTTCCTCTTCTTTTTGTGTAGTTTCGCCAATTTTACAATTGACGAGTTGCGTACAGCGTGCAATAAACTTAAGGCGAACGAGGCACCTGAGTCAGGAAACATTCTCTTCGAAATCCCAAAAGAAGCTGTGCATAGCAACCCTGAATACGTAGTAGAGATGTATAATAAGCTACCATGCCGAGGTACATTATATTGTGTATGTTTCTTAACTATTTTGTCTATTGTGCTACTATGTGTTTGCTGCGTCTGCGCTCCTTCAGCCTTCATGCTGCTGGATTTGCGGGAGTTGTGCTCATCGTTATCCTTTGCTGTAACCTCTCGGTACCCCGTTGTTGTTGTGACCTCCATTCACGTATCCTGCGCCTCTAATCAGATGTTGCTTCTTTTGAGATAATAGAAATACTTTGGCTGGCTCCGTCTTTAACTTCTTTTTTTGTGGAATTTTATAATTTTAACGGCAATTTCTATTGATTATGATAACTTTAATGTTTGCGGATCTTTTTAAAGATTTGGTCCACTATATATATATATATATATATATATATTTTTATTTAAATTTATATTCGGATTATCCCGCGTTTTCTTTTTGAGTTGGACTCGACGTTTCGGCTGAATCTCATCAGCCATCATCATGAGATATTTATTATTAATATTTATTAATATACATCAATATGACATTGATATATAAAAAACTAATTTTGTTGTCAAAGCTAACTTTCAAGAAACTTTATTGTGTGTAAAGTTTCTTTGTTTGACTTCTGGTAGTTGGTCTATTAATTGATCTTTCTACAGTCAAAACTTGTAAAGGAACTGGTTGTGATTTGGATGCTGTAATTAAATTTGTTGTTGTTGGTAAAGAAGCTGTTAGTGGTTTTTTTGAATTTAATTTAGTTGTTGCCAATGCTGTTTTCCAAGTAGATGGTAAACGTAAAGCATCATCTCTCTTATTGAGATTGTCTGGTCTTTTTTCAATTTCGATGGCTTCTCTAGTTATTCTAGTATGAAAATGATTAATTTTTGCTAAAATTTTAGTTCCTTCAAAGTTAATTTTGTGATGACTTGAATTTACATGTTCCGTTAAAGATGAAGTAGATTCATTTTTTTGAACTGCTCGAATATGTTCTTCTTTTCTTGTGCTAATTTTGCGGTTAGTTTGTCCAATATAAGATCTCGTACAATCTGCACATGGAATTTCGTACACGCCTTGACTTTCTAAAGGGATAATATCTTTTGGGCTTTTTAAAACTTGACTTATTTTTAAATTTGTATTGAAAACTGTTTTTATGTCGTATCTTTTTAAAACTTTAGAAATTTTGTTTGTGGTACCTTTGACAAATGGTAAAAAAGCGTATTTTTGTGTTTCATCTTTTTCTTTGTCGTTGTTTGTAATTTTATTGTTTAATAACAGTTTTAATGATGCTTTATTGAAACCATTTTGTAAGAGGGCGTTTTCTAACGTTTCAATTTCTTCTTTTATGTGATTTTGATCACATAATGTTAAAGCTCTATGTAATAAAGATTTTGTTACTGAATTTATTTGGGCTGGATGATGATGAGAATGTGCATTAAGATAACGGTTTGTATGAGTTGATTTTCTATGAATAGTATGCCCTAAACTACCATTAGATTGTTTAATTAATAAAATATCTAAAAAGGATATTTTATTTTCTTTTTCAATTTCAATTGTAAACTGAATTTTATTATTTATATTGTTTAGATGATTTAAAAAAGTATCTAAATTATTTTTACCATGTTGCCAAATTACAAATGTATCATCTACATATCTAAGCCATAATTTTGGTTTTAGTGGAGCAGAATTAATAGCTTTAGTTTCAAAATCTTCCATAAATAAATTAGCTATGACAGGGGATAATGGAGAACCCATTGGTGCGCCTTCTATTTGTTTATATCGTTGACCGTTGTAAATAAAATATGTATTTGAAAGACAGTGATTAGCTAGGTCCATAAGATAGTTTGGTGGATTATATTTTAATTTAATTATTTCTAAAGCATCATTTATTGGAATTTTTGTAAAAAGGGAAATAATATCAAAACTTACCAGAATGTCGTTTTTATCAATATTTATGTTTTTTATTATATCAAGAAAATGATTTGAATTTTTTACGTATGATCTGGCTTCTTCAGCATGAGGCTGCCATTGTTTAGCAATGTATTTAGCAAGTTCTTGTGTTGGAGATCCGATTGAACTAACTATAGGTCGTAAAGGAATATTTTGTTTGTGAATCTTTGGTAAACCATATAATTTAGGACATATTGAAGATTTTTCTCTTGGTATCAAATTAACCATGATTTTTTTGTCAATAAGTGAATTTTTAATTTTTGCTTTGGTAGTTTTTTCTAAATATGTGGTTGGGTCACTGTTGATTTTGTTATAAGCTTGGTCTTCTAGAAGTTTTAACATTTTGTTGTTGTAATCACTTCTATTCATTACAACAGTTGCGTTACCTTTGTCTGCTTGTAGAATAATTATTTCGTTATCTTCTTTTAAATGTTTTAAAGCAGTATGTTCTTCTTTACTTAAATTTGGTTTTGGTGGATGTGCCTTTCTAAGAATTGTTACAACTTCTTGGCGTATACATTCAGATGATAAATTATCCATACCTTTGATAGCCGATTCTATGCCACAGATAATGTTTTCTACAGGTATTTTGGATGGAGAAATAGCAAAGTTAAAACCTTTAGATAAGACTTGTTCTGCGGAATTGCTTAATATTTTGTTTGATAAATTATAAACTGTTTTAATTTCTCGTCTTGATTTTGTTACATTTGATTTATTATTTAAATTATTAAATTTATTTTTGAGTCGATTGGTTTTAATTTCCATGTTTGTTTCAGTTCTAAAATATGCCAATGTTTCTATTATATTCCATAATATTGGATGTATTTTATTTGCAAGTTCTAAGTGTAGGATCAAAAGTTCAGTATCTAAATTATTTAAATCTCTTCTGGTTTTGTGAATCGATTCTCTTACTAAAGATTCACTGCATTTATTTAGTATCTTGTTGATTTGTTTTGAATATCTGTTAAATTTAATTTTCATACATGTTGGTATTATGTGACAGTTTCGACATCTTTTGAAAAATGTTAAATCACAAAGAAGTTCTCCACGTTTTGATCGTAGTTTTTCATATTTCTTTAGTTTATGTTGTATTTCCTCTCCGTAAAGGTTTATAATGTTATTTTTTAAATTTTCGCGGATATAATTATTTTTATTTAAATTTATATTCGGATTATCCCGCGTTTTCTTTTTGAGTTGGACTCGACGTTTCGGCTGAATCTCATCAGCCATCATCATGAGATATTTATTATTAATATTTATTAATATACATCAATATGACATTGATATATAAAAAACTAATTTTGTTGTCAAAGCTAACTTTCAAGAAACTTTATTGTGTGTAAAGTTTCTTTGTTTGACTTCTGGTAGTTGGTCTATTAATTGATCTTTCTACAGTCAAAACTTGTAAAGGAACTGGTTGTGATTTGGATGCTGTAATTAAATTTGTTGTTGTTGGTAAAGAAGCTGTTAGTGGTTTTTTTGAATTTAATTTAGTTGTTGCCAATGCTGTTTTCCAAGTAGATGGTAAACGTAAAGCATCATCTCTCTTATTGAGATTGTCTGGTCTTTTTTCAATTTCGATGGCTTCTCTAGTTATTCTAGTATGAAAATGATTAATTTTTGCTAAAATTTTAGTTCCTTCAAAGTTAATTTTGTGATGACTTGAATTTACATGTTCCGTTAAAGATGAAGTAGATTCATTTTTTTGAACTGCTCGAATATGTTCTTCTTTTCTTGTGCTAATTTTGCGGTTAGTTTGTCCAATATAAGATCTCGTACAATCTGCACATGGAATTTCGTACACGCCTTGACTTTCTAAAGGGATAATATCTTTTGGGCTTTTTAAAACTTGACTTATTTTTAAATTTGTATTGAAAACTGTTTTTATGTCGTATCTTTTTAAAACTTTAGAAATTTTGTTTGTGGTACCTTTGACAAATGGTAAAAAAGCGTATTTTTGTGTTTCATCTTTTTCTTTGTCGTTGTTTGTAATTTTATTGTTTAATAACAGTTTTAATGATGCTTTATTGAAACCATTTTGTAAGAGGGCGTTTTCTAACGTTTCAATTTCTTCTTTTATGTGATTTTGATCACATAATGTTAAAGCTCTATGTAATAAAGATTTTGTTACTGAATTTATTTGGGCTGGATGATGATGAGAATGTGCATTAAGATAACGGTTTGTATGAGTTGATTTTCTATGAATAGTATGCCCTAAACTACCATTAGATTGTTTAATTAATAAAATATCTAAAAAGGATATTTTATTTTCTTTTTCAATTTCAATTGTAAACTGAATTTTATTATTTATATTGTTTAGATGATTTAAAAAAGTATCTAAATTATTTTTACCATGTTGCCAAATTACAAATGTATCATCTACATATCTAAGCCATAATTTTGGTTTTAGTGGAGCAGAATTAATAGCTTTAGTTTCAAAATCTTCCATAAATAAATTAGCTATGACAGGGGATAATGGAGAACCCATTGGTGCGCCTTCTATTTGTTTATATCGTTGACCGTTGTAAATAAAATATGTATTTGAAAGACAGTGATTAGCTAGGTCCATAAGATAGTTTGGTGGATTATATTTTAATTTAATTATTTCTAAAGCATCATTTATTGGAATTTTTGTAAAAAGGGAAATAATATCAAAACTTACCAGAATGTCGTTTTTATCAATATTTATGTTTTTTATTATATCAAGAAAATGATTTGAATTTTTTACGTATGATCTGGCTTCTTCAGCATGAGGCTGCCATTGTTTAGCAATGTATTTAGCAAGTTCTTGTGTTGGAGATCCGATTGAACTAACTATAGGTCGTAAAGGAATATTTTGTTTGTGAATCTTTGGTAAACCATATAATTTAGGACATATTGAAGATTTTTCTCTTGGTATCAAATTAACCATGATTTTTTTGTCAATAAGTGAATTTTTAATTTTTGCTTTGGTAGTTTTTTCTAAATATGTGGTTGGGTCACTGTTGATTTTGTTATAAGCTTGGTCTTCTAGAAGTTTTAACATTTTGTTGTTGTAATCACTTCTATTCATTACAACAGTTGCGTTACCTTTGTCTGCTTGTAGAATAATTATTTCGTTATCTTCTTTTAAATGTTTTAAAGCAGTATGTTCTTCTTTACTTAAATTTGGTTTTGGTGGATGTGCCTTTCTAAGAATTGTTACAACTTCTTGGCGTATACATTCAGATGATAAATTATCCATACCTTTGATAGCCGATTCTATGCCACAGATAATGTTTTCTACAGGTATTTTGGATGGAGAAATAGCAAAGTTAAAACCTTTAGATAAGACTTGTTCTGCGGAATTGCTTAATATTTTGTTTGATAAATTAATTACAGCATCCAAATCACAACCAGTTCCTTTACAAGTTTTGACTGTAGAAAGATCAATTAATAGACCAACTACCAGAAGTCAAACAAAGAAACTTTACACACAATAAAGTTTCTTGAAAGTTAGCTTTGACAACAAAATTAGTTTTTTATATATCAATGTCATATTGATGTATATTAATAAATATTAATAATAAATATCTCATGATGATGGCTGATGAGATTCAGCCGAAACGTCGAGTCCAACTCAAAAAGAAAACGCGGGATAATCCGAATATAAATTTAAATAAAAATAATTATATCCGCGAAAATTTAAAAAATAACATTATAAACCTTTACGGAGAGGAAATACAACATAAACTAAAGAAATATGAAAAACTACGATCAAAACGTGGAGAACTTCTTTGTGATTTAACATTTTTCAAAAGATGTCGAAACTGTCACATAATACCAACATGTATGAAAATTAAATTTAACAGATATTCAAAACAAATCAACAAGATACTAAATAAATGCAGTGAATCTTTAGTAAGAGAATCGATTCACAAAACCAGAAGAGATTTAAATAATTTAGATACTGAACTTTTGATCCTACACTTAGAACTTGCAAATAAAATACATCCAATATTATGGAATATAATAGAAACATTGGCATATTTTAGAACTGAAACAAACATGGAAATTAAAACCAATCGACTCAAAAATAAATTTAATAATTTAAATAATAAATCAAATGTAACAAAATCAAGACGAGAAATTAAAACAGTTTATAATTTATCAAACAAAATATTAAGCAATTCCGCAGAACAAGTCTTATCTAAAGGTTTTAACTTTGCTATTTCTCCATCCAAAATACCTGTAGAAAACATTATCTGTGGCATAGAATCGGCTATCAAAGGTATGGATAATTTATCATCTGAATGTATACGCCAAGAAGTTGTAACAATTCTTAGAAAGGCACATCCACCAAAACCAAATTTAAGTAAAGAAGAACATACTGCTTTAAAACATTTAAAAGAAGATAACGAAATAATTATTCTACAAGCAGACAAAGGTAACGCAACTGTTGTAATGAATAGAAGTGATTACAACAACAAAATGTTAAAACTTCTAGAAGACCAAGCTTATAACAAAATCAACAGTGACCCAACCACATATTTAGAAAAAACTACCAAAGCAAAAATTAAAAATTCACTTATTGACAAAAAAATCATGGTTAATTTGATACCAAGAGAAAAATCTTCAATATGTCCTAAATTATATGGTTTACCAAAGATTCACAAACAAAATATTCCTTTACGACCTATAGTTAGTTCAATCGGATCTCCAACACAAGAACTTGCTAAATACATTGCTAAACAATGGCAGCCTCATGCTGAAGAAGCCAGATCATACGTAAAAAATTCAAATCATTTTCTTGATATAATAAAAAACATAAATATTGATAAAAACGACATTCTGGTAAGTTTTGATATTATTTCCCTTTTTACAAAAATTCCAATAAATGATGCTTTAGAAATAATTAAATTAAAATATAATCCACCAAACTATCTTATGGACCTAGCTAATCACTGTCTTTCAAATACATATTTTATTTACAACGGTCAACGATATAAACAAATAGAAGGCGCACCAATGGGTTCTCCATTATCCCCTGTCATAGCTAATTTATTTATGGAAGATTTTGAAACTAAAGCTATTAATTCTGCTCCACTAAAACCAAAATTATGGCTTAGATATGTAGATGATACATTTGTAATTTGGCAACATGGTAAAAATAATTTAGATACTTTTTTAAATCATCTAAACAATATAAATAATAAAATTCAGTTTACAATTGAAATTGAAAAAGAAAATAAAATATCCTTTTTAGATATTTTATTAATTAAACAATCTAATGGTAGTTTAGGGCATACTATTCATAGAAAATCAACTCATACAAACCGTTATCTTAATGCACATTCTCATCATCATCCAGCCCAAATAAATTCAGTAACAAAATCTTTATTACATAGAGCTTTAACATTATGTGATCAAAATCACATAAAAGAAGAAATTGAAACGTTAGAAAACGCCCTCTTACAAAATGGTTTCAATAAAGCATCATTAAAACTGTTATTAAACAATAAAATTACAAACAACGACAAAGAAAAAGATGAAACACAAAAATACGCTTTTTTACCATTTGTCAAAGGTACCACAAACAAAATTTCTAAAGTTTTAAAAAGATACGACATAAAAACAGTTTTCAATACAAATTTAAAAATAAGTCAAGTTTTAAAAAGCCCAAAAGATATTATCCCTTTAGAAAGTCAAGGCGTGTACGAAATTCCATGTGCAGATTGTACGAGATCTTATATTGGACAAACTAACCGCAAAATTAGCACAAGAAAAGAAGAACATATTCGAGCAGTTCAAAAAAATGAATCTACTTCATCTTTAACGGAACATGTAAATTCAAGTCATCACAAAATTAACTTTGAAGGAACTAAAATTTTAGCAAAAATTAATCATTTTCATACTAGAATAACTAGAGAAGCCATCGAAATTGAAAAAAGACCAGACAATCTCAATAAGAGAGATGATGCTTTACGTTTACCATCTACTTGGAAAACAGCATTGGCAACAACTAAATTAAATTCAAAAAAACCACTAACAGCTTCTTTACCAACAACAACAAATTTAATTACAGCATCCAAATCACAACCAGTTCCTTTACAAGTTTTGACTGTAGAAAGATCAATTAATAGACCAACTACCAGAAGTCAAACAAAGAAACTTTACACACAATAAAGTTTCTTGAAAGTTAGCTTTGACAACAAAATTAGTTTTTTATATATCAATGTCATATTGATGTATATTAATAAATATTAATAATAAATATCTCATGATGATGGCTGATGAGATTCAGCCGAAACGTCGAGTCCAACTCAAAAAGAAAACGCGGGATAATCCGAATATAAATTTAAATAAAAATAATTATATCCGCGAAAATTTAAAAAATAACATTATAAACCTTTACGGAGAGGAAATACAACATAAACTAAAGAAATATGAAAAACTACGATCAAAACGTGGAGAACTTCTTTGTGATTTAACATTTTTCAAAAGATGTCGAAACTGTCACATAATACCAACATGTATGAAAATTAAATTTAACAGATATTCAAAACAAATCAACAAGATACTAAATAAATGCAGTGAATCTTTAGTAAGAGAATCGATTCACAAAACCAGAAGAGATTTAAATAATTTAGATACTGAACTTTTGATCCTACACTTAGAACTTGCAAATAAAATACATCCAATATTATGGAATATAATAGAAACATTGGCATATTTTAGAACTGAAACAAACATGGAAATTAAAACCAATCGACTCAAAAATAAATTTAATAATTTAAATAATAAATCAAATGTAACAAAATCAAGACGAGAAATTAAAACAGTTTATAATTTATCAAACAAAATATTAAGCAATTCCGCAGAACAAGTCTTATCTAAAGGTTTTAACTTTGCTATTTCTCCATCCAAAATACCTGTAGAAAACATTATCTGTGGCATAGAATCGGCTATCAAAGGTATGGATAATTTATCATCTGAATGTATACGCCAAGAAGTTGTAACAATTCTTAGAAAGGCACATCCACCAAAACCAAATTTAAGTAAAGAAGAACATACTGCTTTAAAACATTTAAAAGAAGATAACGAAATAATTATTCTACAAGCAGACAAAGGTAACGCAACTGTTGTAATGAATAGAAGTGATTACAACAACAAAATGTTAAAACTTCTAGAAGACCAAGCTTATAACAAAATCAACAGTGACCCAACCACATATTTAGAAAAAACTACCAAAGCAAAAATTAAAAATTCACTTATTGACAAAAAAATCATGGTTAATTTGATACCAAGAGAAAAATCTTCAATATGTCCTAAATTATATGGTTTACCAAAGATTCACAAACAAAATATTCCTTTACGACCTATAGTTAGTTCAATCGGATCTCCAACACAAGAACTTGCTAAATACATTGCTAAACAATGGCAGCCTCATGCTGAAGAAGCCAGATCATACGTAAAAAATTCAAATCATTTTCTTGATATAATAAAAAACATAAATATTGATAAAAACGACATTCTGGTAAGTTTTGATATTATTTCCCTTTTTACAAAAATTCCAATAAATGATGCTTTAGAAATAATTAAATTAAAATATAATCCACCAAACTATCTTATGGACCTAGCTAATCACTGTCTTTCAAATACATATTTTATTTACAACGGTCAACGATATAAACAAATAGAAGGCGCACCAATGGGTTCTCCATTATCCCCTGTCATAGCTAATTTATTTATGGAAGATTTTGAAACTAAAGCTATTAATTCTGCTCCACTAAAACCAAAATTATGGCTTAGATATGTAGATGATACATTTGTAATTTGGCAACATGGTAAAAATAATTTAGATACTTTTTTAAATCATCTAAACAATATAAATAATAAAATTCAGTTTACAATTGAAATTGAAAAAGAAAATAAAATATCCTTTTTAGATATTTTATTAATTAAACAATCTAATGGTAGTTTAGGGCATACTATTCATAGAAAATCAACTCATACAAACCGTTATCTTAATGCACATTCTCATCATCATCCAGCCCAAATAAATTCAGTAACAAAATCTTTATTACATAGAGCTTTAACATTATGTGATCAAAATCACATAAAAGAAGAAATTGAAACGTTAGAAAACGCCCTCTTACAAAATGGTTTCAATAAAGCATCATTAAAACTGTTATTAAACAATAAAATTACAAACAACGACAAAGAAAAAGATGAAACACAAAAATACGCTTTTTTACCATTTGTCAAAGGTACCACAAACAAAATTTCTAAAGTTTTAAAAAGATACGACATAAAAACAGTTTTCAATACAAATTTAAAAATAAGTCAAGTTTTAAAAAGCCCAAAAGATATTATCCCTTTAGAAAGTCAAGGCGTGTACGAAATTCCATGTGCAGATTGTACGAGATCTTATATTGGACAAACTAACCGCAAAATTAGCACAAGAAAAGAAGAACATATTCGAGCAGTTCAAAAAAATGAATCTACTTCATCTTTAACGGAACATGTAAATTCAAGTCATCACAAAATTAACTTTGAAGGAACTAAAATTTTAGCAAAAATTAATCATTTTCATACTAGAATAACTAGAGAAGCCATCGAAATTGAAAAAAGACCAGACAATCTCAATAAGAGAGATGATGCTTTACGTTTACCATCTACTTGGAAAACAGCATTGGCAACAACTAAATTAAATTCAAAAAAACCACTAACAGCTTCTTTACCAACAACAACAAATTTAATTACAGCATCCAAATCACAACCAGTTCCTTTACAAGTTTTGACTGTAGAAAGATCAATTAATAGACCAACTACCAGAAGTCAAACAAAGAAACTTTACACACAATAAAGTTTCTTGAAAGTTAGCTTTGACAACAAAATTAGTTTTTTATATATCAATGTCATATTGATGTATATTAATAAATATTAATAATAAATATCTCATGATGATGGCTGATGAGATTCAGCCGAAACGTCGAGTCCAACTCAAAAAGAAAACGCGGGATAATCCGAATATAAATTTAAATAAAAATAATTATATCCGCGAAAATTTAAAAAATAACATTATAAACCTTTACGGAGAGGAAATACAACATAAACTAAAGAAATATGAAAAACTACGATCAAAACGTGGAGAACTTCTTTGTGATTTAACATTTTTCAAAAGATGTCGAAACTGTCACATAATACCAACATGTATGAAAATTAAATTTAACAGATATTCAAAACAAATCAACAAGATACTAAATAAATGCAGTGAATCTTTAGTAAGAGAATCGATTCACAAAACCAGAAGAGATTTAAATAATTTAGATACTGAACTTTTGATCCTACACTTAGAACTTGCAAATAAAATACATCCAATATTATGGAATATAATAGAAACATTGGCATATTTTAGAACTGAAACAAACATGGAAATTAAAACCAATCGACTCAAAAATAAATTTAATAATTTAAATAATAAATCAAATGTAACAAAATCAAGACGAGAAATTAAAACAGTTTATAATTTATCAAACAAAATATTAAGCAATTCCGCAGAACAAGTCTTATCTAAAGGTTTTAACTTTGCTATTTCTCCATCCAAAATACCTGTAGAAAACATTATCTGTGGCATAGAATCGGCTATCAAAGGTATGGATAATTTATCATCTGAATGTATACGCCAAGAAGTTGTAACAATTCTTAGAAAGGCACATCCACCAAAACCAAATTTAAGTAAAGAAGAACATACTGCTTTAAAACATTTAAAAGAAGATAACGAAATAATTATTCTACAAGCAGACAAAGGTAACGCAACTGTTGTAATGAATAGAAGTGATTACAACAACAAAATGTTAAAACTTCTAGAAGACCAAGCTTATAACAAAATCAACAGTGACCCAACCACATATTTAGAAAAAACTACCAAAGCAAAAATTAAAAATTCACTTATTGACAAAAAAATCATGGTTAATTTGATACCAAGAGAAAAATCTTCAATATGTCCTAAATTATATGGTTTACCAAAGATTCACAAACAAAATATTCCTTTACGACCTATAGTTAGTTCAATCGGATCTCCAACACAAGAACTTGCTAAATACATTGCTAAACAATGGCAGCCTCATGCTGAAGAAGCCAGATCATACGTAAAAAATTCAAATCATTTTCTTGATATAATAAAAAACATAAATATTGATAAAAACGACATTCTGGTAAGTTTTGATATTATTTCCCTTTTTACAAAAATTCCAATAAATGATGCTTTAGAAATAATTAAATTAAAATATAATCCACCAAACTATCTTATGGACCTAGCTAATCACTGTCTTTCAAATACATATTTTATTTACAACGGTCAACGATATAAACAAATAGAAGGCGCACCAATGGGTTCTCCATTATCCCCTGTCATAGCTAATTTATTTATGGAAGATTTTGAAACTAAAGCTATTAATTCTGCTCCACTAAAACCAAAATTATGGCTTAGATATGTAGATGATACATTTGTAATTTGGCAACATGGTAAAAATAATTTAGATACTTTTTTAAATCATCTAAACAATATAAATAATAAAATTCAGTTTACAATTGAAATTGAAAAAGAAAATAAAATATCCTTTTTAGATATTTTATTAATTAAACAATCTAATGGTAGTTTAGGGCATACTATTCATAGAAAATCAACTCATACAAACCGTTATCTTAATGCACATTCTCATCATCATCCAGCCCAAATAAATTCAGTAACAAAATCTTTATTACATAGAGCTTTAACATTATGTGATCAAAATCACATAAAAGAAGAAATTGAAACGTTAGAAAACGCCCTCTTACAAAATGGTTTCAATAAAGCATCATTAAAACTGTTATTAAACAATAAAATTACAAACAACGACAAAGAAAAAGATGAAACACAAAAATACGCTTTTTTACCATTTGTCAAAGGTACCACAAACAAAATTTCTAAAGTTTTAAAAAGATACGACATAAAAACAGTTTTCAATACAAATTTAAAAATAAGTCAAGTTTTAAAAAGCCCAAAAGATATTATCCCTTTAGAAAGTCAAGGCGTGTACGAAATTCCATGTGCAGATTGTACGAGATCTTATATTGGACAAACTAACCGCAAAATTAGCACAAGAAAAGAAGAACATATTCGAGCAGTTCAAAAAAATGAATCTACTTCATCTTTAACGGAACATGTAAATTCAAGTCATCACAAAATTAACTTTGAAGGAACTAAAATTTTAGCAAAAATTAATCATTTTCATACTAGAATAACTAGAGAAGCCATCGAAATTGAAAAAAGACCAGACAATCTCAATAAGAGAGATGATGCTTTACGTTTACCATCTACTTGGAAAACAGCATTGGCAACAACTAAATTAAATTCAAAAAAACCACTAACAGCTTCTTTACCAACAACAACAAATTTAATTACAGCATCCAAATCACAACCAGTTCCTTTACAAGTTTTGACTGTAGAAAGATCAATTAATAGACCAACTACCAGAAGTCAAACAAAGAAACTTTACACACAATAAAGTTTCTTGAAAGTTAGCTTTGACAACAAAATTAGTTTTTTATATATCAATGTCATATTGATGTATATTAATAAATATTAATAATAAATATCTCATGATGATGGCTGATGAGATTCAGCCGAAACGTCGAGTCCAACTCAAAAAGAAAACGCGGGATAATCCGAATATAAATTTAAATAAAAATAATTATATCCGCGAAAATTTAAAAAATAACATATATATATATATATATATGTCCCATGATAAATTGATTTAGCAGCATAATCTCCATGTTATCTTTATGAAACTGACATTTTGCAACCAAATTTGTACTTTTCCAATCCGAAATAGTTTTACTTCTGATTTTATGAGCATTGTAAAACTTATAAAGTTTGTAAACGCCGATTTAATTGGCACAAAATGAGTGTTAAATATAATAAATAATTTACAATTTTTTTTTTGGTGGGGTTGTCGGGTTACATAGATCTTGTATCAATTTAATAAACGTCTGCTGTTAAACACGTTTTTGCTATGTGCGAAACAAAACTATCTATTTTTACTCCCAGTTATTTTATAGACTTTTGCTGTGCTATACATGAGCTTTCCACCTAAAAGACAATTGGTTTCATTATCCTCTTCTTACCGGAGATAATTACGGCCTTTGTTATACTCGGTTCTAGAAAGTTTTATTTTTTTGTTCTATACCCATTTGCAGATCAAAAATATTTACTTTTTTTCATTAATCTTCATACTTACACTACGACTATTGCCAGGTTATCCGCAATTGCGAGCAGCCCCATCTCTTCGTCTTTTACCGAGTTCAGTTTTCCATCATATAGTTCCACAGTGTGGACCCAAGATGGACTCTTCTTTAGTTTCTTTTCCATTTTTTCCTTAGTTATCTCTACTAACTCTCTTCAAGGATTGGATCTCTTTTCTAGTATTCTATTGGATACTAGATATTCCAATAATTTGCCCATTGTATCCAAAAGACATAAAGGGTCGGTAGCCTGATCGGGTCGTCTATGTTTTTGTTTAATTTGCTTATTAGTATTATCTTGGATTTTTTTGGTTTGTTAATAACTATCTTCTCTTGCCTTCTTTGGTACTACCTCATTCTGGGCTTTGGCGTTCCAGTCTCCTGCATTAATTATTTCTTTGCTTGCGTTTTTTATTTTTTGCGTTAGCGATTTTTAAATATTCTTAGAAGTCTTGTATGGAACAATTTGGCGATACGTAGCAGCTGAAGATCCTCTTGTCATGTATATCAATGTATACAAAGTCTTTTCTTAGATTTGTGTTTTGGTTTATCATTTTGATGGCCAGATCTTTGTTCATATTCGCAATTCAGCGTCTTTACTTACTAATTGTTTTGTTTTTCAGATCTTGTCCGACTTTTTTTTTTGGGTGTTCTCTGTTTTGTTTGTTTTGTTACTTTCTTTTCCTTTCTATATTTTGTTATATTGTGCACTTCATGGAATTCATTTTGTGGCCATCCATTTTGCATTCCGGGCAATATGTTTTTTTTTTGCATTTTCTAGGCACATTTCTTTCCTTGCGTTCTAGATTATTGGGATTCCGCCTTGGTATGTCTATATCTAAGAAAAACAAACTCCGTCCGGATTAATAGCCTGATCAACCATTAGAACCTACCACCGGCAACATCAAACAAACATCCGACCATGGGCTTGAACACCACCTGCCAAATTCGATTGGAAATCACCATCTTTGGGAACTCTTGGCTGACGAACAATAAAATGAATTTGGACTCCACAGAGTGCCTACACTTTGGAAATCACCCCAAACAACCGCCTTATGGAAGCGCAAAAGCAATCGATTGTGGTTCGAATCAAACAATACCGAAATGGAATCAACAACGTTTCGAAGATCCAGTCATTTTCGTCGATCTTTAGTACAAACCCGAGGCCGCCACCATCTAGTAAGAAACCAGACATTTTCTGTTATGTCATGCCCGCCCGTACATTTCAGGAAACTGGAGACTTTTCCGTAATTTTTAGTTCTCAGTTTCAGTCACACTCCAGAAGTAGTTTTTCTGTAAAGCAGGCTTATGAAAACAAGAATTGTAATACTCTTATTAAGGTTTATATATATATATATATATATTAGTGTAACTCGTTTTGTTGCTCACTTGTTTTCTGCAAATAACGCTTTTTTTGAGGGACTTCTTTTTCTTTTTCTTCTTTTAGTTCTGATTTATGGTAGAAGACCAGACGGCTGTTAGTTGTTTATTGTAGATTTTAAAGTTTGATTTTTTTCAAGTCATCATTTTTACTTAGCGTCCACAAGCAAAAATGTTGCATAATTTATATTGGCCATGTGCTACGAACTAGATCTGGTATTCGAAGCCAGAATTTGAGTTTTTGAGTATTTGTTTCCTCTTGTACTCAAACTCCCGGGACAAAAATATCTAAATAACTAAATCTAACATTTGAGGACTTGAGTAATTCCTAGATAAAAACATCCGAAACTGCTCCGAAACAAAATATTTACCATTATCTTATAATAAGATTTTTGGAAAATCAAATCTAGCCAAAATACTCCTTAAAACCATAATTGTACTTGTTGGTGTTGTTTGTCATAACAAAAGCTTCAATCCATTTATTGTAAGCATCAACAAGTACCAAAATATATTTATTAAATACAGGTCTGAGAAAATTGACATGTACCTTTCCCATTAGCATATTTTCAAGGTATAATAAGAACTGCTTGAGGTGGACTATTTTTATGCAATAAACATAATAGTAATAACAGTATTTATCCCTAGCCATCATTTATAAGATCGAGCAAAACTTTTAGTTTTAGTATTCCCATATGCGAAGCATGTAGTTCAGTTGGTACGAGGACTCTATATCCAATATGATTTTTTTTAAATAATACTGTTTATATGGTTTCAATATTGTTGAAGGATCTTTTATATAATTCATAATTTTTGATAATATTGAATCTTAAAGTGTTTCTTTAACAATTGTCTTACAATCAATAGGCACGTTTTTCTATTTTAAACTCGCTATCAACTTTATTTTCTTTAATTGGTAAAAAACTCATTGCCTTATTATCTTCGGATTTAACGCTCACCGCTTCAATCGGTTTGCAGCCAATGCCGGAATTCCCTTCTTGGGACCTAATACTGCTACTAAGGGTAGTAAGTAAATTTTCTACCAAATAAATATTGGTAAATTTCTTTACTCCAAAAATTGGTGCTTATTTTTTTAATAAATCATATAAGGGGCTTAAAATTGTTGAACTAATAGGAATGAATTTATTATAGTTAAGCAAACCTAGAAATGGTTTGCTTGTTAATTTTATGTCCTAAATATTATTTTATCTCTTAATTATTAATTTTGAATCAGTTAAAAATTTTAAAACCGCTTCTTCACGATTTAAATGCACATCTTCTGTTGACTTACTAACTACTACAGCAATGTTAGGTAACATCGATATTAAAATAAGTCTAGATTAGGCGCATTAAATCTCCAGGTGAACTTTATGAAACTCACATTTTGGAGCCAAGTTTTTCTTGTCCATTTGGAAATAGTTTTATCTTTGTTTTTATGAGCATTGTAAAACTTTTAATAAAGATCAACATATTGCAGCAGAAAACCTAAAAAAAAACTATTCAGAACTTCCACCATTTCTTTTCACAATGAAATCGGTAGGTATCGCCATTAGCATTTCTTCAACTTCACTGCTACATCTTTACTTGTTTCTAACATTTTTACTTTAACAAAATGGTTTATGTGTTTCCATGTGGTTTCATTTTCCAGCCAGCATTTTTGGTATTATGTTATCGGGCGTGGATTTCTCCTACTGCATTCGTGACTTCCTTTCTCGGTCTGACCAATTTGTCAGATTTTCTATTGTATTGTGATTTTGTCACAGTATGTATATTTGTCCGATTCTCTTTACCAAATCTCTTCAGGTAGGAGTTGTGCTGTTTAGAGCTTTTTTCTGCAGTTGGTTTGGTCTTGAGTTGTAGGGGATTGTTCACTAAGTTGTTTTCAGTTGACTCAGTGGCATATGGCCTTATTTTTTTGTGATTTTTTTTATTATGTATTTTTGAAACTTCAAGCCTCTTTTCCACACTGACGATACATACAATTATTGATTTGGCTATCTTAACACGTTTTTGCTATGTGCGATACAAAACTTAAGTTTTTAACTATATTTACTCTGAGGTATTTTAAAGATTTTTGTAGTGTTATGCATGAGCTATCCATTTGAAATATAATTAGTTCCTTTGTCTTCTTCTTACCTCTTTGTCGTTTACTAATGGCCGTTTTCACCAACGATTCCTAAAATATAAGCATTACCTAAGCAACTATAGGAACTTCCTAACACTAATTTGGTTTTCACCAGGCGTTAGGTATTACCTAAAGGCGCTAGGAGTTCCTATCTTTAGGTATCCGATTTACGGCATCCCAAACGCTAGGTACTAGTTTCTAACCTAAATTGTTATGTCAACATAACAAACATGAATGCAATAAATTTAATTGAGCGATTAGATAGATTTGATTCTTCTGATGAAGAAAATTACAGGCGTCCGCGAATTATCAGGGTTAGAGAAAATTATTTTGATATATATGACAACATCGATTTCTTTCGGAGGTTTCGAATGAAAAAACAAACGGTGCTATTAATTTTAGAGCAAATTGAAGTTGATTTGGAATTCAACGATGATAGGTAAGTAATTTAATATATAATAATTATGATTATTTATATTTATTAATATTATAATTTACAGAAACAATTCTATCGCACCGATTAATCAATTATTGCTAACTTTAAGATTTTATGCAACAGGAAGCCACTTAATTCAAGTAAGTGATTTCAGTGGTGTTAGCGTGAGCACAGGTTGCAGGATTGTAAAGCGAGTAACAAATGCAATTATAAAGTTACGAAAAAAATATATTAAATTTCCAACGGATGCAGAAAAAGATCATATAAAAGAGGGATTTTACAAAATTGCAAGATTTCCCAATGTAGTTGGCACGATGGATTGCACCCATGTAAAAATACAATCACCAGGTTCGTATATATATATATATACACTATACTAATTTAACAATTAAACATTGCGACAAAAAAGTATATTTTTATTTTTTGAACATGTCATATATAATAGCAATAAATATTTAAAAAAAAAAATTAAAGGAGGAGATGACGCAGAATTGTTTAGAAACCGTAAAGGTTATTTTTCAATCAATGTGCAAACGGTATGCGATGCAAATTTAAAAATATTGGACATTGTTGCACGTTGGCCTGGATCAACTCACGATTCTGCAATCTTCCAAAATAGTCGCCTCTACTATGGATTTGAAATGGGAGAACACAACAACTCGATACTATTGGGTGATAGCGGCTATCCTTTAAAGGTAATTTAATCATTAAAATAGCTAATAATATTTTAAAAACGTTTTATTATAAATCATTTTAATACATTGATCCAGGTTGGGTCGATGGCTTCGTTATCTGAAAATAAAATTGTTTAATTATCATTCTAGAGATATCTGATGACACCATTTTTAAATCCTATAACAAACGCACAAAAAAATTACAACCGTGCTCAAATTGTTACAAGGAATACGGTGGAGAGGCAGTACGGTGTCCTAAAACGTAGGTTTCCAGTTTTGGCTATAGGCATAAAGCTGAAATTGGAGACTGCTGCATCAGTAATCGTAGCTTGTGCTATACTTCACAATATATGTGTCAATGAAAAAGAGCAAGAACCACCAGACGAACTTGAGAACATTCAACAACTGATTGATAATGGACAAATTAATCAGGAGAATAATTTGAACCAAAATGGCATTGAACGGGATGTATTAGTGAATACATATTTTAATATGTAGAATGCAAAATAAAAGATATAACTTACTTCTCAGTTTTAATAAAATTAATTCTTTTATGGCCACGTTTTGCTCCAAATCCTTTTTTTTTAATTGATGCAGCTCCTGCGCATTTTTTATTTCGCAATCCAATAATTCTTGCTTTTTCTTCTCCGTTCCCAGCTTTAAATCCTGTAGATCGGAGGAGCTGGCTCTTGAAGACGGTCTTCGTCGAGATTCTCTAGAACGCTAGGGAAAAATAAATAATTCTATAATTTAATAATCATGTTGTTTATATTTTATTCATAAAAATGAGAAAAAGTTAATACTTACAGGTGCTGTATCTACAGATATTTGTGCGGATGTTGTAGGAGTTATCTGTGCGGAAGTTGTTGGGGTTTGCATTTCATGTCCATATGTTGTAAACGAATCCATTTGGACCTGAGCGTCCTCCACATTAATAAATATTGGTAAAATGGAATCTCCTAGTGATGAACAAGCCATATCATCACCTGATACAGGTGATAATATATCACCTGTATCAGCTTCTAGAAAAAAAGTTTGTTTATTTTAAATTAAATTGCTCGATAATTCTTACCCTGCGAGTTCACATCCATGCTACAATCGGAATCTTCGACACCCATAACTCCACTTCCACCTCGTCCCATCATGGATAAAACTCTCTCAAATATAGGGTCATCTTGAAGTTCGTGGGCACCACCACCTGTCTTCATAACAGAAATCCTCTGCTTCGACTTATATATTTTGGCCTCACTTTTTAATTTATTGAAAATTTTTTTCAAACTTTCAGGCATACTGCAATATATTAAAGAGATAAATGTAGTTTTTGTAGCTGGTGTGGCCAGTACACAGACATGTAGGTGTAGGATAAGTAGTAGTTGCATATTATGACTATCATGAATGCAAATTCAACCGAAACTTACAAAGCGGTGACTGTTTGTTTTGCATTTATAATATTAATTATACTTACCGATGAGATGAAGTTGTCGCATTAAACGACATGCACACTTTACCCCATGCCGTTTCTTTGCACCGGTTGGTAAATCCATCCGTTTTTTTATTTAAGATAACATTATTTTTGTTTATTAATTCTAATAATTTTAATTTTTCCTCCTTTGAAAAATTTTGGCTCCGTTTTCTTTTCTCACTATCGGACATTATCTTACTTTCTTACACAATTTACTTATCAATTACAAAATAATAATAGTAAACAAACACAAATGTGTGGTTATGTTGCTATTAATTATTAAGATGAAGTACACGCACGCAATTGTACCAACATGTAAAATAAAAATATCCCTAAAAATCCATTACCTTACTAGGAACTGCCTAGCTAAGTACTGGATGTTATGGTGAAATCGAATTTAGGTAAGTATTCATTTAGGCATTGCCTATCGCTAGGCATTACCTAACTAGGTTCCTGTTTAGGAATTGTTGGTGAAATCGGGCATAAGTTCAGTATTTCATCATATAGGATGTTGCACAGGAGTGGACCCAAGATGGACCTTTGTGGAACACCCCCCGTGATTTTGATTATTACAGAACAACATATTAAATACATTAAAATTACAAATAAATAATTAAAAGTTAAAAAAAAAACATACTTTTCAATTAAAAAAACAAGAATTTAAAATAACACTGGAATTAGGATTAAAAATATCACATTTATTCGAAATACTATTAAAAGTTGAACACATTGTGAAAGACTGAGATTTCACCATTGCCAACGTCTTTGCAGGTGGTTTGTAAAAGCACTTTGTGTTTCTGGAATTGACTCGTGGTATTAAAAAGTTTAAATTATATAACAGATCAGGAGAATCAATTGAGTTTTGAATAATTTTATGTAGAATAGAAAAAAATAAAACCGATCTTCTTGCTGCCAGTGGTACCACATCAAATTTGTTGGAGCGGGCTCTACTCGGCATAAGCTTAAGAGACAGAATAACAAACCAAGAGATCAGACTGTGAACTAAAGTAAAAGATGTGATTTAACGAAGAACAGAACTTAAGTGGAGCTGGGTAGGACACGTAGCTAAGGAAACGGCCGACAAATGGACCCATAGGATTACTCACTGGAGACCAAGAGCCACAAAACAAAGCACTGGAAGGCCTCAAAGAAGATGGCTCGACGACATCAAGAAGACGGCGGGAAAAGAAAGGCATCAAATCGTAAAAAGAAGAAGTGCATGGAACGACTTGAAAGATGCCTACGTCCTACTGCTGCTCCTCGATATCCTCTGCTGTAACCCCCTGGTACTCTGTTGTTGTTGTTGTTGTTGTTGTTGTTGTTACCGCCATTCACTTGTCCCGCGCCACCTATCGCATGTTACGTCTTTTGCGATAATAGAAATACTTTGGCTGGCTTCGTCTTTAACTTTTTCTCATGATATTTTGCGCATAATAATCTCTAGGTGATCTTTATAAAACTAACATTTTGCAGCATTTTTTTTAACTTTTGCCCAAGCGGAAATAGTTTTATCTCTATTTTTATGAGCATTATAAAACTTGTAAAGATTTGCAAACATCGATTTAATTGGCACAAAATAAGTGTTAAATATAATAATTAATTTACGATTTTTTTTTGCTGTTGGGCACAAATAGAATGTGCGTCAATTTAAACGTTTTCTCACTTTTATCCTGGATAGGGTTTTTCCAAGTTGTGCCATCGTATGGTCTGCTCTTGAGCACGTTGTTGCTATGTGCAAAACAAAACTTTTGATCTACTTTTACTCCTAGGTATATAAAGATTTTTGCTATGCATGAATGAGCTTTCCATCTGAATAATAACTGGTTTCTTTATCTTCTTCTTACCGGAGATAATTACGGCTTTTGTTTTACTTGGTTTTAATTTTAATTTTTTTTGTTTTTTCACTTCCTTTTTCCATTAATTTTCTTACTTACACTACAACCATTGTCAGGTTATCCGCAAATGCGAGCATCGTCATCTCCTCGTCTTTTACCGAGTTCAGTATTTCATCATATAGGATGTCCCACAGTAGTGCACCCAAGATGGATCCTTGTGGAACACCCCCCCGTGATTTTTATTTATTACCTATCCTCGTCGATGATGCTTCTATCTTGGAGGTAACTCTTAAGCAGTCTTATCAAACATTTGTTTATTTTCTTTCTGTTTAATTTGTTTATTATTTTAGTCCACTGTGCACTTTTAAACGCGTTTTTAATATCAAACGTGATAAGAACTCAGAATGTTCTCTTATTTAGTTCTTTTTCCCATTTCTTCCTTAGCTATCTCTAATACTCTCTTCAAGGGTTAGATTGTTGTTAGATCTCTTTTTGGGTCGGTAGCCTGATGGGTCGTCTATGTTTTTGTTCGGTTTGCTATATTATCCCTTTTTTAGTGCTGTGTTCATGATCTGAAGAATTGTTTCACGGTTTTCTTCCGCAACTGCTTTTATCACCTCAGCAAGTTTATTGTTGGAGCCTGGGGCCTTTTTAACTTTCATTTTTTGTGATGCAGTTTCCATTTTTTCCATTGTAAACTTTTTAATTTTTTTCTCTTCTATTTGTGTAGTTTGAATCCAGTTTTTCTCTCTACGATAAACTGGATTCAATCTCTCTACGATAAACTGGATTCAATTCACCAAACTTACAATTAACGAGTTGCATACAGCTGCAATAAACTTAAGGCGAATGAGGCACCAGGGTCAGAAGACATTTCTGTAGAAATCCTAAAAGAAGCTGTGCATAGCAAACCTGAATACGCACTAGAGATGGATAATAATGCTCATGCTGCTCAAAAAAAGTAATAAAATTTCACAGTCTCCCCAACAGAGAGATAGAAAACCTGGAAAAGACTCTTTATTCGTTCCATTGTCTTCCCTTCATAATCGGATAGCAAAAAGTCTGTCTTAAGAGCATTTACTACGGATTCCCAGTCACATAGTTTGGTCTTTATTGAACGGTACCACTTTAATGCATCTTTCTCGAATAAATCTATCTCTGAATAAAATAGTTTACTCACGTAAATTTTTGGCAAAACTTGTAATATATCCATTGCAGAAAACAATAGTAGCAGAACGAGGTTTCAACATTACGGGTCACTGACTGATTGAAGCTAAAGCTTACACATCAAAATCTTTACTAATGCCAAATATTAATTTTTGCAGTAAATGTAATGAAATACTTTATTGTTTGCCGAAAATTGTACAGAAAAATAGTATTTCTAATAAGCTAAAGCTTATGGTAAAGAGCTATCGTGACATTAACTTTTTTAAATGCGATACACATGATTCGTTTAATATTATTGTTGATAAAACAGTAATATTTTACATAATCACATGTGGGTTAAAAATGTTGATAAGATATTAAAGGGAATTAATAGAATGAAATTATTGGTATAAAATGTGTTTATAATTTTTAAAATTTAATATTAAATTTAAACTTTTGTGCAGTTATTATTCATCATAAGTATTATTAATATGTCCTGTCCTTAATTATAACCCATGTCACATTAATTTTAAGAAACTAATAACCGAAAGTAAGCAAGCAGCTACTGAAATTAAAACTTAATCAACAATATTTTTTGCTATTCAAAAAGCGACAAAATGATTATAGTCGATAATCATAATAATTTCCTATTCCGCGAGAGCGACGATTATACTCTCAAATTTTTGTATAATAATTATGTAATCATTTCTCGGCGATAAATGTATGTAATTCATTAGCGTCCAACTAGTTTCCAAGCAAATAAATTAATTGCTATTATTTATTTATTTTCAATAATCGTTTATGGTGATTTAATAGGTAGAATTTACACGACAAATATTAATTTATACATCGTTTAAATATCTTTATGTGTGAGTAATTAGGCGTTAACTTATTTAATTGTTGTCTTGTTTGGTTATTATTTTGTAATTAATCAAAATTGTTATATTAAGTCAACACTAAGAATTAATTGTGTTTGAGAAACATATTATAATATAATATAAATTATAAATACTATTGCACAACTTATTTTGAAACATTATAATGGATTTGACCAATCAATTGAATGTTTAAATATTTTATATTTTTTTTTTTTTTAATATTCTTCTCGAATGGTTATGTTTATTTTTTTTAGTGTAAATAACTATGAATAGTTTCCAACACTTTATACAGAAGTCTTCATGTCTATAAAATGGAATATTTAATTAAATGCATGGACGCTCATCCTTCTTTGTAGACTGGAGTTTGCACACACTAAAAAAACCATTCCTTCTTACCGTTTTTTTGCGAGATTGCTTGACCGTTATTTCAGGGTAGACGTTGCCTTATCAATCGTCTTTCGTAATTGGTGTGTATTATGGTGTCGCTACGTTATACACACACCATTCTTCTGGCTTCTCAGATACCGTTAGGTTAGGTTAGTTTAACCCAATCTGACTGATGTAGTTTTCTCCCGTCTCTTTCCCACTTAGGAAAGTTAAACAAGCTTTGTTCGACGTCTTTGATCTAAATACACGCTAAGTGTGCCACGCCGTTGCTGCTTAGAGAATCTGCAAATGAATCACGCACGCCATTGTTCTTCTTTTTAAAGCTTTAGGTCTTCCCACGTTAGACATCAAATTTGTTACGAGTCTTTACGGTGTTTCTACTTTTTTATAGTTTTAATTTTAATTTTCTAACAGTGCAAGTTTAGTGTAGATCCATATCCATAGGTATTTGATGATAATGCTGGGATGTTGGTCCCATTTTTCTTTTAGTGGTGAGGTGTAACGGTTTTTGATTTCTCGAGTGTAAGCTGTAGTCGCCTTCCTTTTAGCCAATTTGCTGCCTATTGGAGGGTTGTGTCTACTTTGCTCATCAGTATTGTTTTCTTTTTTGCACTGCAGTCACGGTTACGTCGTCGGAGAACTTAATTAACGAAACTCATTCTTATTGCTTCATTTTCAGTAAGCCGTCAAATGTTCCACAGGGTTGGGTCAAGTACTGATCCTTGTGGAACGTCACTGTTGACTTTTATAGTCTTTGTTTTATCTTCTGCTTTTAAGGTTATCTTTCTTTGCAATAGGTTTTCTATCATTCTTTGCATAATGTTTTCTAGCACGAAATGCTGTTGAAAGTGTTTTTATCTTCAAATGTTATGGCACTATACAGCCTTCTATGTTGCCATGCGTAGGCTGTAGCATCTTTTGCTATTTGACTTACGGCTCCCATTATTTTCCGGCCTTTTATGAAGCCGAACTGTTTATCTGCTGAGACTCCAGTGTTATGTTCATACGGTTTTCCTTTAACGTTCAGGAAACATATGGGCCTGTATGCTGCCGGGTGGTGTAATGGTTTGTTACTATTTTTCAGCTTGTTTTCAGTAGTAGGAAAAAGTATCTTTGCGTGGTAGCTTATTGTACAGCTCTAGTACGTATTCAGTTTTACTAGGCACAGTTTTAGGATTTCCACAGGAATATTTCCTAGGCCAGGTTCAGCTTTAGTTTGAAAGTTTGTTCTGTTACAGTTGAAACTTACTGGTTCATCTTCTGGAAAAAGGTGTTTTACAACATATTTCATCATTGGCATTGTCATAATGTACCTCGGTGTGGTAGCTTGTTGTACATCTATAGTACGTATTCAGGTTTGCTATGCACAGATTCTTTTAGAATTTCCACGGGAATGTTTCCTGGGCTAGGTACCTCGTTTAGCTTTAGTTTGAAAGTCACGGTTCTGTCTGAAATTTACTGTTTCATCTTCTGGGCCTATTTGTTACGTATTACAGTTTGCCTCCTACCTTGAGGATAATGTAGTTGTGGTCACACAGGATTTTTTTGAAAATTAATTTCCTATCTTCCAAATTTTATTTTCAGTTTCAGTTAGATCTAGTATCGAGGAGGCTTTTCTCTGGAATGTTGGGTGTTGGTTTTGTTCAGACATATCATTTTTTCCATCCACTCAGTTAGAGTATTTTTTCCATGTTTTTTATCTCCCTGTTTGGGTACACTGTGATGTAAGTTACCTTGCTTGGCTTGGCTTGTTTTTAGTCGTCGGAAAATGTACTTCGGCGTGGTATCTTATTGTACATCTCTGGTACGTATTCAGGTTTACTATGCACAGTTTCAGCTTTAGTTTATTGAATGCTTACTGGTTCATCTTCTTGTAAAAGGTGTTTTACAACATATTCCATCATTGGTATTATTATAATGTACCTTGGTGTGGCAGCTTATTGTAAATCTCTAGTACGTATTCAGGTTTACTAGGCACAGTTTCTTTTTGGATTTATACAGGAATGTTTTCTAGGCCATTGAAGTAAGTTTACCTAGCTTGGTTTGCTTAGTTTGGCTTGTTTTTAGTCGACGGAAAATGTACCTCGGCGCGGTATCTTATTGTACATCTCTAGTACGTATTCAGGTTTACTATGCACAGATTCTTTTAGGATTTCCATAGGAATGTTTCCTGTGCCAGGTGCTTCGTTCAGCTCTGTACGCAACTCGTCTATTGTAAAATTTGTGAACGTTACGGTTCTGTCCCATCTTTCGCAATTTGACTTACGCTGCTTATGGCTACTACTGTTTTCCGACCTTCTATAAAGCCGAACGGTTTATCTGCTAAGCCTCCAGTGTATTCCAGTTCCTTCTTAAGCTTTATCAGGATTTGTTGTTCATACAGTTTTCCTTCAACGTTCAGGAGACATATGGGCCTATATGCTGCCGGGTGGTCCAATGGTTTGTTACCTTTTTTGAGCAGCATTAGCTTGCCTTGTTTTCAGTCGTCGGAAAATGTACTTCGGCGTGGTAGTATATTGTACATCTCTAGTACGTATTTAGGTTGACTATGCACAGTTTTAGTTTGTTGCATGCTGTACGCAACTCGTTTATTGTAAAATTGGTCATGGTTCTGTCACAGTTTAAACTTACTTGTTCATCTTTTTGAGAAAACGTGTTTTACAACATGTTCCAACATTGGCATTGTCATAATGTACCTCGGCGTGGTAGCGTTTTGTACATATCTAGTACGTATTCAGGTTTACTAGACACAGTTTTAGGATTTCCATTGGAATGTTTCTTGGCCCAGATGCTTCGTTCAACTTTAGTTTCTTGCAGCTTGTACGCAACTCATCCATTGTAAAGTTGGTCACGGTTCTGTCACAGTTGAAACTTACTGGTTCATCTTATTGAAAAAAATGTGTTTTACACCATGTTCCATTATTGGTATTGCCATTTAAGTTGTGATCACTCTTTCTTTTTTCACTTCTCTCCTTTCAAAATTTGTTTTCATCCATTCCGCGCATGAGCTTGACTTGTTTTCAGTTGTCGGAAAATATACTTCGGCGTTGTAGCTTATTGTACATCTCTAGTACGTATTCAGGTTTGCTATGTACAGATTCTTTTAGGATTTCCATGGGAATGTTTCCTGAGCCTTCTTTGCTAATCACTTCCCACTTCCCATTTTTTTTTTTCATTTTATTTACGAAATTTAAGCCCAGAGCCTTTTCCTTTAATCGCTAGGTGTATTTTTATTACTTTTATGGTGGTGACTAGTAGTCATATCTGTTCTTAATAGGGTTTTTGTTGGGTTTACATATTGCTATGATTTCTGCATTCAGTTTTTTAGCAATATCTTTCTGTATGTATTAATTTGTAGGAACTTTATCATGCTGGGATGTCGTTATCAGCTTCCTTCTGTCTAAGTTGTTTGGACAGTTTACGCTTCCCGCCTGTTGCCATTCTTTCTCTGAATGTAGTACACAGTAAGGTTTGTTCGAGCACCCTGCTGGCTCTTTTCGCCATATATTACTCATAATTTTGTGCCCATATTGCCAACATTTAAAGCATTTTATTTCTTTTTTTTTTCTATATCTCAGCAGTTCAATAACCAATCTTGACTTGTCTTCTTTGTAAAAGTTTTCTAGAGTCTTAGTTATTACTATTGTAACGTTCTGCTTTTGTCCATTGTATCCAGTATGATTTTTCTAGTACTCGGAGATGGCGCGTCTTATATCTTTTTTCAATTGATACTTTCAAGGTCGTTTATCTGTAGTATCCTTTTCTTTATAAGATGATATGTAATTTCCTTTTAAAGTTTCTCAAGGCTTCAGCGTTTTTGATTCTACTCTTGTGTATTATTCTAGGAAATATAGTTACGATAATCCATTTATTGTCTGGGACTGATAATTTTGTTTTGTTGTTCTACAGTATAATCTTGTTGATTGCTGCTATAGCTTTGAACTTGTTTCCATATTTTTAGCGTCTTCTATATTGTTTTTGTTTATAACAATTGACCAGCATATTTGTCTTTATCGGAAATGCTTAATGCGTGTGTTATCATGTCGAAGTTTCCTACTTTCTTCTTTTTTATTTGTTTGTTTGCAGATCTTTTATGCCACCAAATTTTTATATCGCTATCTAGATTGTTGCTACTGTCGATTTTTTTCGGAGCCTCTTTTGTGTTTTGTGAATTTTGTGCGTGCAGATGATGCTGTTCTGTGACCTCGAATTTGTTTTTACGTTCTAGAAGCATCAGACTTGATTACTTACAGCCAGTATGTGATTTGTGGTGTAATGAAGCAAGTTAAAATTCTATTAAAATTTTAATTAATTATAAAAAAAATTGCACATACTTTTTGGGCAACCTTTCATTATCTAATTCAAAATTATTTAAATGTATTCTAAAAATTGATGGAAAATAGGCGAAAATTTAAGCAATATAGAACAGAAAATTAGAACGCCGAAAAATTATTGGCTGAAACGAGAACGTAGAGAAATTGAGTAACAACTATAGACTTTACATGACAACTTTCATCTCCACAAAAATAACTAAAGAAAACAGTTGCAATTTTCTGAAAAAGAAGTATGTCTATGTTAGATAATCGAGAAATAGCAAAAGACGCTCAACGTTTGGGAGGAATATATTAAAAAACTTTTTTCGGACGACAAATCACAATATAAATGCATCGAGAAAGATAACAATTTAACAGGTTCTTCAATCAGTAAAGTTGAAACCAAAAATCAAATAGCGCAGCAGTGGTCTATATGAAATTG
The DNA here is from genome assembly GCA_963932245.1 of Tachinus rufipes. Lineage (NCBI taxonomy): Eukaryota > Metazoa > Arthropoda > Insecta > Coleoptera > Staphylinidae > Tachinus > Tachinus rufipes. The sequence goes on along the minus strand of OZ010751.1, from coordinate 10,170,928 downwards.
GAGGAATCTCAAGGTCTGTCCGAATGTCTAGATTTCAAACATACCATGGAGCTCCTATGAGCATCCGAAGAGTTTTGTTTTGGAAAGCTTCTAAACGATTTAGATGGCAACTTGCCGCCGTTCCCCAAATGGGGAAGCGTATGTGATCATCGGTCTGAAGGTCCAGGTGTAGAGCCGGATATTGTTCCAGAGCGACATGCCACTATTCCGACGCAACATCGGGTAGAGTAGAGTTTTGGCCATTTTTGTTTTCTCCATTATAGATTGTACCTGAGGCTTATAATAAAGTCCCTTATCCAAGATTACCCCAAGATACTTGGCAGTTTTTGTCCACGGCATGGGAACGTTATAAAAGGTGACGTTCTCATGCGGTTTGAGTGACCAACGCCGTGTGAAGAGTACGTTCTTGCTTTTCTCTGGGTTTACTCCAAAGTGCTAATCGTCCATCCAATCCTCCAGATCGGAGGTGACTTTTCTGTGTCGTCAGCATATTAAGCCATTTTAAACCCGTGCATGCTTCCCAAAGGCATGTCGGCTACGAACAGATTAAACAGGTGCGGCTAGAGAGCTTTAAGGAACTTCAGTCTGTATCTGCCGAGAGGTAGAGATGTAGTTATCGAGTTTGACTGCCAGACTTCTACGTTTTAGATATGAGGCTAGCTAGCTTATAATACTCAGAGGAAATCGATGTCTGATTAGCTTTAGAAGCAGTCATTGGTGCCAGACGTGGCCTTTTTCTGTATGAAACCTTCGACAATGTGGTCTGCCGTTCGGTTAAGTTGATGTACGCTCGAGTGTCCACATCTGAACTCATGTTGATGGGAGGGGAGAAGATTGTTCATAACCATGTGCTCTTGAATGATATCCAAGATCACCCTCTCTATGACCTTACTTAAGGTGCAAAACTATCGGCCTCAAAGCCTACTTTTGAGGCCGATAGTTTTGGAAAAACATCCTGTTTCCCCAGGTTTAGCGAAGTTTACCGAGTCTTTCCAGGCAGACGAAAAGTGCCAAGTGCGAAGAATGGCATTTGCAATATTGGTTAGAGCCATTATTGCTTTATGCGAGAACGATTTCAGAGCTTTGTTAGCTTAGGCTTCTTAAAATGCAGTTTAAAAAACAAATATATTAATTTTCTTTAAAAATGTAAGGTCGATATCTGATACATTTAGTTTTTTACAAATAATTTCGGTTTATAGTTGTATTCTCACGTTTTATATCAAATATAATTTCATTTGAATTTGTGGGTAGTAGATGATAACTTTAAGGCGATACTTTTTTGCTAGAGTCAAACAAATGTTTTATCCAGAATTAAAAATGTGCGTATATTTTGAACTGTCTATTAGTCCCTTCAATTTAGACAAAAAATCGACGTTTTAGAGAAATTTTACCCACAGCTTAGCGACCTGTATATTTAGGTGTATTTGGACTGTCTGAAAACTATTTTATAAACATATACAGGGTGTTAGACAAAAAACGTACGTATTTATTAATAAAAAATATAAATATTGGTTGCATACTTTAATTATTATTTATTAAGTTCTGAAAATAATCATTTATCATCGGCATTCTGAACGACTTCTTGTAGAACTATAACATTGGGATCTTCAGGTGGTTCATCCTTCTTGGCTTTTATTGCCATATTATGTAGCACTGCTGTGGCAACAATAATTGCTTTGGAACGTTTTAAGCAAATTCTCATTTCAAGAGACAGAAGATGAAATTTTTTTTCCATATCTCAAAACAGCATTTCACTTTATTTCTGGTTCTGATTTGGGATTCATTAAATAGATTTTATACTTGAGTTTGTGGGTGGAGCAATGGTGGAATAATATAATTTGTCACACCGTAAACACTGTCGTCTAATGAAATTGAATTTAACATTTCCCCTGCTTCAAACCTGGCTTTAATATTTGAGTTGTCAAAAATGGTTTGATCATGTGCTGATCATGACCGCAATATTTCTTATATAGAAATCTGCATTGGAAATCACCTGCACATTCCATGAAACATAAATCTGGCAATTTCATAAATTTTTAATTGTACTTTTAATTTTTCTTCAGCTCTGGTCATGTTAATAAAATGGGGTTATAAACTAGCAATGGCTTCCGTCACAATTTTTAATATTACACAAGATAAAATTTCACTAACCCCAACAAAATCGCTAACAACTAGCAGCATCGAACCAGTTGCATAAAACCGCAGTGTGAGAAGCAACTTTGTCATAGCATTGATGGCATTGTTTTGATCAGTCGCTGAGGCAATATCATGTCTTATGAGCTGCAAAAGTTGTTGCACTGAATTTTTTTTAAGCGAAGGCGCATGGAGAATTCCCAATCATCCAATTTTTCCATAAAATCCACTCTAATGGTGAACTGTCTTTGCAAGCTTTGTGTTTTGCGAGACAATTCAAATACCTCGGCTTCCGAACTTGCCGTGTTCAGAACCGTAGTATCATCTACAAATAGTATAGTTTTAGTTGTATTATCACAGTCTAGCAAATCGTTAATATATATTAAAAATAATAATGGACCCAACATAAAACCTTGTGGTATACAATGTTTAATATCAGTTTTAATTGTAATTTAGTTATTATAATATACAGCTTGCGAAACACAATCAAAGGCTTTTGATAGATCCATGAAAACAGCAGATGAGTGTTGCCCCTGCTCAAAACAATCGACAGTTCCTTCAGCAATATTTAATAGATCATCAGTTCTGGACCTATTAACCCTAAATCCGTATTGACTGCCCGATAGCAGCTTATATTCTTCAAAGTACATCTGTCATATGTCAAAATGACATTTGTCAGCTGACAAAAACATCTGTTTTGTCAAAATGACATCTGTTAAAATAATTGTTTTTTGTCAAAAAAATATTTGTCATATGTCTAAATAGCATTTGTCATATGTCTAAATAACATCTGTTATATGTCAAAAGAAAATCTGTTATATGTCAAAATGACAACCGTCATCTGTCAAAAACAGTTGAGTTTTGTCAAAATGACTTCTGTTAAAACAGTTGTTTTCTGTCAAAATAACGTAAGCCAAAAACAGCTGTTTTTGATCAAAATGACATTTGTCATATATTTAAATAACATGTGTTATATGTTATGACATTTGTTATCTGTCAAAAATAGCAGTGTTTTTTTTTTAAATGACTGTTTTGTGTCAAAATGACTTATTAAAAAAGCTGTATTATGACAAGATAATATAAGTCAAAAACAGGTGTTTTCTATCAAAATGACAACTGTCATATGTCTAAATGACAACTGTAATCTGTCAAAAACAGTTGTGTTTTGTCAATACAATTTCGGGTAAAAAAGTTTTTTTCTGACCAAATGACGTAAGTTAAAAGCATCTTTGATTTGTCAAAATGGCATCTTTCAGAAACAGTTATTTGCTGTCTAAATGCTGTCATATGCCTAAATTAAACGCAATAAATTTTTTATCAAAAACTTAATAATTTCTAATGTAACAAAACTGTCTTAAACAATGATTTTAAAGTGTTTGTGACAGTTTACTATAATCGACAGTTAAGTTTCTGACGTTTAATGATTGATTATAGTAAACAGTCATACACTCAATAAATGTCAAAAAATTTATAATTGCAATCCTTTTAATCGATAGTAATCTGAAAGCAATGTCAAATATTTAAAAAAAAATCAAATGAAAAGTTTGATTGTTCTAAATGCTTTAATCATACTAGCAGCGCCATCTTTTGACAAGTCATATAACTTTTATAAAAATTTACAGTATTACAGAAATCTGTATAAATAAATTGAATCTAGCTATAGAAATCTATAAACTACAGGAATCTCTTTATTGGCAACAAGTTATGCAATTCTATATCCACAATTCCCGTACACAATTTTGCCTATGTATAAGATAAGAAATTCAATAAATGTGAGGTCAAAGAATAAATAAACAATATTAAAAATCCACATAATTCAAACAAAATACTCTCCATTAAAGTATATATTAAATTATATGAATAAATAACTTTTCAGTAGTTATAATTGGAAAAATTCTTTCAAATTTTAAACTACAGTAAAGCTTGGCTATAACGTACCTAAAAACGGACCTTGAAAAATAGTACGCTATATCATAAATTCGTTAAAATATACATATTTTAGGCTTGCGGCACCATTTATCCTTAACCTGTCGACTCCAAAATTTGATAATTTAATTTTTTTTGCTATACGAACATATTTCTGCTTATCAAAATTCGACCAAGAAAAATTAAGCTCTACTTAAAATGTATAATGATGATGACATTTTACACTAAATTAAAACTTGATAACTTTTTGATTCACACAATAAGAAAAACGACAGAAGAGAGAGTTATTTTATATGTTTGATAAACATTTCGTTATTAATCTAAAGGAAATGATCAAATTTGCAGTGGACATCAAAGAAGGGCCATACAACAAGATGCAATACAAACATTGTGAAACACTAATATTTTTATTGAAAATGAAAAAATTAAATGGCAGCGTTGCATTTTAGCGGCAATGTTATTTTAGCCAGCTTATCCAAAGCAAACTACAAAATATGAAAAACAAGCCTTTGTAGTAGTCAATGCAAAGTTGGCATACAAAATCTGGTTATAATAAAAGCTCAGGATATAGTTTTGTGAATGGATAAACCAATTGAAGGTACCGGTAGAAATCTAACAAACTGGAAATTATAACGTTCTGCAATTATACAAAAGTTGGTATAGATCTAGTAAACCAATTATGCCAGAGGTCAAATGTAGTTCATTTAAAATACACAACGTCTATGGTGGCCTCTGGTATTATTTTAAAATTTGATTAACATGCAACCATCTTTCAGAAAAAATATCTCATATATATCCACAAGTTCTGACAAAGTCTAACTAGACAACGTTTCAAAAAAGTTGGGCAACATTTGACATCTCCTCCTCCGAACTTGTTTGCTAATGGCACGCGCCTATTCCAGAGTTAATGTAAGATTAAAATTAAATAAAAAAATGATTTCTCTAATAATCAATTAAATTGAGTTTCTTTTTTCAAATTCCTTTATTCAATTTAATATCAAATTCTAGTATTATTAACTAAAACTGGTTTACTTATCTCTACTACGCATTTATTGTACCTTATCAAATAAAGCCCATGTTTATATCATGTTTTATTTGATAAGGCTATAACAGAAACCTTTTAAATTTGTTTAAAAGTTATTAATTTCTTGTACAAGTTTTGATAGTAAAAACATTTATTTTAAGTTTGTTTTGATTTTTTTAAGTTAAAAAGAAGAATCATTAAATATTTTAAATAAATCTTATCACCACTAATGAAAAGGGTTTTTTATATATTAATATTTAATTACGCCACAGTGCCCATAATGAATTATGTTTTACATGTAGATATGTCCATGTAATCAAGTACATTTTCCAACAAAATTTTCATTAGAAACAATTTTAAAAGTGTCGCACAATTGAAGGAAATTCATTTTTTTAACAATAATTAATATTGCTATGGAAGCTAAAACTTTTTCAATAAAAAAGTGACTATAAGTACTCGGTATCTAGAGTGTATTTTTCGTCACACTGCTCTTCAAAAGACAGAAAACAAAACCATAAGTAAAGCTAACCATCTTTAAAATCTTAAAATTGAGATCATCGCTTAGCACATTTCTAGCAGATAAAAAAACAAAAACGTAGTATTCATCCAAAAATCCAATTTTTGTTTGACGATATAATTTAAACTTAATTTAAAGCTTTATAATTACTTTTTGATACAGACAATAGAAATATAAATAATACATAATGTATTTTACACTTAATTAAAATACTTATGATGACTTTTTGAATCTCTCTTTCGAATTAATGTTGCAAAGTAATAAGTAGTGCAAAGTAGTTGTAAAAAACCCAAATATCATCGATAAACTTCAGCATCACAACTGGCAACTAAAGTTCATAATCAATTACGCAAATCCAATCCAATATTTAATTTAATATAAATATTATTTAATCAAATTTAATGAAAACACTATTTCAAGCCCCTTTAAATCGGACGCCACTGCATTTAATTAATAAGTACAATGAGAAATATTCCTTGAAAACCATGAGAAGAGAAAAAAACCAGATCCATAAAAATGTATTTGAAGAAACAACGACCAAAATAAGAAAATATTTTTTTATCAAAGAATATATCGATTGTATACACAATTTTACACTATTAATTAATAATTTGAAATATTATTGTAATTAATCGATGATGTAAAACGAAGACAAAGTTATTTAAATTCAATCATTACTTGATATTATTGGAAAGTAATTTTAATTATGCCGATTATTATAAACAACTGTGGCAAAATACTGGCCAACACACAACCACCTTTTGTAAACGTTGAGACTTGAGTGGAAACTGCCGAAATCGAGGGGTGACATAGGCCCGCGTTACCGCACTAGATAGAAATAAATCTATTTTTAGCCAGTTCTCCTCGTTCCCAGCCGCATGAGGTGGTTATTTAATTGGCTGGAGCGTATTGCGCAGCGATCTATCTACACAGAGCGGATTTGTATGTATATATATCTACATCTAATTTATCAGTTATTCCAAAAGTTTTTGAAAAGTTAGTTACCTGTCAATTGACTGCCATTCTGCAATCTGAAATTGCTCTCAATCAACACGGTTTTCGAACTGGCAAATCGACATCTTCCAACCTTTTGTTGTATGAATCTTATATAACAGATGCGCTCGAAAACAGATTCCAGGTAGATTCAGTTTACACTGACTTTTCATACACCGCCGTCAGTAAAAGAAAAAATGAACAGATTCAAAAAAAGTTTGTTCGTTTCTTGGCGAATAAATGCAACATTGCAGGCAGCTACACTCTTTTACATTTAATATTACCAGTCTTGAAAAAAGACGTTTTAATTTTGACGTGACACTACTTTTTAAAGTGCTTCGTGGGATTATTGAGTGTCCTGACTTGCTCAGCTCTATAGGTATTCATGTGCCAACGAAGTTAAAGTGGATTTTTTTAAAGATTCTTTTAATACCCTGCGACGTGCACTTGTCACCCATACGTGACCTTTTTTATATTTTGTAACTATTTAAGTTTTATTCTTATTTTTAATATTAGTTGTTTTATGTTTAATTTATGTTTTTTAAATTGTAAATATATACTTATTTTGTAATGGCTTCCGTTGACTAGTAAATAAATAAATAAATAAATAAATAAATAAATATATATATATATATATATATATATATATATATATATATATATATATATATATATTTTAAGTAAGTTGGAAATTTGTAACAATTCAAAATAACATTAAGTTATTAATTGTTTAATTAAACAATTTGAAACAATCACCCTGTATATTATTTTCAATAATATATAAATATTAAGAAATGTTGGAATATTTTTATTACAAAAAAAAAAAAATGATTTGCATACTAGAATAAATTGCGACGCAAAAACGATCGCGACCTTTTCCATCCGCGGGCTCTTCCTTTCCTTTTGCAACGAGTCCCGAGTGAAGACGTGTAGACGGTCCTCAAATTTAATTAATTTGCCATTGCGATATTTTTTCGAAGTTGTGCTAAGTGCGAAAGATACCTCGGAAAAATTATCACCCGCTGGATGGGGATTTCGTTGGCATTATATTAAAAATTGTGGATAGGGTAAGGAGTATTAGTACCGTCCATATTAACCCGATAATGGTGGATCTAGAGGCCGTTCTACAAATTCACATGGTTCGTGAATTAATTAATACTTCGCATAAATCAATTACTTTCTCTATCCTTGGTATGTATTTAAATATATTATTCATTTTACCGATAATTTCTTTTTTTTATCAAGATACAATTTTTATTGATACACGCACGTCTTTTTTTTAGGCACGTTTTACACGTGTAGATTTTCTACCCGTTTTGGCAGTTTATATTAAGTACCCGAACATCTTAAACATTTTCATCAAGCCGTGCAAACTGCTATTCCATATCGCTGACTGTACTACTGTTCTAGGAGGTATTTCTGGACGTAGAAATTAACTCGATCCCTGACTTGGACAAATGCACGTGTTGGGATAGGAAACCACGTGGACCTTGATGCTAACGACAGTAACACCAACAGCTAAGCTTTTCTCTTTATTTTTATTAATTACTTTTTTTTTTGTTTTCGTATGTATACATATGAATACATACAGGGTGTCCGGAAAATACGTGTACAACGTTTGACGACAGACTCCTGACGTCAAAATAGGTCGATCTAAGCCGACTTAGTTATATCCAAAAATGTCTCGTTTAGCCGGTAGAGGGCGTCAAAAAAAACAAAAGTATAACAAAGTTGAAAGTATCTATTGTAAGAAACTAAGTAAAACAAAAACATTACTTAAGCAAATGTGTAAAATGACCACCATCTTGCTGAATACAATTATTAACACTCTTTAAAAAATAATATTGGACCCTATCTAATGTCTCGGGATTATTAAAATGGTTGCCTGCATTTAAAATCCGCTGCAATAAATCATCGCGTGTGTTTACCGGAGTCTTGTAAACTTCTGTTTTAATAGCGCCCCACAAAAAGAAGTCACACATATTTAACTCAGGAGAACGTGGTGGCCATTTTACTGGTGCATCATTGCCTCTTCCAATCCATCGGTTGGGATATTGATGATGTAAGTATTGCCGAACGGCAACGGAAAAATGGGGCGGGGCACCATCATGCATATACCACATTTCCCTCCAAAGTAAAAGGGGCAAATTCTCCAGAAGAATTGGTAATGTGTCTTGCAAAAAATTTAAATAAATATTTCCATCTAACCTGTCTGGAATAACAATGGGACCAATAAGGTAGTGATCAATAATACCTGCCCAAATATTAATTTTAAATTGATGCTGATGATGTGCAACTTTAATGGCATGTGGATTTTCATCGGAATAAATATGTTCGTTGTGCAGATTGGTTACCCCAGATCTTGTAAAGCATGCCTCGTCAGTAAACATAATTTGGAACAATGATTCTTTTGTTTCTAATAAATTGACAAAATGTAAGCCGCATGGGGGGATCAGTCGGTAAAAGTTCCTGGACTTTTTGTATGTGGTAAGGATGTAACAACTGTTCTCTTAAAATTTCATTGACAATCGTTTTAAGAACATTTAACTCACGTTCTAAGAGACAAGTACTGGTACTTGGTTCTTCTTCAACTCTTTCCAGAATCATCTCTTCTGTTTCCACAGTTCGAGTTGTTCGCATACGACCCCTGCCTTCAAACTTTTTCTCAAAACTGCCCGTTTCCCGAAGATGACGCTCAATATTGGCAAATGTTTGGTGGTTTGGTATTCGACGGTTAGGAAACCTCTCCATGTAAACCCTAACACACTGACGCCCATTTCCTTGACAAAACCCGTATACCAGGAGCATGTCAACTTTCTGAGAGTTTGTATAATTTTCCATTTTTAATGGTAAAATAAACTTGTAATTCAAGAATGTTGATCGTATACTTGAGTAAATTTCATAGACTGGCAACAAATTGTCAATAATTGTCAAATTATTAAACGCCATAGCAACAAGGTCACTTAAAAAATTATTGTTACAGGTAATTTCTTTTTAATATTTACAAATTTTTGACGCCCTCTACCGGCTAAACGAGACAATTTTGGATATAACTAAGTCGGCTTAGATCGACCTATTTTGACGTCAGGAGTCTGTCGTCAAACGTTGTGCACGTATTTTCCGGACACCCTGTATATATATATATATATATATATATATATATATGCAAGATATCTTCTTTCGTTGTAAAGTATAAAATATGATCGCAGATCATACAAATGTTAACTTACTTGTACCTTAATATTTTCTCAATCTCAACGGTATATTTAGTTTAGTTTAGTAGATGGTAGCTACCAGGTAATTTTTTTTGTTTGCGCTACGGATGATATTATGCCTTGTTTTTGCGGTATTATTATTTTAGTTAGTTATTAAATTAATAAGCTTGAAATCAAATGTGTAACAAATATTATTATACCTTCAATCTTGCCACTTATCAATTAAATGTTTATTTTTGGTATAACTTGTGTCTTGATTAGAATACCTAAGAATTTTCGTGATTTTAGCGAACTTACTGTTCAATTGCTACTATCAAAATCACGTGGAGCCTAAAGAGGTAAACCAGTTTACCCATACGAATCTACTCCCATCTCCACTAGGGCTGAAGGGTTAGCAATTGATAATATTCATAGTAAGTTAGGTGACCGGTCAACAATAAAGGTTGCTTAAGTGTATTACTGTAAATTGTAACGTCACACTATGACAGGTGTAGCTTTAGAAAAGTGGCATTGTAGAAGTGTGCTAAGTTGGCCTTGGAAGGGTGTGGTCATGGCCTTAGAGGGGCGTGATGGCCTTGACCATGGAGGGGCGTGATGGCCTTGACTTTGGAGGGGCGTGATGGCTTTGACCTAAGAGGGGCGTGATGGCCTTGACCTTGGAGGGGCGTGATGGCCTTGAAGAGGCGTGGCCATGGCCTTGACCATGGAGGGGCGTGATGGTCTTGAGGAAGCGTGGCCATGGCAATGCCCTAGCGCGCACCTTCTTTTACTACTAATTACACGCGCAGAAAGCCTATAAGTAAAAATCTAATTACACCATACAAATTGCTTATGTTTTGTGCAAATTTACGATTGTTGCAGGTTCTTTTACTATTGCTCATAAAAATGTTGTGCAGGTTTACATTATTTAAAAATTTTTAGTGTTTTTTTTTCAAGTTACAGTACTGCAAAAACCACTGCGTATATAAAGTTTAATTATGATAATAAAACATCAGTAATACGTGTAACAATGTTGTCCAAAAATTTGGCTTAAGTTGGTAAGACAATTTAAAAGGTAATAATTGTTTATTAAAAACATATGTTTTGTCTTAACTTTGGATCTAATTAACCAATTTTTGTCCGGATCATTTAAATGGTTACTTGTTATTGTGAGTAACATATAATGTATGCTTTAAATAAACAATTTTGCAGTTGTCAAAATAGTTTATAACTTCTACGGGAGGTTTCAAATCTCGGAAACTATCAAACCATTTAAAGTGCAAACCTTTTTTTCGATAACAACACCAATGGGTTCCAGGTCCCGCCATATCATCTAAATTAATAACTCCTGATTCATTTTTTAAAGGTATTTTTGGTAAATTATTTCGCATAAATACTCGAAAATGGGGAAGTTTTGCAAATTTTAGTAGATCTATGTCAGTAAGGGGTTTCCGAGGCAGATCTATTAGTTTTTTGTAACATTTATACCAAACCCTTTCTTTGTTTTTGTCATCTTCATTCTTTTGACTATAGATATTGACTCCATAACCTTGTTATGTCTAACAGATTCTTCCAACTTTTTTCTTGCAGCTTTGGCCTCATTTACAGCTTTTGCAATGCCAGCAGCTCCTTCAGCCAATGCACCCAAAGCCAAAATTCCGGCAAATAGTGATTAAAAATCCTCCAGTTTTTGGTACGGGTAGAATGCGTGGAACTCGAACACGCTTTTTCCTCCTGCTCGTTTGACAACTTGTCATGCGGCACTTATTGCCTTGTCAATATTTCGTCCATTTTTTTAAAGCTTTCAATGTTGGCATCACCACTACTTGCCGAAAAGACTTTGTCTTTGACTTCAATCCCATACCTAATTTGGTTTTCGATTTCATCAGATTTGTTACCAACCAAGCGTTTGCTTTTTCGTTCAAGGACGATTTTAAATCGGATGCAACTTGCCAAGCCAAATCAATCAATTTTTTGTCTGATTCTAGTCGCTTTGATACTTCTCCCGACTGTTGTTGTTTGCACGCTCTGTCGAATGTATTTATACCCAAATCACCACGAGCTAATATTTTCCGTAATTTTGTTCCCGGTCCGCAGTACTGATAGCCGGGCAAATGAAGCTCAATGGGTAACTTGTTGATTATTGAATTAAGTAAACTCTTTGACTTTGGCATTACTAATAAAATATATTTCAAAGTGTTCATACATTTATATAGAAAATTACATAATTTTACAATATTTTAAGATTTAAGAATTTTGTTATTGTTGACCCAAGAATTTTGTGAAGCATCCAGTCCCAACCATTTGACGTACAAATTATTTCCTTTTTTTCTTATCACTCGTTCAATTAAATAAACATCATTATATTTTGCTTTTTGCAGTTCATGGTCATAGAAAGTTCCTTGAATCACTTGTCCGTGCGCGTCCTCAATGTTGTAAGTCACTGGATTGGATATTTTTACCTTAACTATCTTAAATAGTTTGGTGGTCCAATTTGGAGTGTATCCTTTTGAAAATATTGTTTTATATTTACTTATTATGACATAATCACCAACGTGAAGTTTTCCTTTTCCAGCAATTTTTAAATTAGTGTAGATGTTTGTCAAAATGTCGATTTCATTTTTCCTATTGACCTCTACCGGTTTCATTCCAATCGTCGAATGCTTTGTATTGTTATATTCTTTGGTCACATTTCCCAAAATATCTATCCATTTATAATTGCCTTGTAAACTAAACTTTTTATAAAGGTTGTTCTTTAGTGTGCGTATTACTTTTTCCACAATACTTGCTTTAATAGAACTGAACGTTGAATACATATTAGTTTTATGAACTTTGCAAAGCTTTATAACATGTGTATTCCAAAACTCCTTCCCATCATCAACTTGAACGTTTTTCGGTTGTATTTTTTTGAAAATATTGGTTAACTGTCTGCTAACCTCGAGTCTCGTTTTACTTTTTAGCGGTCGTGTCCATACAAATTTACTGAAGCAATCTATTGCGACTAAAATATATCTGTATCCTATGTTCACTTTGAAATATGGAATAAATTCTGCCAAATCTATTTGAATTAGATCTGCAACCCGTTTCACTACAGTTCGTCTGCGAGGAAATTTTTTACGGGCTTGTCTGTGCAGTTCTTGAACCACTTGCTTCTTTTCCATTTGACGCAACACTTTTTTTTTGTTAATTTTCATTTTTATCATCATCATCCTCATCATCATCATCATCATCATCATCATCATCATCATCATCACTTTCTTTGTATGTATTTTTAACAAATTGTTCTGATTTGGTTTTTCGACCTGGCCATCGTATAGTTTCTGTTTTGTTTTCTTCTTCTACCTGGCTAATTTTGTTTTCATTATCTTGTTCTTCTTCCTCTTCTTTTTTAATTAATTCTTCTTTTACTTCTTTCTTAAATTTTAATTCTTTTTTAATTTCACGAATAGGTTCTATTAATTTTTTCAGTCCGTTTTCTAAATAGTTTTTTCTTTGTACTCAATATTTACGAAAAATACCAATTTTTTTACGAATTGCTATTCTGGCATTGATAACATTTTTCTTAATTTGAGACATTGTTAATGAACTTATAATCTACTGTTTTGTTACTTATATACTCTGTTAAAGTTCAATAAATGAATCTAAACCACATCGATATCTTCCGTTGATTATTGATTCATCTTTGTTGATTACCAAAAATGCATATTTTTCCTTCCAACACCTTTTCCATAAATCGAGAAATTGAAAATAACTCACATCGGTATAGACGTGGTCATTATAAATATGTTTGATATTTAATTCGTCTTGTTTGAAAACCATAATTAAATTTGCGTTGTCTCTAACCAATTGTTTGGGAATACGTGCGTAAGATTGGCAGAGATAAAAACAATCAACATGTTAAAATAATTTCTTATATTACTTTGAGGTGAACAACTGACGTCATCAAAAATGATTATCGAATTAGGTTTTGACTCTGACGGTAATAGAATTTCTTTGGATTCTTTATATTCATAATAATTTCTTATTTCTTTTAAAATTTGTTTTAAGTTAACATATTTTGGTTGATTCAATGATTTGGAGTAAATATATATATTTTCAAAATTTAGTCCATTTGCATTTTCAATCATGTTGAGCATTAAATTTGTTTTTCCACAATTACTCGGGACAATAATTGTACATCTTATAGAATCAGGTAATAAATTACCATGACGCGAAATTAATTTGTTTTCAATTAAGCAAATTTTATCGTAATTTTTAATTATAAATTTATTTTTTTGTTGATTGACTCGCATGTTTATTGTATTTACGTCACAATACTAAATACCTAAGTAATTACATCAGCTCTTATATACTCGCAATTGTTATTAAGAATAAATATTACATTTAAATTTAAACATTGTTGCCCTTATGCATAGTAATATTTAGTAGCTACTAAGGTGCTACTAGCTGGATATTACTGTTGACCATATGCACAGTGATATTTAAAACACTACTAAGCTTAGTTTTTATCTAAAAGGTTAGTAGCCAGATTGTCTTGTTTTGCATGTGATTAAATATATTGTTAATATTGTCAGTTGCAAATATTGAGATATCATTTTATGACATATTGCTTTACTTATTACAATAGATATTAATATTTAAATATTAACATCAAAATATAGGTGGTTGCTTCGAGCATAATTAATAAAATAAATTAAATATAATTCATTTTAATAATTAAATTAGTTTAGTGTTTTTGTGTAAGATTTCAGCACATCTAAAATAGAGTTATAAAAATTATTATAGCAGCAGCAACATCTGCTGTGCATTTCACTCTTTTAAAACTTAGTACGACTAAACATATTAGATGTTTTCTATTTGAGCGCTTCATGCACCCGGTGCGTTAGAATTTTTTTTAAATTTTGCGAGCAATCGCGTTTTACATTTGATAAACTAGAACTAGACAGTAATTGGCGTTTGTAGGAAGTTTTCTAACTCAAAATCATCGAAAATGTAAGACGCGTTTAAATTCAAAAATTACTGAATTAGTGCCACCAAGTGCGACTATTTTGTCAAATGGAACACTGCTAATGGTTGTTTGTTCATTTTAATAATACTTTAAAATTATTATGGCTTAAAAGTAAATAATTGTGTGTGGTCTTATTTATTCAAGCTCTTCAATTGCAATAAATGCATAATTTATTTTAGATAACAATAAATTACATTTTAAAATAAAACAAACATATATTTTTACATTTGCATAATTTTTTTCAATCATATTTGTTAGTTAGGTTTTTATTTACAAGTTGTAATCATTATTGAATCTTTATTTTTGTGCAAAACTTTTCATTATTTGTTTTTACCGCGGAAAATGAGACATGAAGCAAACTTTATGTCACATATTGCTGTGTTGCCAAAGCATAATTTTAGCTACTAACTAAATTATACTAAAAATCAACTATGCATAAGACACATTTAGTATGGTATAAGTAGCTACTAGTTAGTAACGCTTTAGTAGCATATTAACCAAACAACTATGCATAAGGCTGTGTATGTTTTACTTACAACACGTGTATGTATGTATAATGTATCATTGTAATTATTTATTTGAATTAATATAATTAATTAATGCATAAAAGTTTACATATGACGATTAATAATAATGACAGTTGCATTTTTTTAAAATAATTTATTTCATTTTTTTTCCTGTTCCCTGGCCCCGATCCCCAATCTTTTCCACAGTTTCTTTAATTTATTACAGGATTCTGCTCCGATAAGACTCCAACTATCATCCGATTGGTGGACAAACTTTACAAACTTTTTAACCTGCAGATTCTTGCAAGTGATAGTTCAACTATCGGCCGAGCAGATTCTTGCACAGGTTTCTGCAAGTAATAGTTCAACTATCGTCCGATAAGTGGACAACTTTAGTTCACCTATCGTCCGCTAGGCTGTAGTTCACCCTCCGGAGGGCCCAGAAACGACTACTGGACACTACTCATACGAACACTCACTACACTTGGAGGATAGTGGTTAAAACTATATTGTTTAAATTATCATTGTCTACAGTCACAACACTTGAAACATATGTAATTTCAGTTGACTATCAACTTTCAACTCGTAGTCGCACCCATCGAAAACACTCACGGTTTTATACAAGTAAAATAAGAAATAAAAAAGTATTAAAATGTGGTTTCGCCGTTTTACATATAAGTAGTAAAATAATAAATTTAAAAAAAGTATTGGAATGTGGTTTTAATTGCCTGCAGGTGCAGACTCAATCACCTTGTAAAACACCACCTTTCACCCCAATTCACTTGGTGTCTGCAGGATATGCTTTCTCCTTCTTACCACAAGTCCACTTCCTCTCTTCTACAATGAAGTGCTATATAAGTCCCCATTTACATTACGGACTATATTGGTCGGCGAGATGTCACCTATAATACTTAACAACACCTCCTACTTTTTGAAGACCTGCAAGGTATTATTACCAACTATTTAGAGAACACTATTAAAGAAACATCCAATTTCAATGCAAAATGTCACACTACATTTTGAAAGTTATAAAGACAAGAAAATTATTAAAATTGCTAAAACAGATACTTCGTTTGTAATGTTTGCAAATTAATCAGTTATAGAATTGTGGAAATTGCTACCACTGGTAAAAGATCTTCTGGAGAAACTCAAGAGGCAACAATTTTCTATGTTTTACAACAATTTAATTTGGAATTTGATTAATATGACTGGTGATAGTTTACAAAACGCTGAGGCATTAATGATAACATTTAATGCAAACAAAAATGCTTATGGAATAAAAAATCTTTTATATATTTTTTCTGATGTATTGGAGCAAGATGTTAAAAAGCGTAAATTATCTATCAATACAAATAAAATTATTTCTGAAGCAATTGGTAACTTGTAATTAGGTTTTAATAAATTTGTTACAACTTTCTTTTCTTGTGCTCGTGAAATATATGGTTTGACCTTAACATTCACATTTGCACTTGTTCATGGTCATCAACTTTGTTTTCCTCATTACTAATAAAAATGGTAGTACTGATGTAGTATAAATGCTTTCACTATCTATGCGCAATTTATCCGCAAACAGTGCATGTGTGCAAGTGTACAAAAGCAAATTTAAAACTAAATTATAAATACAAACATGCTGTGCATTAATGATAGCCCCGAGTTTATTGCCGAGATTGGATATCTATTAAATTATTTGGATATAAAGATAACTTTATGGGAAGATGAGAGAAGACTCATCCCAGAACTAGCCAACGATGTAAGTATTTTATTGTTACTTTTTTGCGTTTTTTTTTAATTTATGTATTTTTTTTATTTATTTATGTTTTTAACATATATGTGTTTTTATGTGTTGCAGTGGGCCAACAAGCAACTTAAAATTTTTAAACTTGCAACATTTATTTTGTTGCGAGTTTCTGGAGGAAGATATATGCATGACGCAATTTGTATCCCAAGTGAGTGTTTATCCGGGGATCCGACCATTCCTCTCGAGGGCAGTGAGATACCTCCCTGACCAAATTTGAATATTGGTAGGTATGTTTGAATTTGAAGATTTTTTTTTTTGATTGGTAATAACCCACTTGCTCAAACAAATAAGTTGAGCAAAATAATTCAAGAACCTTTGTGGACCCCTGAAGCACTACACCACCACCACCACCAGCAGAACAATAATTTTTATAATTTATATATTTATATATATATATATATATATTGTATATATACATATATAAATTTAAGTGTACATTGTAATAATACTGGCCACATGCCTGATTATAATAATACAAAAATATTATGTTCTGAACAAAATGTTTTTAAACGTTGTTTTCTTGAAATGTGCTATATCAATGCTAATAAAACAGCTACGAATTTTAAAAAAGATATATTGGGATTATGTAATATTTATAACTATTTATTATCCACACAAGAAAGTATTAATTAACAAATTTATAAATTGGTATTTAGAATTTATATTTTTAATATATTAATAATTCAAATTTAATTTTGAAAAAGTATAAAATATAATTTATTTTATAAATAATAGAATTATATGTAATATCTTTTTCATTACAAACTTAAATATATATATATATATATATATATATATAATACTAATATTTAATATCTAATGTCAATAGATATTCTTCTTTTTATTTTTATTTTATTTTATCATGTTAGTTTAATTCATCTATTTATTTATTTTATAAAAAATTGTTTTATTATTATTATTTTTAATTTCAAATGTGACAATTTTACATAATATTATTTTGTTTTGTATTTTATTTATATATTTATTTATCTGACGATATATGTACATAACATATGAAACGTTATAAATAAATTTTAATTTATTAAAAAAATTATTTACAAAATAGACTCATCATCCCGTTTAACAAATATAAGAATATTCAAGGAAGTCTGTTAACCAATTATATATTATATTGTATATATATATATATATATGTTAAAAAAGTTAACGGGTTGAAGTCTTTTTAAAATTTTAAATATAATAAAATACAAAAAATAATTATATATTTTATATATTTAAATAAGTAGCGACGTTTCGTTATTAGGTTAATAACTTCATCAGGCCTAAAAATGCTATGCTAGAATAGGAAGGAGGTGTTTAATAGACATTATTTTTTGAAAACCAATGAGTTGTGTGATGAGTCAAATCCCAACCACTTAACAAATACTTTATTACCTTTTCTTCTAATTACTTTTTCAACCAAATAAATATCTGGATGTTTTACTTTTTGTAGTTCATATTCATAGAAACCACCCTTAATCTCTTGATCGATATATAAATATGTAATAGATATGTTGATTGAATTTTATTTATAGTAAATATTCATTTGATCAGTTAGGAGTATATCCTTTAGCAAATTCACTTTTATATTTATTTATACCTACGTTGTCATCAACCCGAAATTTCTTAGTCTTAGGGTCTACCAATTTTTTAATGATTGTATGAATTTTGTAAGATAGCTTTTTTTGTTTTATTGTCAACATTAATAGGTTTCATGCCAATAGTGCAGTGTTTGGTATTATTGTATTTGTTAACAATTTCTAGTAAAATATCTAATCATTTATAATTTTGTTGTAAACTAAACTGTTTCCACAAGTTGTTCTTTAGAGTGCGATTAACTCTTTCTACAACGGATGCCTTTTGAATTGAATATGTGCTGTAGTGATTTATGTTGTATTTTTTCATTAACGTTTTAAAGTTTTTATTGTAAAATTCCGTACCCATATGTGTTTAAACATTCTTGACAACATTTTTTTTTAATTAAAATGATCTTTTCCATGGCAGATGAAGTATTTCTTTTTGCTGGAAATGCCAAAACAATTTTTAAAAATACATTAATAACTACTAAAATATATCAAATACTGCTTAATTTAAATCTTTAAGACCATTTACTATAACATGTCTTTGCTTTAAATTTTTACAAGCTGGTTTTTTGAATTACTTGTTTAACATTTGTTATCTTATTCTTAACCATTTTCTTCAACAACTGGACTATATTCTTCTTCCACAAGACAATAAAAAACTAACTCAGTATATACGGTAATCATAATTCCACTAACAGATTGTTCTGTAAATTCTATTGTATCCCCCCTTTTTAAAGGTAAATTACGTAGAGCATTCTGATAGAATGGTGAATCGTTTAATCTTATTTGAGAATTATTACTAATGAAAACCGATACAATTGTAGCCGATTTGTATAGGAAGATGTAATTTGATAAAATATTATATATAAAATTTCTATTGTTAAGCATAGCATCACTAATAAAATTTTGTGTAATTGTATAACTGTATTTTTGGAAATGTTAATTGAAGTATTATGTCGATATCGTTATGTTTCGAATAAAGTGTTCTTCCAAATTTATCAATGGTCACGTTTATTTCTTAAAACTTAATCAGTTAATGAGAGTAGAGTTTACATAACCGGAATTGCTTAACGCCTACCAAGCAAAGGTGCAATTATGTTAACATATTTCGGTAGTTTAGTTCCCATTAATTTTCCGGTTGAAATATAATCTTTTTTTTGTTGGATTTATTTTATTAACAATTTCCATATAATTAGTTGTATCTTATATCATGTCGTTTTTGAATAATAATTCATACATCCCGGTGTACCTGTATACATGCGTTCAAAAGTTTGCCCATTTACAACTGTTTTAATAACTACATCATCACCTCTGAAAATAACAACTGCATTACCAAAAACATAATTAAGTTTGTCTCCATCTCCAGTTGGTACCACTTTTATCCCATATGTGTGATCCATAGCCCCCGTTGTATCAGATATCATGTCGTAAATATAGGCTTTAGGTATTTAGAAAATTGTTTTACATATTCATCCAAATCGCTCATTTTTTTAGTTTGGACTTCAACATTTGCATCTTCAACATCATCATCATCATTATCTTTATCAGTTATTAGTTCTTCGGGTATTATCTGTGTATTAAATGTTGAAGGGGTGAGCTCAAAAACTTGTGGAAGAATACTTGTATCAATGGTAGTATCAGCTGGTTTACAAGTTCTTCTATTTTAATAGGGGATGATCTACTACCATACTGTTTCTTTTTCTTTTTTTGTGTTTCATTTTTAATTTCTGTAATTTTCTCAATTTTACCAAATTTTGGTTACAATTTAACTTAGAGATTTGCAATAAGGTCTTCTATTGGTTTGGTTAACAATTGAAGGCCGTTTGCATATGTGGCTGCGACTGTGCATTATCAGATTTCAAATCTTGAAACTTTTTTGTATAATACGTCAAGTTTTTAATAACTGCTAGATCAATTGTTTGTCCATGATGTTTATTAAACTACATATAGATGTAAACTTAAACATACAATATATTTGTATATAGTTTATAAATGAACAAATGAATCAAATCCTTTTCTATAGCGTCTAGGTTTTATTTCACTTTTCTTATCAATAACTAAAAATCCATATTTCTGTTTTCAATAATAGAAACAAATATCTTTAAATTGTTGGTATGACATCTCGACACCTACATAATCATCGTAATTGTGTTTTAAATTGGTATTGCTCAAATATAATCAATATATTAGCATTATTTTGGTATTTTATTGTATGTTTGACAAATATAAAAGCAATCTATGTTATTGTGTCGACCAAAACTAAAATAATCCCTCGTTATACTTTGATTGCAACATACAACATCATCAAATATAAAAACTAAATTTTCTTTGGTTTCTTGTGGTGATGTAATCAAATCACTGTTATCATATTCAAAATAACCCATACCCTTTATAGGTTCAAACTTTTTTTTTAATATTGATATTGTGATTGATGTAATGTTCGAGCAAATATAAACATTTTGAAAAATCCTAAATCATTTGGATGCAAAAGTAAATTAATTATAATATTTGTTTTTCCACACTCATAACAACCAATAATCAATCATCTTTTACAACCACCACCAAGCAATTCTCAGAACAATCTATATCTTGATTGTTAATTTGTAAAAATAGAGTTTGTTTTACAACTCTCATTATGCTTCTAAATATATATAATATGGCAATATTTCATAAAATATTTAAGTATACCAACATTCTTTATTATTAATTAGTATATTATGTTAACTCGTAAAAAAAAGACCAAACGTGCCAAAAAAATTAAAGGTCGTGGATTTGTCAACAATTTAATTAAAACGGAATTATCATATTCCGGGATACAATTTTTGTGGTCCAGGAACAAAATTAGAAAAAAGACTCAAAAGAGATATAAACGTATTGGACGATCATTGCAAACAACACGATAATGCATATTCAAAATATTCTGATATTTCTAAACGACACAAAACGGATAGATTACTAGCCAAACAAGCTGCAATAAAATTAAACGCACCTGACGCTAGTTTTAGTGAAAAGTTTGCTGCACTAGGTGTGTCTGGTATTAAGCGCATAAAAACCAAATTAAGTATGAGTCTAAGACGTCAAAAAGCTTTAAAAAGAACAAGAACTCTAAAATCAAAATCTAATGTAATTATGGCAAAAATTAAACTAAGTAAAGGTAGTAAACGTAAAACTAAATATATAAAAAAAACCTTCAAGGATTATTAAAATATCACAAAACGTGGGTTTCATAGGAGCTATAATTTCTGGCTCTTTCGAAATTGCAAAAGCTATAATAAAGAAAAGAGCAGTAAAAAGACAACTAGAAGAACAACAACGACATAACAAAGTGGAAGAAGATGTATTAAAATCCAAAGTAAATAGCAAAGAGGGTTATAAAATTGGTGATTGTTTATATGTGAAACCATATAAAAGTGCTCATGGTCTTTACATTTATCCCTATAATAAATTAATAGAAAAGCTACCACAAAGAGCATTAAACAATATTGACTTGTATAAATATGCAAAAAACATTCCATATTTCAAAGGTGTATACATGCTAAATCAATTATCAACTAAAATGAATGCAATAGAATGTGATATTGTAAATTTAGAAAAATAATCAAAAGTTGGTTTTCATTTGGTAGCGTATATTAGAAATGATAATAATATTAAAGATTTGACAGTTTTGGTAAATTAAAACCACCTCTAGAATTAGTAAGATATTTTTATAAAGATGCCAAAAATAATATTTTATATAATCATATTGCCTTTCAAAAGTATAACCTATGACTGTGGACATTTATGTTTAATATTTTTATATGAAAATACATTATAAAAAATTCATCATTCGTATGTTTGATGTCAAACAAATATGTCTTATAATATTACTTTTATGCCCGTACTAATAGTCAAAGACTAAATCTTGTATTCATGAATCCAAGATCCATTTTGCTAATTGTTGATTGGCTCTTAGCTAATTCACGGATATCGTGACGGCGACTTAAGTTGCAATCGGCCAATGAATTCTTCACTTAATTTTCGGATCGAGTTGAAAACTATGCAACCGTCAATATAATCCTAGATTCAAATAATCTTGGGACCACTCAAGATCAATTCTGGATTGTTTATTAGTGTGTAATTTATTAATTCTGAGGTTTGGTAATAGAATACATTGGCAGATCGCGACTGTAATCACCATCACAATATCCGTGAATTGGCTTAGAGCCAATTAACAATTAGTAAAATAAATCTCGGATTCATAAATATAGGACCAATCCAAGATTTAATCTCCGACTATTAGTACGGGCATTACTGGCAAAAGTTCAATCCTAGAGGCTAATTTCAACCCATCTTTATATTTAAAACAAGATGAAGATTTTGTATTAGGCCTAACAAATTTTGAATCATTTTATTCAATTGTAAACAAAGATGAAAGCAGTAACAAATTTTACTATGGTGACAATAAAAAAATTACAATTCCTGTAGGATCTTATAAAATTACTGATTTAAACACATATTTACACAAACAACTTCAAAAGCATGACGAAGATGTCAAAATTAGAGTAAATAATAATACATTAAAAGTGCATATAAAATGTATATAACCTATTGGTTTTACTAAAAAAAATTCAATTGGAACATTGTATTACCAAACAATATTTCCACTGAATCAGACTTTTCAACAGATAATTTAAAAATTCTTTATGTGCGGATTGTAGTATAACAACTAGCTCTTATAGAAACAGAAGATTGGTTCATACATTGTTCCAATTTTATCCCAAAAAGTTTCTTAAATATGGTAGTGCAATATCATATTATGCGTAATTATGGTTACAAAAACTTACAATATAACTTAACTACAACAACTAATTCCATCATTAGACAATCTGCACGCAGTAGATCAGAAAACATTATATTTCTTTAGGATTTAAATTATATTAAATAATGAGCATAATTAATGTTAAAGAAAATGTCTTTATTGACAAATATTTAATTTTACACTCATCAACCATATGCATCAACAAGTTTTAACAACAATGATCAAATCAGAATTCCGATTCAACAAGAAGATATGTACACATTGCCGAGTGAGAGTTACTTTTACATAGATGGCAAATTGCAAGTTGATACTGATTCTAAAAAAACCAAAAATAAAAACAAAGTTTATTAACAACGGTATTGCATACTTATTTAGTAAACTTTGCTATGAATTAAATGGTGTTGTTATTGACTCTACTAAAAATGTTGGTTTAACATCAACATTGAAAAGTTACTTATCCTTTAATTCGAATCAAAAATTACAAAACGCTACAGAACAAGATAATATAGTAGATGCGGATGAAAATTTCAATGTTTGCATACCACTTAAAATGTAATTAGGCTTTGCTAAGGATTTAAAAAAAAATTATAATAAATACTAAACAAGAACTGGTTTTAATACGTAGTAATACCGATCTTGAAACACTTGTGTCTACTGAAAACAAAGCTGTTAAGGCGACAATTAATAAAATCTTCTTGAAATCTAGTGTATAGACAATTCAATGAAATAAAATCTTTTAAAAAATCCGTGCAAGTATTTACCCCATATTCATATTTTTTTTATTTTATATCTTGTTCAAAAAATGGGTGCATAATCCTATTATTAAACCAACCAACATCTTTATATAAATTCAAAAAATTTTAATGGAATATGATGTTGTAAAACTTTTTCGCACAATTCTAACCCATGTGTATACATATCATCAGTTTTTCTTAAATCTATTTTCAAAACTTAATTTTCTATACTTTTTGCATTTGATAAGAATCTTCAGAAATTTTTTTAAAATATATGCATTACTCTAGTGCTTGATGAAAATAAATCCACTGGTGTTAATTAATTTCTTTGACGAATATTACATTTTATGTGATTTGGCAAAAAATCTTCTATATCATAAATAAAATCATATAAAATATCAACTTTCAGTAATTGCTCACAAAATTCTTCTAATAAAATTATGACGAGATAATCATAACAAATCTTCATTTCCAAACCATACCTTTTTGCCTTTATTTGATAGACTTCAACACTTTCAATACTAACAATTCGATTTTGGGCACGACAAGCATCCATGCAAAAAATGTAAAACCGACTATGAAATTTTCCTAGTGCACTTTTTAAATCTGTTGGTACTTGTAAGTTCATCTCGGCGTATGCAGCCCACATGATTAAAACTGAAAAAGTGTAGTAAATATTTCTCATTTATATCCATACTCCCCACCACTGAAACGTAAATTACACTTCCCACTATCACTAAATCTATTAAGGTAAATTCTATTCCTGTGTACTTCATCCGAAACAGATTTTATCTAATTTTTCAATACGATGTGCAAATTTCTAAGCGTACATAGATTTTATTTTGTTTTCGCTTACAAAGTGCAAACGTTTCATTTTACAATGGTGTTTATAAATATAATTATTAAAATAAAACTATTTATTTTTAAATATGTTCATCTAATATTTCTTTTTTAAAATCATCTAGTATTATTTCAAAGTGTATTTTATAACACTCATTATACAGTTTTAATCGTAATATTTTTAAATTATGATTATATACAATAAGGTCAGGATCTAGTTCCAAATCGTCCAATTCTTCTTCTGTGAATTTCACAATAATTTCTTTGTAGGCTTGTAAATCTACATTCATCATATTAAGCAAAATGTGTGCTTTTTGTTAAAAATATTCAGTTGTAATATGGGAAGCTTTGGAATTTGCACAACATTGTTTATAATAAGGACCTCTACAGATAAATATGCAACTTCTTCGGAAGACATTGGTGTAGTAATGCTCAACGTTAAACCGAATATTATAAAATTTACTTTAAAACTTATAGGAATTCTAGCCAATCAGTTCGTAAACAGTCGGTTCGTAAGCAGTCGGTTCGTAAGCGTTACAAGAACAATTTGATTCACACAAAAATTACATAATAATTTGGTCTAAACACAACATACGAAGGGAATGTGGTTGGAATTGTTTCTCAATAATCCTATTTTGATATTTCTGAATGGTTATTTTCTTAATAAATTTTTGGTTGTGTAACAAATTTTTTCAACATATGGACCACCATTCCCCATTTTCAAAATATATAGCGCTCATACATATACACATATTAAATTCTCGTATAATTAAATTTGAAATAATTCATGTGATTTGAAATCCATATTTGTTTTAACTATAATATCGAAAGCGATGTGTCCATTACATTGTAAATAAAAGTTATTCATTCGATCTTCTCCAGAATAATATTTTATTTCAATTGGTGAAGAGTTAAGTCCTAAACTCTTTGCCCTTTGTATAAATAAATATACTTCTTTTGTGTTAGTAAATATGTATATCAATATCTTCATAGGAATTTGTTCGGTTTAATAAATATGATGCATGATGATACATATTTTATTAATTTAAGAACTTGGTTTAAAATATTTATATCTTCATTCTTAATTACATTAATGTTTATCAATTTAGATATTAACTTCATATTAATTTTATAAAAATAGTTAATCACATTCATTACTACTATTTTTATAATTGAAGCTATATTTAATGCAGCTGAGTAACATGTTACCGGCGCGCCTCTGAGAAGGTGTTCGGAGGTGGCCAGTCCAAGTCCAGGAGACATTCCTGGAGGTGTTGTCGTACGTGGTTTGTACTCTTTGTTTATTATTGTGGGTGGACCCGGAGGCCCCTACACACGCGTCACACAGACGCTTGCCACACAGGCTCACACACGCCACGCTACGCGCTTGCTACACAGGCCTTTCTACACGCGCACACACGCACGCACACAGCGTGCACCACGTCGCTCACACAGAGCTGGTGGTTTGTTTGTGGATCGACGTGAACCCGTACAAGGCAAGGTTCAGTGGCCGTCCTGAATCTCTGGCGGGGTGTGCAAGCACAGAGAGTTGTTGTTGTGGTTCGCCCCGGAATCTTTAGGGGTCGAACTGCTGATGATGTCGGCGTCACCTTGGTGGTTGTGGCGGAAGCTGCAGCTGGGCCAATCTTGGAGGGGTGTGGCAATGGCCTTGACCTTGAAGGGGGCGGCCATAGCATTGGCTTTGACCTTGGAGCGGGGTAGCCATAGCATTGACCTTGATCTTGGAAAACATGGTCTTCATTTACTACTTACAGGTTACGGTGCCATCCAAAAAGTGCAATTTTGGAACTGAGTCTGTCAAATACTTGGAGCCCAGAATTAGCGATGAAGAAAATCAACTTCTCCCGCCCCACCTAAAACTCATCAGAGAGCAATCAAAATACTGCAAACTTTTTTAGATCTATGCACTTGGTTTCGGGAGTACGTACCAGATTACTCCAGCATAGCAACGCCACTAATGTCATTACAAAGAAACAAACAACCATTAATGTGAAGCCAACCCGAGGTTACTGCTTTTCAGGCTATCAAAACCGCATTAAACCAACTTCTAATGCTTGCCCAATCAAAACCCGAGCTACCGTTTGTACTCCAAACTTACGCATGCCAAATTGCAGTCAGAGTCGTCCTGTATCACAAATTGCGCCACCGACAGGTGTCCTAAGACAGCGCAAAACTAATATAAACCAGGATGTATATTGCTGAGAAGTCTATAGTAAAAGAAAAAAATACTATGTAAAACATTTATTAATATTTAAATTTTTTGAGAACAATGACAAAAATATAGAAATTTTATTTATACATATAAATATACTAAATAAATACACTATTAAAAATACATAAAAACTATTATAAATTAGCACCAATATGTTTATTTAATTAAAAAATAAAATAATTTAACAAGTATTCATAACTCCATCAAGGGATAAGCAGAATTAACCCTTAAATAATTATAGAAATCTATAAAATTTGTAGCCATTGACATATTTCCCATACTTTTAAAGAAATCTTGAAAACACATAATGGTTTTGTCGGTTTTATATCTGCGCAAACTAACAAAATGATAGAAATCTAACATAATACTTGGTATTTCATATTTTTTCAAAAGTTTTAATTCCTCTTCAAACTGCTCATAACTAAGTACAGGTTGACTGTAGCTTTCAATTTCAAAAATTTCATAAAAACCACAAGCACAACAAACAGTCAGCAAATAAACACAAATAGCCATAGCGGTATTTTCATTTCCGGTAATTCCATTTAATAAAAATGATAATATTTCTGCATAGTAGCATCTAAGTCTGAATATTCTATTATATTCGCTAGAATAACGGTGTTTTGATTTATTCCGAAATATTATATCTATGTAATCGCTATAATGTTTGTCATCAAAGTTTTCAAAATCTAATTTTATTCTAGGAACATAATCTAAAACGTTTATCAACCTTTCATCTTTCTTACTAGTACCTGTAGATTTGGTATTTTCAATCCATATAAGATTTTCATCGTTGAAATCAAGTTCTTCAGTCTTAAGCATTACGACATTTTTCCATTCATATGTGTCTATTCCAAAATTGGTAGGGTCCCATTGCATTCCATTAGTTTCAATTTCAACCTAAAAAATATAAATATTTAAAATATCTTAAATGTCAAACTTAATAAAGTATCAAATAAATAAATCACTAAATTGTAATAATTATGTAAAAAAATCATCAAACTTTTTAAATACCATTAAATCTATTTAATATATTACTAGAATCAGTGACTAGTCCTGTCGCAAAATATTAAGAGCTTACTTATTGTATTTTACAGTTATATAAATGCAGCATTGCATCTCTTAATTTTTAAGCGGCAAATTAAATATTTTTTTTTTAGGTTATATGTGTATCATAGTATAATAATAATAATAATATTAATAATAATAATAATAATAATAATAAGCGTCGAACGCCTGGCTAAATTATGGCGATTTATTCCCGGAAACGGAGGGGTTTATGATCTCAATACAAGATCAAGTCATTAATACATATAATTATAGGAAGTATATTATCAAAGACATTACTATAACAACGGATAAATGCAGACGATGTCATATTCAGTCAGAAACAATACAGCATGTAACATCTGGTTGTAAAATACTGACACAGACCGATTACCTGCAAAGACACAACCACGTGGCAAATATAATACATCAACATCTTGTAAAAAACACTAAGTTGCCAACAGTAGATTTACCGTATTATAAGTACATAGCAGAACAAGTACTTGAAAACAACTTGTTCAAATTGTATTATGACCGAGCAATAATAACGGATAAAACCATACATCACAATCGACCGGACTTAACACTAGTTGACAAAAGTCATAAAACTACGTATGTAATAGACATTGCCGTTCCTAATTCACATAATATTGAGAAAACTTATACGGAAAAAGTTGAAAAATACACTGATCTGGCAGATGAGATACGCAGGATCTGGGGAATGGATAAAGTAATTATAGTACCATTAATTATATCAAGTACTGGCATTATTCCTCACAGCTTGCATAAATCCATAGAAACCCTAAACTTACCAGCTAACATCTACATTAAAATTCAAAAATCAGTCATTTTAAATACATTTCGAACTGTTAGGAAATTTTTAAATTAAAATATATTAAAACAAAGTTATAAAGCCTCTGGTATTTACCCGGCGTTATAAGTAACTGCTACCGGAATTGTCCGAGAAAACAAAATAATAATAATAATAATAATAATAATAATAATAATAATAATAATAATAATAAAACTAATAATAATAATAATAAACCATTGAGCATATTACAAACGGCTGTAAAATTTTAGCTCCCACACAATATACAGAACGGCACAACTCGGTAGCTAAAATAATTCATCAAGAATTAGCACTTAAATACAAATTAATTAGCAAATGGGAACCATACTATAAATATAATCCATCAATTATCCTAGAAAACGACGTGTGCAAATTATACTGGGACAGAGCTATTCTGACAAATAAAACAGTTGCACATAACCGCCCAGACATTACTCTTACTATAAAAAATGTAAATACTACGTATCTTATTGATGTAGCAATACCAGCAGACCATAACATCAAGGTCAAATATAACGAAAAAAATGATAAGTACTTACCTCTAGCGCACGAAGTAGAAAAAATATGGAAAGACAAAGTGAGAATATTCCCCATAATTATGTCATCAACAGGTATAGTGCCACTAAATCTAAAGGAAAACCTAAATGAAATACATCTTAAAGAATATGTTATAATACCTATGCAAAAGGCTGTGGTACTAAAAACATGTAACATCGTTAGGTCTTTTCTAAAACAATGACAATCTTTACTGGACCTGGTCCCGTACCCGTCCAATAAATAACTCCCAGGATAATACCTGTGAAGAAAAAAAAATAAAATAAAATAAAATAATAATAGATGTTACTGAAGCTATTCGAAGAACCAGCAACTGGAAAGCAGCTGGCCCTGAACGAATACAAAACTTTTGGTATAAAAAACTACCAGCAAGCCATGAAATAATAGCGAGACTGTTTAACCACATCATAAAACATCCAAAATCAATCCCAAGCTTTCTTACAAGAGGCAAAACATATCTTCTTCCCAAGGACAATAACACACTAGACCCGTCCAAGTACAGACCTATTACATGCCTTCCTACAATTTACAAACTCCCAACATCTGTCTTAACCAACAAAATACAAAACCACTTAGAAACTAATAACATAATGACTGAAGAGCAGAAGGGGTGCTATAAGAACTCTAAAGGCTGTTAGGACCAAATTACTATCGATGCAATTGTAGTCAGCCAGGCTGTAAAAACACAAAGAAATCTTAGTATGGCATACATTGATTACAAAAAAGCGTTTGATTCGATGCCTCACTCATACCTAATTGACATACTAAAAATATACAAGATAGACCAAACCTTAATTCACTGTCTCGAAGAAGCAATGAAGCAATGGTCTACTGAACTATATATCTCAGATGGAAAACAAATGATAAAATCCAGAGCTATCAATATCATGCGGGGAATTTTCCAAGGAGACGCACTAGGCGCGCTATGGTTCTGCATTGGCCTCAACCCGCTTAGCCAAACACTCAAAGATACGCAAATGGGATATAATATAAAAAACCCGGACGCAAACAGAAGCGGGCATACCATAAACCACCTACTATATATGGATGACCTCAAGTTATTCGCAAAATCTACCACACAACTTCACGAACTACTAAACATCACCAAAGAATTCAGCGATGCCATAAAAATAGAATTCGGTATAGACAAGTCTAAAACTATCCAACTCGAACGAGGTACGCTAACTAGAACTAAAGGTTTTCCACTAGATGATAAACAAGTGATCAAAAATCTAGGGAATGAAGATAACTATAAATATCTAGGTATCATGCAGCTATGAGGTATTAACCATACCAAAATTAAACAAGAACTAATAATAAAATTTGAGAAACGTGTAGAACTGATCCATAACACCCTCTTAAGTTCAGTTAATAAAATCAAAGCAATTAAAACATACGCTATTTCTATATTAACCTACTCATTTGGACTCATAAAATGGTCAAACACCGACCTGGAAAAAGTATCAAGAATAATACGGGTAAGTATGACTAGATACCGTATGAATCACCCGAAATCAGCAATCGAACGCATCACCTTACCAGCGGAAATGGGTGGAATGGGTATACTAGACATAATGCAGCAACACCTATCTCAAATCACTTCACTTAGAAAGTATTTTATGAGCAAAGCTACCCACAACATCATGTTTGAAGCAACATGCAAAGCAGATATTAACAATTCGCCACTACACCTGAGCCAGCATGAACATGAGCATTAACATGAACCGTATGAAATTGAAAGCAAACTGCAAAGATGGAAACAGAAGGAAATCCACGGTACTCACCCGCAACAACTATTATCTGATACAAACGATATTAGCGCCTCTAACATATGGCTAAAACAAGGAGAATTGTACGCTGAGACAACGGGATTCATGCTAGCCATCCAAGATAGGGTTATATTAACCAAAAACTATCAAAAATACAATATTAAAGAAACATCAATATTTGATAAATGCCGAAGATGCGGAAAACCAAATGAAACCATTGAACACATCACTGGCGGATGCTCGATGTTAACAAATATGGACTACACGCAGAGCACAACAACATGGCCAAGATTATCCATCAACAGCTAGCCAGAGATCTTATGCTTCTCCCATCTGATACCCCGTACTATAAATATAAACCAACAGATGTACTTGAAAATGATAGGTATAAACTATACTGGGACTGCAAAATAAGAACAGATTTTAAAATAAAAGCAATCAGACCTGACATAGTGGTATATAACAAAGAACAGCAGGAAGTGTCAATCATAGACATTGCAGTACCACTAAACCACAACTTACAATCAACGTATGCCACAAAAATAAATAAATATTTAGAACTGTCTGCAGAAATAAAACAAATGTGGAGATTGAAAGAAGTACGTATATTCCCACTGGTTATCTCAACTACAGGAGTCGTTCCGAAAACCTTACTCTCTGAACTCGATGCTTTAAAATTACAACACCTGCTTTCAGCAATTAGCAAGACAATCGTACTGGATACATGCCATATTGTCAGACGTTTTCTAAATAACAATTAGGTATGGCTTGATAAAATCCGCCTTGCCTAAATCCCAGCCATTCAAAGAATAACATTTTTTAGATGAAATAATAATAATAATAATAAACACTGCTTTACACGTAATGAGTAAGGATTTACAGAAATATTAATGATAAAACCGACCGCAAACAACCAATGTCTAAGCCTCTACAACAAAACTCTATGCCTACAAAACAAAACATTGAGACATTTTGGTCATCAATATGGTCGAAAAAAATAGAACACAACACTTCTGCATACTGGATTAAAGAAGAAAAGACTTGAACCAATTATTTACCTGACATGACACCACAACCAATTTCTACTAGACTTGTTTCAGAAATAATAAATAAGACACACAACTGAAAATCACCCGGAACTGACAACCTGCATAACTATTGGTACAAAATGTTAACTTGCACACATGAATATATCAAACAGCATATATCACATTTTATGCAAAATCCAAATACATTGGCAAGTTTCTTAAAGCAGGGTGTTACATATTTGATACCAAAAGACAAAAATGATTTTGGCATTCCTAGTAAATATAGGCCAATAACATGCCTCCAAACTATTTACAAAATTATAACATTGTATATTAATCATCATTTACAAATGCACATCTCTAACAACAATATTGTCACTGAACAACAAGAAGGGTGCCGACAAGGTTCACAAGGATGTAAAGAATAACTGATTATAGATTCAGTAATTCTTCGGCAAGCTAGAACATGCCGCAGAAATATATTTACGACTTTTATTGACTATAAAAAGGCGTTTGATTCAGTGCCACACTCATGGTTAATAGAAACACTACATATAGATAAAGTACATCCACAAATAACATTTTTTTTTGCAAGAAATTATGAGTAAATGGAACACCGTAGTTAAATTAAAATCAGACAATCTACAAATAAATACTAACCCTATCTACATAAAGCGAGGTATATTTCAAGGTGATTCTTTGAGTCCGTTCTGGTTTTGTCTTGCTCTCAATCCTCAATCTCAAATATTAAATGCCACTGGTTATGGGTATAATATAAAACATCATAAAACAACTCAATATAAACTGAGCCATCTAATGTACATAGATGATATTAAATTTTATGGTACTACCCAATCTCAAATAAAACAATTAACAAAGATAGCATAAACTTTTTCAAAAGATATTCGAATGGAGTTTGGCATTGACAAATGTAAAGTACAAAGTATCAGTCAAGGAACTAGAGAAATGTCAGCTTATGAGCTAGAAAAAGGAAAAGTCATTGAACCTACGGAAGATGGAGAAGTTTACAAGTACCTTGGTTTTTATCAATCAAGACAGATAGAACACAGTAAAATTAAAACTGAACTGACCATCAAGTATAAACAACAACTTTACAATATATTAAAAACCAGTTTGAATGGCAAAAGCATCATTTAAGCCATAAACACATTTGCAGTGCCTGTACTTACCTACTCGTTTGGCATAATAAATTGGACCAACACAGATCTAGAGCGTCTAGAAAGGTTAACTCGGACTACTCTTACACAATATAGAGCACATCACCCAAAAGCTAACACAGATAGGCTCACTCTACCAAGAAAACATGGGGGAAGTGGTCTTACCAACATTATTGCACTGCATTATAAGCAAATTGTATTGTTAAGGCAGTTCTTTTATTCCTGCAAGTTTCATCGCCTTTGCATAACGCTATAATTCTGGCCGGTACTAAACGTACGCCATTAAATCTACAAGACATAACTACAGATTATTCGTTACACATCTCTACGGATTTAATCATAAAACAAAAATGGGCTCAAAAATCATTGCATGAAAGACATTGTCATGATTTAGATCAATTTTATGTCGACATAGAAGCGTCGAACGCGTGGCTCACTCATGCTGATATTTTTCCTTAGACTGATAGGTTTATGTTAGCAATACAAGTTCAGGTCATTAACACTAACAACTACAAAAAATACATAATAAAAGATTGTAATGTGCAAACTGATCAATGTAGGCGATGTCATGCACAACATATAACATCGGGTTGTAAACTACTGGCGCAAACTGATTATTTATTCAGACACAATCAAGTAGCAAACATAGTTCACCAACAACTTGAAAAAATAAAAACTTAAAAACAAATCAGAATTCAATTTAAAAAACGGTACTCACAAGTTATATTATGACAGGGCAATAATAACTGACAAAACAATACATCATAATAGATCGGACCGTGATGTGAATTAATAGATAAAAATAATAAAACTACATATGTTATAGATATTGCAATCCCTAACACTAATAACATCGAAAAACGTTCAACAAAAAAATAAAAAAAAAATACAGCGTTAGCAGATGGAATACAGAGAATATGGGCAATGGTAATTGTACCGCTTATAATATCAAGCACCGGAATTATTCCCTATAGTTTTCATAAAAACAAACAATTCTAAAGTGTTGAATCGTAATAGCATCATTTACAAAATATTTTTAACATAACGTTTTTCCGAATGTTTACAAGTAAATGTTTTCTACAACTCGTGGCGGATAGTGACCTCCGTGTTGTAATTCCATTTATAAGTAAATTTTGATTATAATGCGTGATGGACAGTAAACCTCCGTGTTGTAACAACGCACACCGCTGTAGTTGCTCAACTTGCCATAATGCAGCTTTCAAAAATTTGATCATCTCCCAACAGTAAAGACTTGGCCTAAAATTTCTTTCTTATAAAATCAAAATCAAAATGTATTATACTAATACTGTCTGTTTTTACTTACTATAGACTCAACTGGTTCTAATTCTTCATGTTTCATAATCATATTTGGAGGACCATCTAGTTTCATTGCTTTATCACTTGAGGAAACTTCTGACAAAGTTAAATCTATTACTTGTGGTTCTGCTTTATCAGTTGAGGAAACTTCTGACAAAGTTAAATCTATTAGATGTGGTTCTGCTTTATCAGTTGAGGAAACTTCTGACAAAGTTAAATCTATTACTTGTGGTTCTGCTTTATCAGTTGAGGAAACTTCTGACAAAGTTAAATCTATTACTTGTGGTTCTGCTTTATCAGTTGAGGAAACTTCTGACAAAGTTAAATCTATTTCTTGTGGTTCTGCACATGATACTGCAAAATATAAATAAATATTAAAGTAATTAAACTGTCAGATGTTAAGTATTTTGTAATTTATTTTGTAATACAAAATGTTTGTTTCTTTATAAAGTTTTTTTTCCAAAGCTGTTTTTTTACAATTTATTAAATGATAACAATGTAAAAACAAGGCTATTACATATAATAGCAAAATAGTAGTAAAATCCGGTCAATAGATGTAATCCGGCCACAAAACTTGAAATATGAAAACAAAAATACGACTATAAAAAAACAAAATATCAAACAAATTAAATCTAATTATAAAATAATAAAATTTAAAAAAGTCCGGTCTGTAAATAATAAAACTATCATTTTTTTTTTAAATTTAATGTACCAAGATTCATTCATTAAGTGTCAACAATGCAAAAATCAGTCCATACAACAGCAAACAATACTTAAATGCAAGTAAAAAGTCAACAAAAATAAAATCCGGCCAATAATTTTAAGAAATACGTAAAAATATCAAAATTCGGCTATAAAATATCAAATTTGAACTATAAAAAGCTAAAACCCAATAAGTATATATTAAAAATTTAGCTAAAAAACAGTAAGTAATGTCAAAAATCCGTCCAAATAATCCGGTTATAAAACGTAAAAAACATTGAAATTTAGCTATAAAATGCCTACATCTAATAATAAAACATCATAAATCTACCAGAAAATTTGAAAACTGTAAAAATATAACATCCGGCCATAAGATGTTAAGTACACTAAAATCCTAATTTGAATCTAGGCGCATAATTCGTCGCAGGTTTGAGCCTAAGGAAATTATAGCCTTTATAAATTTTGAACATTAGTCTAATATATGATTAGTGTCCAAATCATAATAACATTTAATATGAAAGTGTGGGTTGACCAGATCTCAGTTAATGGGTGCGAGAAAACTGTAAAAAACTGTAATAAATCCGGCTATAAAATTCCAAAAACACTCAAATTCTCTCTACAAGCGTTAAAAGTTTCTACATTGATACCACTTGGGTGAGTAGGTAAGCCACTCCAATTCTTAATTATCATCGAGTAGTTGACACTCTAGTTTCACCCGCCCAAATATATTAAAAATGTCTCTTCTCTGCAAGCGTTAGAAATCTCCATATTCAAAGGGAAAGGTGTTGATACCAACTTTTAATAACAAACACTTGGGTAAATAAGCGAGCACTCCAGTTTAAAGTACTCAACGGTAATTATAAACTCTTCATCTCACACACCTACGCAAGTGTTGGTCATCAGGAGATTGGTATCACCATTGCTTTCTCTCCCATAGAAACATCTAACGCTTGCAAAAAGGAGCAACATTCAATATCTTCATGACAAATACTTGAGCGGGTGGGAGGACACTCCAGTTTAAACTACTCAATAGTAATTATAAATTAGAGTATCCCATTCACCCACTGAAGTGTTGATGAGCAAAGGGTAGTACCACCACCTACTCTTTAAATGTAGAGACTTTTTGCGTTAATTATACAGAAAAACTAAAATTATTCTTAAAATTGCAATCTACAATGGGCAATTCCATTTCAAACGGACCAGAGCTAAAGGGGGGGGGGGGAGTGCATTGAAAAACTTTCTTATGGATTTCATACCCTCATTGCCCCAATATGATTGATGATTATTTGTGAATTTTACAGACTTTTTAAGAAATATTTTTATATATATAATTCAAGATATAATTATTGACAGTGTAATACGGACAATACTCATAAAAGTCTAGTCATTTTGTTATTGTATTATAACTTCATTTTGTAACACAATTCATTGAATTCTATTGGAAATTGAGATTAAGTTGTTAGCGTCCTGGTGGTTGAAATTTCAACTACTCCATGTTGGCCAAGGTCACCCAACTTCACGTGTTTATCATAATGATTGATATGTATATGCATTTTATGTCATTTTTGTTTATATTAGACTATGATAAATGTCAAGTAAACAAGATATGCGTCATTCATATGTCAATAAAATTGATTTGCATTAACACTGCGCAGACGTGATTTATGAAAACATAGTAAAATTTAAACATCGTCTTGTTGACAAATCTTTAGTTAATAATTACTAACTTTATTTTGTAGCATAATTTATTATAATTCTCTTTAAGTTTACTGCAAACTTAAAACAAATAATCATCATTTAATTTTATTGTAGATTGACATTTTAAGAACATGTTTTAGTTTTCTGTAAAATCGACGCACAAAACAAAATAGTTGGGTTAAATTATAAATGAAATTTCTCACATTTTATGAGTTAATATATAAAAAAAACTAAAACATGTTTTTAAAATATCTATTTACAAATAAAAAAATGTATATGATTCTGATACGCATATACGGCATATTGTGTAGCCCACTACATCGACGGTCGCTCTTCCACCCACCTCTTCTACTATATGTAGAAGAGTATATAATTGATTTTTTTTTAAATATTTTAAACTAAGACATCTACTGAGAGGTAATTTTTGTTCAGTAATTATGTTTTTATATTTTATTGTATCTTTGTTAATCTCGTATATATCAACAGGTTTTAGTGTAGCCTAGTTGTATTTTAATCTAAATAACTAGCACGTTGTTTAGCCCGACAGTGTTGCCAGTACTAAGATAACCAGTTGTTTGTGTAGATAGATAGTAAGATAGATGTTTATTCACAAAATCTGGTACATGTATAAAGTACAGTATGTAATCGTCAATAAAATAATTACATATCAAAAATAAAACAACAAATTAAAATAATATACGAAAATACATTACTTAAAAATTACATATTAAAAACAAACAAAAAATAAATAATAAAAACTACTAAACAGTTTTACTAAAATCTATATTATAAAATCTATATTGTAAAAATCATTAACTGAATACAAAACATTATTAGTTAGTAATCTTTTAATCATTACCTTATAAGGTTTAAAATTTAGCTTTTTTATTTGCTCTGGTAATTTATTAAACAACTCAAGTCCTATGTACACGTGACAATTTTCAAACTTGGATGAATTATGTTTAATTACGAGTAGTTGCTGTCCGTGTCTTTAATAAAACATAAAGTCTTAAATACATATATTCCAGGTACAGTTAACAAATTATTTTCTTTAAATGTTTATTTACAAGATTCTATGTAATCATAAGTCTTAGAATGCGGTTTTGAATTATAAATATTCTTTTCGCTGCTGACGAGTTGCCCCACAAAATGATATTAAAATTAATATGGGAATAAACCTAATGCAAAATATGACTTATTTAGTTTACCACACAACGCATTTACATGATTTGTCCAGTCTAATGTATTTTGTATTATCAATCCAAGAAATCTTACTGAGTCGGAAAGTGCATACAACAAATTGTTAATAGATATGGCATTTTCTCTTAACGTTGAACGCTTTTTTTGAAAATATATTAATTCAGTTTTTGTGTTGTTTAATATTAACCTATTTTGCTATTTTGCAGCTAGGACTTGAATATGCAAAAGTTTATATCTAGCTCCTCACAGAGATTAAGGCCGACACAAGCCGCGTTTTGCGGAACTCGACATCGTGCTTTCATGCATTTGTTGTGGGAACATCCTGCAAATATTGTCCCGGACGCAGCATAGACGTACCTTTGCATTGCTTTAGATAGTAAAGTAAGCTAATCTGATGTTTTTATTGAAATTAGCTTGCAGGTGCGGCGCTACGTACTACGGTGCCGCTTGTAAATTTTAAACGTGGCACCCTCATTTTTTAAAATGTTCAAAAATTTAAATATTTACGCTAATTACAAGTAGGTAATAACAATATTAATGTTCTGAATTAAAAAATGCCACATATTCTTAAAACGCTCTGCCCGAGCTGAGACT
This sequence comes from Tachinus rufipes, assembly GCA_963932245.1. Classification (NCBI taxonomy): domain Eukaryota; kingdom Metazoa; phylum Arthropoda; class Insecta; order Coleoptera; family Staphylinidae; genus Tachinus; species Tachinus rufipes. The sequence continues at coordinate 10,131,703 of OZ010751.1, read as the reverse complement.
CGAACCTGCGACAGTTTATGAGCCAAGATTTGTGTTAGGCGCTTTTCCTAACTGAGCCACTCTACAGACGTGACCTAGCGGCGCTTACCTAGTTTACCGCCTGGTGCCCTCCCTGAGATTAATGCCGGCACAAAGCACGTTTAGCGACAATATTTAACATGCGTCAGTGTAGTTCTAAAACACTAGCGGCTTGACTTTCCATTTTTAGATTTTGGCAGGTCATGCCACGTGTGCCACCTGGAATTTTTGTTTTGGTGTAGCCCCGCTTTTAAAAACTACTATACTATTAAAAATACCAATAAACTGATACCATTATATAAATTGGCATACTTGTAGCATAGCATTACACTGAGCAGCACTCTCCGTAGTATGTTCGTTTTACATTTCTTGTTTTTATTAATATAAGTCATATTAATAAATTTACATGTTATAGTAAATTTAATTTAAATTTTATAGTACATTTATAGAACATTTAACTTAAAGTACAAAAATTACTTGGAATATCATACTTGATTTAAAGCTTATTGATGAAGTTATCAAATTATTATATAAAAATATTGGTGCGTTTTATTAAATTCTCCGCATGAAAACACGCATACATACGGATTATAATAACAACCCCAGAAAATTTAAATAAATTATTCACAGCTGCACGGTGATTGTCCGTACTTGAAAAACAAACCGAAGTATAAAAATTGCTGTCGCCTATAGTTGCAAACTTTGAGAAGCCGCAGCATAAACGTACATTAAAAATAATAATTTTCAAATAATAAGTTTTGCCATACATAGTATGATTAATAAGAAATCTGTTGATTTTATATAAAAATTGTAAAACGAGTTATATTAAAAATTTGATGTTAGGACTTCTAACATATTGCTATATAACTCAATTCTCGTCGGTAATATGTTTTTACATAATGAAGCAACGTTGCCAAACGTATCATATAACTAGGCCATACAACGTGCAGTTAACGACTCCTTAATATACACTTTTTCTGTATATAATATCAAGGACAAAGCGCTCCATACAATCAACTACTGTAAACTAATCGAATTATGATGAATATACTTAAATGACATTATTTAACCTACCCCAAATTTTGACAGAATGTTATCTTTATGATTCGAGTCATAACTAGCTCACTTAAAAGTCAAAACGTTGTTTATCATGTTATAAAAGTTAACGGGTTGAAGTCTTTTAAAACAACTTTTATATTACAACACTGTTAACAATAACATTACTCTACCTCGTGTGTCTTCAAACCAAGTACTTCCGTTATTACCTAATGATAAAATAACTTACAAAAAATTACAATATGTTGAAGGTCTCTCTCATAACTTAATTAGACTTAAAAAAAAACAACCCTAATTTATTTATTGCTAATTGTGTAAGTAAAAGCATTAACTCATTATTTTCTAAATTAAAAGATCCCACACCCACCTCCTCTCAGTTTAACATTATCTACAAAATTCCTTGTAAAGATTGTAATAAAGTATACATAGGCCAGACTTCACAAAAACTTAGTAAGAGAATGGCATTACACAAAAGTGATACCAAACTAAAACCTAACATTACTGGTTTAAGCGTTCATTACAGCACTACCGACACCAACCAAATTATTCTGACACTTCTATCCTTGAACATGAACCCAATCAATTTAAAAGAAACTTTTTAGAAATGTGTCACATACAATCTAACAATAATGTATTAAATTTTAAAAAAGACGTAATTGGACTTAGTAATATTTATACTTTATTACTCTCTTATAATTCATATAACTCTTAACTCCACCAATTTTACAAAATCTTTATTTATTATAAATATAATAAAATATATTTTACAATGTTGTTCCTTTTCTACTAAATCTATCATCTACCATCTTTTCAACTAAATCTACCATCTTTATTATATACTTATTTTATACTTTATCTTGCACTTTTATATTTATTTAATTTTAATTATATATATAATTATTTCGCCAACAACAACCACCTTCTACTAACAGACATCATAACTTACAATTCCAAGATGGCTTATTTTACAAATTGTCAAATTAATTAATTTATTATTTATAAAAAAACATCACTCAAAAAAATATCAAAATTTAAAATAAAATAATTTTACTAATAATATACATAAATATATATTGTCCAGATAAAGAATTGTTTGGTGAGGTTTAATTATAATGGCTAATTATGATAATTACTTTATAATATTATAATTTTATATACAAATAGTTGTAAGTATTTATTTTTAATGTCCATATACATTTTTTGTTAGTAATGTATTATTTTTAGGCCTGATGAAGTTATTAACCTAATAACGAAACGTCGCTACTTATTTAAATATATAAAATATATAATTATTTTTTGTATTTTATTATATTTAAAATTTTAAAAGACTTCCCGTTAACTTTTTTAACAAATATTAAAGAAAAGTCGTTAAACTTCAATTATATATATATAGAGAGATAAAAACGCTGGTTTAGGAGCGTTTAAACGCACGTTTTCTACGTTGTAAAAGCGTCTACGGATTGGGAGCGTACGCTCCCAATCCGTGCGTATAAACTACGTGTTAAGAGCGTCCAACGGTTAGTTCAAACTGAGTTTTAGTAGATGGCATTAAAATCGTGATTTACAAAATTTGTTAGTACATTACTGTGGCCACACATTAGCTCTTTTGTAGCAAACATATCTACCGTAATAAAATCAAACCAGTTAGGGTTATTGACATACATAATGTTTTTACAAATTCCTAATAAATTTTTGTTTAAAATGTTAGTTAAAATTATTTTGTGTGTATTATGAAACAACAAAAATAATACTTGCTATAAAAAATATAAATTTTATTTAGTTAAAATGTTAACACAACAGATAGTATTTATTTTTCAGGCATGAATTCATGTTTTATTAGTTGAAGTTCAAGGTCAATTATTTTTCTAGTACTTGCACCAAGTTTAAGGTCAATGCCAACGTGTGGGTAAATGTTGTAATGAATAGTAAATACTATACAAATCAAATAATAATAAAAGTTACTAGACAAGGATAAGTACGCTAATTACAAAGATAATGCCAAAAAATGTTGCTTCTAAGAAAAATTAAAGGCGGCAAAAGTATTATATTAATATACACAGCATTTTATGATTTTAATAAATTTTACTATACAAGGGTATTTAAGTATGCTAATTACAAAGATAAAGAGTCAGTATAATAAAATTTTTGTTGGAGGCGGTATAGTTAGAACAATAATGTACACAGCATTATAGAATATTTATGAAGGCGGCAAAACTATAACATTAATGCACAACATTCTATAATCTTAATAAATATTCGTAAATAGAGGTACTTAACTATGCTAATTACTATGGTAAAATCAAAATAATAAAACTCTTATGGGCGGCGGCACACATATAACATGAATGCACAACATTCTATGATCATGATGAATTTTCGTAGATGGAAGTACTTAAGTATGCCAATTACAATCATACAGTCAAAATTTCAAAACTCCTGTTGGAGGCGGCGCAATTATAACATTAATGCACATTATTTTATGATTTTAATGAATTTTGATAGACAGGGACATTTAAGTAAGGTAATTATAATGATAAAGTAAAAATAACAAAATTTCTGTTGAGGGCGGCACAATTATACTATTATTGCATAACATTCTATAATCTTAATGAATTTTGGTAGATAGAGATACTTAAGTAGGCCAATTACAATAATAAAGTAAAAATAACAAAATTCTTGTTGGAGGCGGCGCAATTATAACATTAATTCACAACATTCTATGATCTTAATGAATTTTGATAGATAGCAACATTATAGTAAGCTAATTACTATGATAAAGTAAAAATAACATAATTGCTATTGGGAGGCGGCACAATTAAAATATTTTCGCACAGCATTCTATAATTTTGATGATTTTTTTAGATTTACAATGATAAAGTCAAAATAACACAGTATTCTATGATCTTAATGAATTTTGGTAGACAGCGACATTTTAGTAACCTAATTACTATGATAAAGTAAAAATAACAAAATTGCTGTTGAGAGGCGGCAAAATTAAAATATTATTGCACAACATTTTATGATCTTGATAATTTTTTTTTAGATGGAAGGACTTAAGTATGCCAATTACAATGATAAAGTCAAAATAACAACATTTTTGTTGGAGTTGGCGCAATTATAACATTAATGCACAATATTCTATGATCTTAATAATTTTTGGTAGACAAGGACATTTAAGTAAGCTAATTAGACTGATAAATTAAAAATAACTAAAACCATAATGGGAGGCGGTACAATTATAATAATATTGAACAACATTTTATGATTTTAATGAATTTTAGTAGATAGAGGTACTTAAGTATGTCAATTGCAATGATAAAATCAAAATAACAAAATTCTTGTTGGAGGCGGCACAATTATAAGATAAATGTACAATATTCTATGAACTTAACAAATTTTAGTAAACAGAGACAATTCAGTAAGCTAATTAGAATTATAAAGTAAATATAATGAAATTCCTGTTGGGAGGCGGCACAGTTATAATATTAATTCACATTTTATGATCTTGATAAATTTTAGGTGATAGAAGTACTTATATATGCCAATTACAATGATAAACTCAAAATAACAAATTTTTTTTTGAAGGGATGGCAATTATAACATTAATGCACAATATTCAATAATTTTAATGAATTTTTGTAAACAGAGACATTTAAGTGATAAATTTTGTAGATAAATGTACTTACGTATGTCAATTACAATGATAAAGTCAAATTAACAAAACTCTTGTTGAAGGCGGCATAATTATAACATTAATGCACAAAATTTTATGATCCTAATAAATTTTAGTAAACAGCGGTACTTAAGTATGCTACTTACAATGATTAAGTTAAAATAATAAAATTTCTGTTTAAGGCTGCACAATTATAACATTAATGCACAACATTCTATAATCATAATAAATTTTGTTAGACAGGGATACTCAAGTATGCAATTACAATCATAACGTCAAAATAACAAAATTTCTGTTGAGAGGCGGCACAATTTCTATGATCTCAATAAATTTTGGTAAACTACCCCCGTTTTAATTCTGCAAATTACAATGATTAAGTTAAAATAACAAAATTTCTGTATAATTATAACATTAATGCACAACATTTTATGATTTTAATAAAGTTTGGTAGACAAAAATATTTAAGTATGCTAATTACAAAGATTGAGCCAAAATAACAAAATTTTTGTTGGAGGCGGCACATTTAAAATATTAATGCACAATATTTTATAATCTTAATAAAATTTAGTAGACAGGGGTATTGAAATGTGCCATTTGCATTGATAAAGTTGAATAACAAAATTTATGTTGGAGGAGGCACAATTATAACATATATGCACAACATTCTATGATCTTAATAAACAAGGGTATTTAAGTAAGCTTATTACAATTATAAAGTCTTAATTACAAATTTCTTGTTAGAGGCGGCACAATTATAACATTAATGCACAACATTCTATAATTTTAATAAATTTTGGTAGACAGGAGTATTTAAGTATGCAAATTACAATGGTTAAGTCAAAACAACAATATTCCTGTTAGGAGGCGGCACAATTATGTTATTATTGCACAACATTCTATGATATTAAGTTTTAAAAGAAAAGAGTATTCAAGTATATCTTTTACAATTATAAAGTAAATATAACAAAATTTCTGTTAGAAACGGCACAATGATAACAATAATGACACAATGTAGTATGATTTTAATAAACTTTAATAGACAAGAGTATTTAATTATGCCAATTGCAATGATTAAGTCAAAATAATAAAAAAAATTATTGAAGGCTGCACAATTATAACATTAATGCACAACATTCTATATTCTTAATGAAGTTTGTTAGACAGTATTATAAGTATTTAAATATGCTCATTTAATGATTAAGTCAATATAACATAATTCCTGTTAGAAGTGTTACACTTATCACATTAATTAATTACAACATTATATTATTTATGTATGCCACTTACTAATAAAGTCAAAACAACAAATTTTTTCTTAGAAACGGCACGAAAATAACTATAATGCATACAACATTTTTATAATTAAATAAATTAGATTATAGATGTAATTTAATTGGAATTGTTTTAAAAATTACTATTATGGTGTGCATTTTTCAAGCTGGATGTTGAAAATTAAAATTATTTTAACCATAAACGGCAGCTATGTCAACAAATAACAATAAATCAAAGAATATACTTTTAAACATATATTTTATTTTTATTTTTAACATCCTAGTTGAAAAGAAATACCATAATAATAATTAATTATTACTGATTATAATTAAATTAAACTATTAACAAAACAATATTGCTAATTTTAAAACATAGTTTTTTTACGTTTATGTAACCATTATAATTATTTTGTTCAAATAAAATGTTTGGTTACCCTCGCATTGCAGTGGAAATGTCAACAAACTTTCTATTTTTCTAACCATAAAACTCATTTAATACTAAGAATAGGTCTATTTTTAGAACTATTTATTTCAATGCCTAAAACTATTTAACACTTTTTTTGAAATAATAAGTAATTGATTCACACGCAGGTTGAAACACGGGCCATAATTTTAACTAGTTGATGTATTCTAATTTCAAATAAATAATATTCAATATTTTTTTATTAATTTATAGTTAGATAATTTAATAGTAAGTCAATTATATCATATCTATTGTTAATGTTTAATTATAAAAAAAAACGTGTATAAAAAATGAAAGCATTCAACATGCGTTCTAAAAGCATTAATTTGCAAAATATACGTTTTAGAAGCGTTTATTTGCACAATATACGTTTTAGAAGCATTTATTTGCACATTATACGTTCTAGGGGCGTTTACACATTAGCGGCAAAGCCGTGAACTGTAGTATAGCCCTAGCGGTAATCATTTCAACTCAATAGTATAAGCATGCTGTTAGACGCCCTTAAACATGACCGATTTGTAGTTTTAGGGGCGTTTAGCCATAACTGTAAATAACTTAGACAAGAACCAAATACACTAAAATAAAAACTAAATAAAATAGGAATCTAACTTAACCTTTCGGCAAAACAACGAATTGCTTGATCATTTTTCAAATTTATGAGTTGCAGCGTAGATAAATATTTCGTAATATTATATATTTTTTCTAAATAAAAATGTTTGTTTATAAATAATTCAATTGATTAATAAACAAAATAATAAATAGTAAAGTACAATCAAAAAGTAGTTTGATGCAAACGATTTAGTTATTAGAAATAAATAATTACTCAATTATACTGAAACAACTGCAATATATTCAAATTAAAAAAAAGAATAAATATAGAATATTTTATTAAAAATAGTTTAATAAAAAAACAAAAAATAGCTAATTACTAGAATTAGTCAGTAAGTGAACGACTTACTTACGATACAATGTCAGTTGTTTTGAATATTAATAATATAATAAAACATAACTATTATTATTTAAACTTAATAAATAAACAGGGGGCATTGCGTTACTACCTCTGCCAATAACTATTATGCATAGAAACAAACATTCTTAGATTCCTTTCACTTTCAAACTTTTTTATAGAGGCGTTTTGCGAATATTTTTAACCTGATCCAGGCGTTGAAGTTTTTGATAAAAGCGCCCGGTCCAAACGCACAAATACACCCAGTTTGAGGCTTCTAGCAATTTTTACGCTTACTTTCGACTGGTTCGAGGCGTCTAAGCTTCTAATAAGTTGTTTGTATGCGTTGATAGAAGCATCAGTAGGCATCCACAAATCAAAATCATTGTTTGAATATTATTTGTAAATGATTATAAGAAGCTCTAACTAGATTTAGAATTATTTAATATACATAATTATTTGAAACAACTGTAAAATGTCATTTAAAAAAAAAAAATAAAAAAAAATATTAGTAACTTTTTTTTAATCACAAAAGAAAATATTATATAAAAAATATAGTTGTCAATGAATATCGTCATAAGTTCTATAAAATATCCACAGTTTTACATTTTTGTACATGTTTATGTCTGAAACACACAGATATTTTAGAAAAAATAAATAAATATTAAAAAATGCAAACCTTATATTTTGCTGTTTATAACATATTTAAATGATCAATGTGTATCTGTAACCATAGTAATAATTGTACATTTATACAATAACCGCATTAACTATCTCGTAAAAGCGAAATTTTATGCACATTTTTACCGTTAAAATTTAAGGTAAGCTAAGCGCCCGCTTCAGGCGCACAGAAACATCTAGTTTGAGGCGTCTATAGCGGTCATTCACGCACATTAAGGTGTTACATGACCTTGACCATGATTATAAATGTCCCTTACTTTATCTTTCTTTATAGAAATAGTTTTTGTAGCATCTTGCACACTTTTGATCAGTTTCAAGAGTTTGAAGTTTTTATACATTGTTTATATGCGTAATAGCACTTAAAAATTATTTAAAAAAAATGTATAACATTGGATAATAAATTTATTTTGTTTATAAATGGTTAACTATTTGTTTTTTTAAATCATTACATAATTATTATATAATACTTAAATTATTGAAATTTAATTCTAGTGAAGCTAAATAGTGCGTGGTTTATAAAGAAACAGTATTAATTATTAATTATTATTTTTATTTGTATTATTTATAAATGCATATAACTGGGCAGATGTGCGACCTTGAAAAATATTGGGATAAAAACTTTACAAGCTTTAAAACGAGGCAATCGCTTTTCTTGTAAGTATTTTCCAAATACTTTTTTTATTGTCATTTATTCATTTTCAAAGTTGTGTTTAAACACTTCTCAATTCATTAACAACAAAACATATTTTTGATGATAATATGATTAATATAATTAAATTGATTGATTTATGAGCAGGTGATTGTTTCTTTCTTATGACCCGCCACTGCATGATTCTGTCATAAAGGGAAATACTAATCTTCCAGTTTTTCTTGGCTCAATTATGTCTACAAATACAAAATCTCTATAATTACAGTAATAAAAGAGCAGGTAAAAATATATAGATTAAATTTTTACTTTTTCGAATGGTTTTATTAATACTAAATAAATTCACAGTTACACATGTCTACTGTGTAAAATATTTTCCTGTCTTTTTATGCAAATGTCAATTGAAGCAAATTTCAGTGTCGCTATGTATGTCTTGATTGCATTTTTTATTTAAATCAATTATATTTGATCTAATAAAATGTTATAATATGTAAACATTTTAAGCAATTATTATAAAATAATATCTATAAAGATTACGATAAATTCTTTTTACTAAGCAATGCGATATTCAGGTAGTTAATTCTTCGTCGATGCAACGAAATTGAAGTATCATTTCAACAACATATATTTTTTAAACATCGCCGCTACTATTACAATCCTATGCAAAACCTTGTTGAAATTACCTCGTAAAGTGATGAATATTTCATAAACATGACATAACCAGTGTTTAATATTTATCAATATATTTAGTATTGTTACCTGTAAATTTGTAGTTAAAAGCAGAAGAATAGATATGATCTAAATATATATACAGGGTGTCCGGAAAATACGTGTACAACGTTTAACGACAGACTCCTGACGTCAAAATAGGTCGATCTAAGCCGACTTAGTTATATCCAAAATTGTCTCGTTTAGCCGGTAGAGGGCGTCAAAAATTTGTAAATATTAAAAAGAAATTACCTGTAACAATAATTTTTTAAGTGACCTTGTTGCTATGGCGTTTAATAATTTGACAATTATTGACAAATTGTCACCAGTCTATGAAATTTACTCAAGTATACGATCAACATTCTTGAATTACAAGTTCATTTTACCATTAAAAATGGAAAATTATACAAACTCTCAGAAAGTTGACATGCTCCTGGTATACGGGTTTTGTCAAGGAAATGGGCGTCAGAGTGTTAAGGTTTACATGGAGAGGTTTCCTAACCGTCGAATACAAAACCACCAAACATTTGCCAATATTGAGCGTCATCTTCGGGAAACGGGCAGTTTTGAGAAAATGTTTGAAGGCAGGGGTCGTATGCGAACAACTCGAACTGTGGAAACAGAAGAGATGATTCTGGAAAGAGTTGAAGAAGAACCAAGTACCAGTACCCGTCTCTTAGAACGTGAGTTAAATGTTCCTAAAACGATTGTCAATGAGGTTTTAAGAGAACAGTTGTTACATCCTTACCACATACAAAGAGTCCAGGAACTTTTACCGACTGATTCCCCCATGCGGCTTACATTTTGTCAATTTATTAGAAACAAAAGAATCATTGTTCCAAATTATGTTTACTGACGAGGCATGCTTTACAAGATCTGGGGTAACCAATCTGCACAACGAACATATTTATTCCGATGAAAATCCACATGCCATTAAAGTTGCACATCATCAGCATCAATTTAAAATTAATATTTGGGCAGGTATTATTGATCACTACCTTATTGGTCCCATTGTTATTCCAGACAGGTTAGATGGAAATATTTATTTAAATTTTTTGCAAGACACATTACCAATTCTTCTGGAGAATTTGCCCCTTTTACTTCGGAGGGAAATGTGGTATATGCATGATGGTGCCCCGCCCCATTTGTCCGTTGCCGTTCGGCAATACTTACATCATCAATATCCCAACCGATGGATTGGAAGAGGCAATGATGCACCAGTAAAATGGCCACCACGTTCTCCTGAGTTAAATATGTGTGACTTCTTTTTGTGGGGCGCTATTAAAACAGAAGTTTACAAGACTCCGGTAAACACACGCGATGATTTATTGCAGCGGATATTAAATGCAGGCAACCATTTTAATAATCCCGAGACATTAGATAGGGCCCAATATCATTTTATAAAGAGTGTTAATAAGTGTATTCAGCAAGATGGCGGTCATTTTACACATTTGCTTAAGTAATGTTTTTGTTTTACTTAGTTTCTTACAATAGATACTTTCAACTTTGTTATACTTTTGTTTTTTTTGACGCCTTCTACCGGCTAAACAAGACAATTTTGGATATAACTAAGTCGGCTTAGATCGACCTATTTTGACGTCAGGAGTCTGTCGTCAAACGTTGTACACGTATTTTCCTGACACCCTGTATATATATATATATATATATATATATATATATATATATATATATATATATATTGAAAAGTCATTTAATATTGTACTAACAATAAATAAAACTAATAATAAAATTATGTTTTTGTATGACATGCATATTTTTGACCATATAGGCTTCTTAGATTCAATAGCAGATTACGGGAACATATATATATATATATACTGTATATTAGTGGAAATCCGTATGGTCTATAGAAAAATGACATAAATATAATTATAGCGTTTAGTTTTTTTTATTGGTATTTTTAAAATTGTTTTATGTAAACAAATTAAAGTATATAAATACTAGCAAAAATATTACCAATTCATTTTTTTATAAATCTTGAAAAAGATATTGAAAAAATTATATGCATAAAAACGAATAGTAAAATGTAACAGCAAGTAGTTTTAAAATATTTCCCTAAGGTGTTGAATGACCTTGCCCATTTATGGCTTCTCAACCTTTTGTCTGTTTACTTTCAATGAACTCGTATAATAATGGAATAAAGATAAATATTATTTTGTAGTTTAAAATTTTTTAATTTATTTAACTAAGGAATTTAAATTATGTAACGTGTCATTTATGTATAGAAACAATTGTAGTTTCGATGTTAATAAGTACCAAAGTATAACAATTAACTTGTTAATTATATAAAATAAACAAATTTTAAGTATTGTAATCATATCTGGATTAAAATCAAATAAATATAAAACCAGTAGTTTCAGGTTTGTATTATACAACAAGAAGTGAACATAGGATTGTTACAATGCAAGTGTAATGTTATGAAGTTATAATGTTGTTAATATGTGATGTCATGTTATTATGTAATACTTTATCATGATAACATGATAACATGATAACAAGATAACATGATAACATGATAACACGATAATATGATAACATGATAACATGATAACATGATAACATGATAACATGATAACATGATAACATGATAACATAATAACATGATAACATGATAACATGATAACATGATAACATGATAACATGATAACATGATAACATGATAACATGATAACATGATAACATGATAACATGATAACATGATAACATGATAACATGATAACATGATAACATAATAACATAATAACATATTAACATGATAACATGATAACATGATGACATGATGACATGATAACATGATAACATGATAACATGATAACATGATAACATGATAACATGATAACATGATAACATAATAACATGATAACATGATAACATGATAACATGATAACATGATAACATGATAACATGATAACATGATAACATGATAACATGATAACATGATAACATGATAACATGATAACATGATAACATGATAACATGATAACATGATAACATGATAACATGATAACATGATAACATGATAACATGATAACATGATAACATGATAACATGATAACATGATAACATGATAACATGATAACATGATAACTTAATAACATGATAACATAATAACATGATAACATAATAACATGATAACATAATAACATGATAACATAATAACATGATAACATATACAATATGATAACATAATAACATGACATTATGATAACATAATAACTTGATAAGATGATACCACAATAACATAATATTATGATAATTTGGTAACATAATAACTTGATAACATAGTAACATGATAACATGATAACATAATAATATGATTACTTGATAACACAATAGCAAGATAACATAATAACATGATAACATAATAACATAACATGATAACATGATAAGTTGATAACACAATAACATGACATTATAAAAATTTAATAACATGATATCTTGATAACATAATAATATGATTACTTGATAACACAATAGCAAGATAACATAATAACATGACAACATGATAACATAATAACATGTGACGTTACAATTTACAGTAATACACTTAAGCAACCTTTATTGTTGACCGGTCACCTAACTTACTATGAAAATTATCAATTGCTAACCCTTCAGCCCTAGTGGAGATGGGAGTAGATTCGTATGGGTAAACTGGTTTACCCTTTTAGGCTCCACGTGATTTTGTTAGTAGCAATTGAACAGTAAGTTAACTAAAATCACGAAAATTCTTAGGTATTCTAAACAAGGCACAAGTTATACCAAAAATAAACATTTAATTGAGAAATGGCAAGATTATATGTATAATAATATTCATTTCACATTTGATTTCAAACTTATTAATTTAATAACTAACTAAAATAATAATACCGCAAAAAAAAGTCATAATATCATACGTAGCGCAAACAAAGAAAAAATTACCTGGTAGCTACCATCTACTAAACTAAACTAAAATATACCGTTGAGATTGAGAAAATATTAAGGTACAAGTAAGTTAATATTTGTATGATCTGCGATCATATTTTATACTTTACAACGAAAGAAGATATCTTGCATATAGATATATATCCATATGTATACATACAAAAATAGAAAAAGTAATTAATAAAAATAAAGAGAAAAGCTTAGCTGTTGGTGTTACTGTCGTTAGCATCAATGTCCACGTGGTTTCCTATCCCAACACGTGCATTTGTCCAAGTCAGGGATCAAGTTAATTTTCTACGTCCAGAAATATCTCCTAGAACGGTAGTACAGTCAGCGATATGGAATAGCAGTTTGCACGGCTTGATGAAAATGTTTAAGATGTTCGGGTACTTAATATAAACTGCCAAAACGGGTAGAAAATCCACACGTGTAAAACGTGCCTAAAAAAAGACGGGTGCGCGTATCAATAAAAATTGTATCTTGATAAAAAAAAAAAGAAATGATCTGTAAAATGAATAATATATTGAAATACATACCAAGGATAGAGAAAGTAATTGATTTATGCGAAGTATTAATTAATTCACGGACCATGTGAATTTGTAGAACGGCCTCTAGATCCACCATTATCGGGTTAATATGGACGGTACTAATACTCCTTACCGTATCCACAATTTTTAATATAATGCCAACGAAATCCCCATACAGCGGGTGATTATTTTTCCGAGGTATCTTTCGCACTTAGCACAACTTCGAAAAATATCGCAATGGCAAATTAATTAAATTTGAGGACCGTCTACACGTCTTCACTCGGGACTCGTTGCAAAAGGAAAGAAAGAGCCCGCGGATGGAAAAGGTCGCGATCGCTTTTGCGTCGCAATTTATTCTAGTATGCGAATCATTTTTTTTTTGAAATAAAAATATTTCAACATTTCTTAATATTTATATATTATTGAAAATAAGATACAGGGTGATTGTTTCAAATTATTTAATTAAACAATTAATAACTTAATGTTATTTTGAATTGTTACAAATTCCACCCTTACTTAAAAAATATATATATATATATATATATATATATATATATATTTTAAGTAAGGGTGGAATTTTCAAAAAAAAACAAAAAAAACATTAAAAAAAAACCGTGTCCGATAATTATATTCTGCTCCTCGGAACCAGGGCAAGATTACGGTTGCTTATCGGGGTGTAACTTCAAATCTTTAACGTGCCATCTTCCACGTATTGCACCATCTTCGTCTTCTAACTCGTAAACACCATAGAACACTTTTTTCTTTATCGTAAAAGGGCCAATAAATTTTGGTGCTAGCTTTGCACTAAAACTTTTACTCGCATCGGACAACACATAGTTACGTTTCCAGACCCTGTCGCCTTCTTGAAACTCGATATTTCGCTTTCTCAAATTGTAGGAGTGTGAATTTCGTTTATAGGCGTCGCTTATTCTACTTTTTATAACGTCAAATATCTTCTTTAGTGTTTCACTCTTAATTTCAGGATTTCTTTTAGCAAAGTTCAGACTTTTAGTGTCAATGTCTCCAATTCTTTCGGGATTTAGAATGATTTCTCTTCCAAAGTTTACAAAATAGGGTGAAAAACCAATTACCTCATGGTAACACGTACGAATAGCGCATGCTAATTTTGGTATTTGGACGTCCCATTTCTTTTGATCTTTATCATTACTAATGTAAGAGATCATCATTGTTTTTATGACCTTGTTTACCCTTTCGCAAGGGTTAGCCTGGGGATGAAAAAAACAATTAAAAATTATTTTTGTTCCAAAAGAAGCGCACATATTCTGAAATTTGTGAGACTTATATTGTACTCCATTATCGCATAGGACGTATTTTGGAACACCATATACGAGAAACACTTCCTCTTCGATCAGTTTGGTTACTTTATCGGCGGTTGCCGTCCGAATTGAGTACATTACCGTATATTTACTAAAATAATCGGAGATTACTAAAACAAACTTGTTTCCTTGAGTAGACCTAGGGAAAGGACCTATAAGATCTGTAGATATCATCTCCCAAGGTTGACTGACTACTGGGTGTCTTTTCATAAAACCCTTAGCCTTCTGCTGTTCTGGTTTACATGCTAAACATGTTTTACAAGATCTTACATAATTTGTTATATCCGCCTTCATTTTGGGCCAATAATATAACAATGCAATTCTTTTGAAAGTTTTCAGAACACCTAAGTGTCCGGATGTTGGATTATCGTGACATTCCAACAAAACATTTTTTCTGTCTTCTTTAGGCACTACTTTCTTCCAGTAGTCGGAAACGTTTCTCAGTTCGGGATAACTACACTCAACATATTTAAAAATTTCGTTACCTGTCACTCGGTAAGCTGGGTACTTAATAGGATCTTCCACAATGCGTCTTCTTAAGGTTTCATACCATTTATCGTTGATTACCTCATTCGCATTTAACACTAATATCTCCGGTACACCTCTAGATAAAGCATCAGGTATCACATGATCATTTCCCCTCCTATGAATCACATTAAATTGGAATTGCTGTAGCCGGACGGCCCATCTTGCTAATCGACCGTGTGGGTCTTTTAAGTGGTTTAACCATACCAATGAGTGATGATCTGTGATTACCGAGAACTGTGCTCCTTCTAGGTAAGGTCTAAGTTTTTCAATTGCCCAGATTACTGCTAGGCATTCTCTTTCGATAGTGGTATATTTCTATTCTTCCTTACTTAGAGATCGGCTTAAGTAACATATGACGTATTCGTTCTGCTCGTCAGTTTGAGTCAAAGCGGCACCAATACCATATGTACTAACATCTGCTTGCAAGGTAAATGGCTTATTAAAATTGGGGCATTTTAAAACTGGGGCAGTGGCTAAAGCTGTTTTGACTTTTTGAAAAGCAGACTCACACGCAATAGTCCAAATAAACTTTGATGATTTCTTCAAAAGGTTATTCAAGGGGGCCACTATAAAGGAATAATCCGCAATAAATTTCCTGTACCAGGAAGCCATTCCTAGTACACGTCTAACCTCAGTCACATTTTTTGGTGTTGGTATGTTCAAAATAGCCGTCACCTTATCTGGATCAACATTAAGGCCTCTACTATCTACTACATAACCTAAATATTTTAGATTTTCTCGGAAAAATTTACATTTTTCCCGAGACAAGGTAAGTTTGGCCGCATTCAACCGGTTAAAAAGTCTTTCAAAATTTCACAATGCTTTTCGAAGGTTTGAGTAATTACGATTATGTCATCCGAATAGACAAAGGCATATGGCTCTAGTTCTGGCCCAAGTACTCGGTCAGTTAACCTTTGCCATGTAGCCGGGGCATTATGTAAGCCAAAAGGCATCCTTCGAAATCTAAATAATCCTCTTCCAGGCAAAGTGAAACTAAGATAATCACGAGATTTTTCTGCAATAGGGACTTGCCAATACGCTGATTTAATGTCGAGAGACGATAAGTAGTTAGCATTTCTTAATTTATCTAATATTCCTGATATATAAGGCAGTGGGTAGGCATCCCGCTTTGTAACATTATTTAATTTTCTAAAATCAACACAAAAACGAAAACTACCATCCTTTTTTGGTACAAGCAAAACGGGTGATGACCATCCAGAGTTTGATCGTTCGACAACGCCTAATTCCAACATATCATCTAACTCTTTATCGATACATTTTTGAACATAGGGTGATACACGATAATAACGTTGTTTGATCGGGGGTGAATCAGTTTCAATCACATGTTCGACCAGACTCGTGCACCCCAACTTGGTTCCCATTTTCTTAAATTGAATTTCCAAGAGTTGATTAACCATTTCTTCTTGTTTTGCTGTTTACGCTCTGCCTGATTCGAGTGTTGCTATTTCCGGTTGTGAGAAGTGCCAATTGTTTTTCCGGAGATCCGGTACTATCCCCATTTGTTTCCAAAAATCAATTCCTAGGATTAAAACACGTGGAACGTCAGGTACCACAATTATGTCTATCACACAGAATTTATCTAAAATTTTTACTGGTACACTAACAGTTCCTAAACATTATAAATATAAATTATAATTCGATTGACTGATTTTGAATAAATTATTAATTCATTTCAGTTCCTAAACAAACACACCTGTTGCCATTGGCAACTAACACAAATAAGGGTTCTCTTTTATTTATCTTTACTCCTAAACGTTGCAATATTGTCCATCCATCTTGACCTATAACTGTCTGGGTAGCTCCTGAGTCGAGCAACCCCATCATCTTACTTCCTAATACATCAATTTCTAGGTATGGTCTGATCTTCTTCATAATGAGAAAGAATGTAATCTAAGATCGTTTTTGTTTTGTATGTTGCCGTCGATTTCTTGGTAGGAGGCATTGATCGACTGCTAGTCAATGGCCTCCTTCCCCGTTTCCCGCGGCCTTACATCTTGGGCAATTAATAACTTTGACGCCTTCTTTGCCACATTTGTAGCATTTTAGTTGGGTTTTAGGTAATCACAATTTCGGGCAATATGTCCGGGTTTTCTACAATTATAGCATAACCTTTCCTGCAATTTTAATTCTTTTAGTGGTTGAAATACAGTACTGGTGCTGGCTTCAATATAAGCCAAATCAGGCTCTAAACTTTTGTTCTTTGGTAGGGGTGGTGCATAGGCATCAGAAGACGCCTTGCGCTTTTCTAACTTCTTACACATGTTTTTCAATTCTTCTACTGATTTTATGTCCGCATAGCCCAGCCTATCTTGATAATATGGAGCTAAATTCCTAACCATTATTTGAAGTTGAGTAGCCTCCGGCACTGAAATATTTAACCTCGAGAATAAATTACTCATTTTAGCAAAGTACATTCGAGTTGTTTCTTCTCTTCCTTGGGTACGGTGTTTGATTTCTTCAAATAGTTTGTCGCTATAGAAAGACGGTTGGAATTCTTCTTTTAAGGCATTTTTAACTTCTGACCAATTTCGGAGGGATGGTTTATTAGCTCTATACCACGTAAGAGCGTCTTTTCTAAATAAATCGCTAGCAGACAGAAATAATTGTTCATAAGACACACCACGACTTACTCGTAATTCCTCTACGTTTTCTAGGAAGGAATTCACAGAATGACCCGATTTTTCTCCGTCAAACACTAAGTTCCATTTGCTTACTGGTATAGATGTAGTCTTAGCTTGAGATATCGATGTCACAGTAGAGTTTAAGTTATCAGTTTTATCTTCTGAGCTGCAATCTGTTTCGTTTCCGACTTCCGGAGCAATTGTAGACAAGTCTAATAGTACGGTATCGTGTACAAACGATTTATTAGCCGCTTTAATTTTTTTTTCACAAGATGAATGTACCATCATTAACTCTAGTAGCAGATGAGATTTTTTTGTATTATCATCTGCTGTCTTGGCAACCGATCGATTGCATCGACCTATACTATAGTTTAGTTTAGTTAAGATTTTCTTATAAGGGCTAGAATCAACTTCTGTTTCTAACGCTGCATCCAAATCTTTTAATTCCGATAACTTCTCTTCTACTATCTTTGCATCTTCATCAAACTTAATTTTATAGGTAGGATAATTAATTTTTCCACCAGCTTTCTCTAATTTACGAATAGACCTAAGGGCTGCACGCATCTCACCAACTGTACCGACGTTTTCAAACCCTCTAAATGCCAACTCATAAGACAACTCGTCTTGACTTAGACGATTAATTTCATAATTAGACCCATCCATTGTATTTTTGTTTTCATTTAAAATAATCTGAATAACTACTAAATTGCACGCAAGAACGACTATAATACGGATTGGACACTATGACACAACTCTTATTTTACTACCCGTTTTATTAAGCCATTATATTGTTACTGACCATTAATTTAAAAACCTTTAACTTAATTCTGACCAACCAACTAACTTCACTCAAAATTTTATTTCTCTTTATAGACTAAAAAACAAATTACTACCAACAGTTACCGAAATTACTTACTTTTAAATTCAATATTTTCTCTTACAATTTTTGTTTTACATTAATCGGGCCCCACGTTGGGCTCCAAATTTGTGACGTTACAATTTACAGTAATACACTTAAGCAACCTTTATTGTTGACCGGTCACCTAACTTACTATGAAAATTATCAATTGCTAACCCTTCAGCCCTAGTGGAGATGGGAGTAGATTCGTATGGGTAAACTTGTTTACCCTTTTAGGCTCCACGTGATTTTGTTAGTAGCAATTGAACAGTAAGTTCACTAAAATCACGAAAATTCTTAGGTATTCTAAACAAGGCACAAGTTATACCAAAAATAAACATTTAATTGAGAAATGGCAAGATTATATGTATAATAATATTCATTTCACATTTGATTTCAAACTTATTAATTTAATAACTAACTAAAATAATAATACCGCAAAAAAAAGGCATAATATCATACGTAGCGCAAACAAAGAAAAAATTACCTGGTAGCTACCATCTACTATATAAACTAAATATACCGTTGAGATTGAGAAAATATTAAGGTACAAGTAAGTTAATATTTGTATGATCTGCGATCATATTTTATACTTTACAACGAAAGAAGATATCTTGCATATAGATATATATCCATATGTATACATACAAAAATAGAAAAAGTAATTAATAAAAATAAAGAGAAAAGCTTAGCTGTTGGTGTTACTGTCGTTAGCATCAAGGTCCACGTGGTTTCCTATCCCAACACGTGCATTTGTCCAAGTCAGGGATCAAGTTAATTTTCTACGTCCAGAAATATCTCCTAGAACGGTAGTACAGTCAGCGATATGGAATAGCAGTTTGCACGGCTTGATGAAAATGTTTAAGATGTTCTGGTACTTAATATAAACTGCCAAAACGGGTAGAAAATCCACACGTGTAAAACGTGCCTAAAAAAAAGACGTGCGTGTATCAATAAAAATTGTATCTTGATAAAAAAAAGAAATTATCGGTAAAATGAATAATATATTTAAATACATACCAAGGATAGAGAAAGTAATTGATTTATGCGAAGTATTAATTAATTCACGAACCATGTGAATTTGTAGAACGGCCTCTAGATCCACCATTATCGGGTTAATATGGACGGTACTAATACTCCTTACCGTATCCACAATTTTTAATATAATGCCAACGAAATCCCCATACAGCGGGTGATAATTTTTCCGAGGTATCTGTCGCACTTAGCACAACTTCGAAAAATATCGCAATGGCAAATTAATTAAATTTGAGGACCGTCTACACGTCTTCACTCGGGACTCGTTGCAAAAGGAAAGAAAGAGCCCGCGGATGGAAAAGGTCGCGATCGCTTTTGCGTCGCAATTTATTCTAGTATGCAAATCATTTTTTTTTGAAATAAAAATATTTCAACATTTCTTAATATTTATATATTATTGAAAATAAGATACAGGATGATTGTTTCAAATTATTTAATTAAACAATTAATAACTTAATGTTATTTTGAATGGTTACAAACATAATAACATGATAACATGATAAGTTGATAACACAATAACATGACATTATGATAACTTAATAACATGATAACATAATAATATGATTACTTGATAACACAATAGCAAGATAACATAATAACATAACATTATGATAACATGATAACATGATAACATGATAACATGATAACATGATATTATAATATTATGATAACATGATAACATGATAAAATTTTAACTTCATATCATGATAACATACTAACATGGAAACTTGACAATGTGAAAACATGTTAACAAAGAAAACATTAAGACATGATAACTTCATATCATAATAACTCGATTACTTGATAACACGATAACACGATTACAAGATAACATTATAACATGATAACATTTTAACACTATTGTTAACAAAACAACATAATATATGACAACTTGATAAAATTATACAACAACAAGTTAAAAGTGTGCGTGCGACGCCGCTTTCACAAAAAGTGTAATACAACTCTTGCATTTGCTATAAATTGTGAAAATAAAAAATATGCGTTTTTAAAAATTTATTTACGAATCACTAAATGTCTCTTGTGATTGAAACAATTTCTTACAATTTTTTTTTTTAATTTCTTATTCTATCTATAGCAAATGGCATTGTTACAGTTGTTTCACACAATTATATTGAATAATTCTAAACCTAATTATAGCTTTTTATTATCATTTACAAATAATATTGAAACAATGATGTTTATTTACTACTAACGCTTCTATTAGACGCACATAAACAACTTATTAGAAGCTCAGACTTCTCACACTAGTTGAAAGTGTGCGTGAAAGACCACTAGACGCCTCGAACTAAGTGTTTATGTGCGCTTAGAGCGGGCGCTTGTCTTAAAAGTTTTTACGCCTGGATCAGGTTAAAAGGATGCGCAAAAACGTCTCCATAAGAGAATTAACATTTGTTTATTCTATTAAAAGTGCAACACTTAAGATGTTTAAAACTAGCTGTAAAATATATATTTCCTACACAAACAACCATCAAACTAAAAGCTAAAACGCCTATAGTATGTAGTGTATCGTATATCAAGGGTTGACAATAGGCTTTAGCAGCCCGCTATTGCTTTGCTTCTTCATGTTGCTAAAAGCGAAGATTTTTTTGCCTGCCCCCAAATAAATACATTTTTCAGGAAGTTTCAATATTAATTATAATCTGTCACTACTGTCAGATTTTAAAGTATGGCGTCATCATGCGAAATCGTGATTTACAGCTAATACAAGCCCTTGTCGTTTCGGCCCGCATTTTTGGGCCAAAACAGACGGTTTCAGTAGAGACAGGCA
The DNA here is from genome assembly GCA_963932245.1 of Tachinus rufipes. NCBI lineage: Eukaryota > Metazoa > Arthropoda > Insecta > Coleoptera > Staphylinidae > Tachinus > Tachinus rufipes. Next base: position 10,109,543 of record OZ010751.1, on the reverse strand, counting down.
AAAAAAGTGGTTGAAAATAGATGTAAAACATTAGTTAACATAAACTAGATAAAATGTCTATTGTTTTATAGAATAAACAAATGTTAAATCCCTTATGGAGGCGTTTTTGCGCATACTTTTAACTTGATCCAGGCGTTAAAACTTTTGAGGCCCGCTCCAAACGCACATAAACGAACAGTTCAAGGCGCCTAGTGGTCTTTTACACACATTTAATAATTGCTATACAATACTGCATTTTTCTTAATTCTGGTGGCATTTAGTTGAACCTTTTCCTACTGCATTTTAGCATGGTCACAGTTATTAAGACACAAACCACAAATAATCGGCAGCAAATGAAACTCTCTCGGCCAAACAATGAACTGTGTCTTCATTTTTAAATTTATTTTTGAATGTAATGGTTGGAATAGAAATATATTACTGCTTTAAGATATAATAAGTATCGCTGAATAGTGTGATGCTGTTATTTAACTAAAAATTTTGATCGCCTCTAAAAGGTAGAAAATGTATCGCCCGTAAATAGGCGAATATCCGTATATATATAAATATATATATATATATATATATATATATATATATATATATATATATATTTACATCAACCTAACTATAGAGCGTCCATACATTGTCCTTTTACGCACTTTGAAGCGTCCGAGAAGAATAGAGCGTCCGTATACGGACGCCAAAAGGAAACCTTTATAAATTGATTCTGCGCATCAAGGCGAGTCGAAAGATACATATAAAAAAAATTCAGTCCAAGACGCTCTATATGGCGATTTGTGTAAAAATGTATATTTTCGTGCATATTTTTAGTTCACACTATTTGCCGCAAGGAGGCGGTAAAGAGCTTGGCGTATATTTACAAGTATATTTTTCTGTACAAAAAATGCATTACTAAGCGTCCGCGTAATATGGCAACACCGCATTTAAAATATCGATCGCAAGTTAAAATTAGAATTACTTTTTCTATTTATAGGCACGTCGGCATATATTATCTAACGGACGCCAAATTGTATATTTACATTTTATTTTTACAATTTTTTTATATAAGAATTACTAAAGAATTGAAAACTCCCGCTTACAATAATAATATAAGATTTTGAATATTTAAAATTATACTGTTTTTCTCATCTATACTATTTTCCATTTTTAAGCTAATGGCAGCAGTTGTTCCATTTTTTGACTCCTGGAAAGTCGCGCACCCTTATAGTTGTTTAAATTGTTGGGTTCCACTGTAAGAAAAGATTAGAAAACTGTTTTGGTTAGCCCTCGAAACCTAATAGCGTTGGTAACCAGAAAGTAGGTCAAAGAAGACCGAAGAGTTGTTCTAGGACAAACGATAGTTCAAAGAGGAAAGAGAAGAAGAGAAAAGGTAGTTTTATCGCCGTAGCGAGGCCACCGTGCAATGGTGTTGGTCCGCGTGTGCAATCTCCTATCCGCCACCCGGAGACGCGCCTGGAATGGGTTTCACCTTCCCTTGCCTCCAAAATTTTATTAATTAAAACACAGGTGGTTTTGGATTTTAAAGATTTATTTGAAAATAAAAATTATTTGTTTGTTGTTTGCCCGGTGCTGTGTTGGGCCGGGTTTTGAGTAATCTCCCGGAAAAAGTTTCCCGGTGAGAAGTTACCCTAGGGCGTCTGTGTGAGAATATCGGCGTCGCGGGCAGTGACGCCGGAAAGGCCTCGGTTTAATATACCGTGGCTTGGATTGTCTGGTTGAGCTCCCCGTTGGTTGGAAACATCCATATGTGGGTGCAACCAGGAGTTCCGAAGTCGAGCGGCGTTGAAACGGCATAATGTCCTTGTAAGTGGCCGTTCATAAACACAGCTGCGGAGGCTGAGTTAGCAATATAATTAGATTCTTATCTTGATAGATGATTAGTTCTTATGTAAAACCGGCGGGCGGAAGTCTGTGCTGCTCGATCTAGTTACAGACTAACCGATTTTTATGCCTAAAAGCCTAGCGGGTTAAAGACGGTAAATCCCTGCAAGTTGCAAGATAAATTTGACGGGCAAAATTTGCTTGGCTTGGTTGCTAGTTAATGCCGGGCGAGCAAAGTCATGTGTTGTATAACTATGGATTCAAATAAAATTCAGTAAACTAAGTTTGCGAACTGTAATGGTATTATCAAAAATTATTAATGAGGTACCTAACTCAACGGTGTTAAAAAATTACATTTTTTTTTATTTATTTATGCTTTTTACGGCTATTTTACATCGCCACAGTAAGTCTACGACTTGTTTAAAGTGATTTGATGGGACCAACAGCTTAAAACATAATTGCAAAAGTGCAAAATTTTAACATTTATCACAAATATTTGGGTTTAAATAATAATGTAATAAACAACAGTCTAATTTTGGCATCAAAAAAAGAATCGTGAAAATTGCATCGCTCTGGGACGTTCAAAAAATATTCTGATTTGTTCAGTAAGTTCTAACTTTTTTGTCCAAAATTGTAATGCAATTTTGAGGGCAGAAATAAATTTGCAAGGCATGAATAAGCCAGAATATTCACGACACTAAAAATCAGAAGTGATCCATCCGAGCTGTGACGGTCAAAACGCATTCGTTCAATTCAAATGCGTCGCGCTTAAAACTCCAAAAAGTGACCCGTCTGATATGGACCAAACTACGTCTAAGTTTGGTAACGGTTGCAGCTAGATACTTTGTTTGTTGAAAATCTAATAAACTCAGCTATCTTCATTTTTTTTTTTAATAAACTGCCTAAATTTTGTCTAAATTTCGTTCCAAACTTGACCCAAAAAAGTCATCATTTGCACTTCGGACCATAAGTCTTAAAACAAAAATTTTAAAAAATTCTTAAACAGGATGGTTTTCAAAAAATGAAAAAACTTCCACAAAATTTTTGTTCATGTCATGTTTTCCCGTTTCAATTTGCCCAGCCAAGCCCTGACCCCGTTGCAAGGCCAGAGTTAATTAAAATATATCTGACACTAAAAATCAGAAGTTATCCAACCAAGCAGTAACGGTCAAAGCACCTCTGTGCAATTCAAATGCGTCGCGCTCAAAACGACCCCAAAAGGCGACCCGACTTGGATCGACGTAGCTAAGTAACGGTTGCAGCTAGAAAGTTTGTTCTAATCGGAACCGTCGGATTTTTGGCCATGTCTTCTCGCCTCAATGCTCAGTCAAGTCCATTCGGGGTGAAGCTCTAATATTTTACCGCCTTGTGCGTATAGACATAATTTTCATGTCTTAGGTTGCAGAGCAAACCCGAGAACATTATTGAATTTGGAAGACAAGTTAGCAAAAATATTTCTGATACTAAACATTGAAAGTGTTCCGACCAAGCTGTGTCAAAGCGCTTCAGTGCAATTCAAATGCGTCCCGCTCAAAGTAACCCCAAAAGCGTGATCAACGTAGTTCGGTAATGGTTTGAGCTAAGTTCTTTTTTTTTTGTCGAATAGCTAATGAACGCAGCATCTTTATGATTTTTTTTTAAATAAGACGCCCAAATTTTGTTTAAAATGTTGCTCCAAATTTTACCCAAAAAAGTTTCTTTTTGCACTTTTGACCAAAAATCTGGGCTAAAAATTTAATTTCAAAAAAATTCTTTGACAGAATGGTTTTTAAAGATTTACAATATTAAAAAAAAAATGTTTTGATTGGAGCCGTCGGATTTATAGTCTTGGGCACTACCGTATAGACGTAACTTTCTTGTTCAACGTCGCGAAGCAAGTCAGAGTGTCCTAATGGAAAAAAAAAAAATTAAAAATAACGCTGGAACTCATCATTACAGGGTAGCTTTGGTAGATTACAAAATGCAAAATAATAAAATTGTATTTGCTCTTTCTTGGAAACAGTACCGCCCAAAAGTTTAGAATTTATAAAATTTATCAAAAAATTGGTCCCAAATCGAAATAATGCAAAAATTAAAATGACGTCACTAAATCTCTTCTCTAATGATTAGAGTAGCATGCAAAGATCAAAAAATACTGAATACGAATATTGTATTTGCTCCTTCTTGAAGCACAATGGTGCCCAAAAGTTTATAAAATTGAAATTTCACAAATTGTTTGACTTGAGTTAGCATAAATAAAAAATTCAACAACAATACGATTATTGTTCTAAGTAGGCTGATACGATACAAATTAAAAAATTAAGTTTGTTTTTATGAGGATTTTGTTGTATTATTTTAGTTTTACTTGATTCCATAAGCAGTCAATTGTATTTATAATCAAAAAAATATTTTACTGAGTATATTGTCAAAGTGTTGATTGATTTGTGATAAAGAATTTGTGAAAATGATTTCTCATACTAATACTACTAATAATAGTCAGTTTTAATTGTATGTATTGTGGAATTTTTTTTTGCGCACAAAATAGGATTTTTTTTCCACGTTAATAAAAACACAGCTGAATTAATAAGACATTCAAATCCTAAATTTAATACTCAAGATTTACATTTTCCAAAAATTATATGTACCACTTGTTGTTTAGCATTAAAAGATAGAAAGAATGATAATCCTAAAAGAAACATTTCTACAATACCGAATTTTGAAAAAAATGTTTTTCTTAAAGGAACTTGAATTAAAATTGATTGTAATTGCTATATAAGTATAACTGCAAAAAAGAACTATAGATCTGCAGTAATAAAAGTATATAAACAAATTAAGTTTGGTACGATAGCATCAGTAAATTATGAAAAATCAGTTCAGAAAATGAAAAAAAAAACCTAAACCCAACACTGCAACAATTGTCTGCACAAAATGTTTTTCAACCATAGAAAAAAATCAATCTAATATATGTTCTTCAAAATAAGCAACCAGTGACATAACAAACAATATGGTTGCGGAACTGTCTGATCAATAAAAAATTGCATCATACAGCAGCTCTAAAAAAAGAATGAAGGTTTCCCAAACAAATTCAAAGGATTCAGATCAGTTTGGAGAAATTATTGAATTATAAATCTATCATGAATGTGTCTGCGTTATATATACAAAAAACGAACTTACTTTTTTCGGTCACCAACTGGTCAACGCAAATGTATTCCTGCTCATTTTTCTGAAGATATGAAGAATAGGAAATTAGACTTTGATTCCATTATAAAAATTGATTTCCTAGGTTTGATGTTGGTAATGGAAATTCAACCAAAACAATTAAAAAACCAATAGTGTGGGGTAACGTTTCTGAAATATTTGATATGGTAATTAATAAACGTGGAGAAAATGGTAATGTTGACATTAAAATTATGGCAGATGGCATTTTTTTTTAAATATCTTTTAGCATATTACCTTAGCTAGAAAATAACACAAATGAAAGATTGTTGAGATCTACATATAAAAGCAGTGCGGACTTAAAAAATTTGGTAAAGCTACAAATGTAAAAAAAAGATTATTTTGTTATGTATTGTTCCCGATGTGAAGGAAAGTTATAGAAATTTAAATTTAATAAAAATTGCTTTGAATGATTTCTCATTCAAATTCATCGGCGATTTAAAAATAAATTTCATTGTAAACGGTCAACAAATTGCATCTGCAAAGTATCCTTGCCTATACCGCTATGTATATTTGCAAGAAAAGGTAAGCAACTGCTCTGAACATTATAATGAATTATTAGTTGGTATTAAAAATGACGACGAGGAAGAAAATAATAACATTAATAAGTTTTTATTGCAGTTTAATTAAATTAAATTTTATATTTCTTAAATTAATTGTTTGAATTTGCAAATTTGAAAATAGAAAACAAATGCTTCAGGCTGAAGCCGTTCGGAAATTTAAGAAATTTCTTTAAAATATTTCAATCTAATGGAAGTAATAAAAAATTTGCTATGTTAAGCAAATCAGTAGTGAATCTTCTACTCTTCAATGAATACGATAATATATGTAACTGTTATTCAAAAATTCATAGTTTGAAGCAAATTAATCAAAAATTTAGATCGTAAACAAGCTCATCTTTGGCCAAAACAGTTAAAAATAATATCAAAAAATTACAATGGCAAAGTTTTTGCGGGGAATGCTTGGCGAACAATGTTGAAAAACTGATATTTTTGTTAGTGACAATATAGTAGGAAATATCAGCTCATTGATAATTATTCCATACGTATTATGTTTCAAATCAATGGATAAAATTGTAAATCTATGTTTCTCTACATCAAAACCGGATAAAAAAATCTTAAATTTAGAAACTTGAAAAAATATTTTGAAGCAACGGACTTTATCGAAACAAAACTTCATATTATTTTATACCAATTACCTCATGCGTTATATTACTTGAGTTTAGGTTTGGGTAGATGGTAGGAACATGCTGGTGAAACTATTCATAATGAATTTAAAACTGTATAGTCTCGTTATAATATCAAAATAATTAATGATCCACGTTATGCGAAAAGATTAAAAAACGCAATTGTAATACATACCACATTTAATTTTGAAAACTTAATAACATTCTATTGTAAAGGGTTTTCCAATAAGAAGTTTCATTTTGAATAGCAGGCTATTTGGGCAGCTGTCAATTTTGAAGCTATTATCTTTTGACATTTGACAAGTAAAAACTACGCCGTTATTAAAAATGGAACGATACACACTTCAACAACGCATTAAAATTATTAAAATTTACTACAAAAATGGTGAAAAAATTTCAGTCACAGTTCGCAAAACTAAAACACTTTTTGGTCGTCGTAAAGCACCTTCTCGGCCGGCAATAGTCAACTTAGTGGAATAATTTAAGCTGTTGGAACAAGTTTGTGATGTAAAGAATTAAAAGCGTGTGCATCGCTTAAGAACACATGAGAATATTGCTGATGTAGCGCGTAGTGGTAAAAAAAACCCAGGTTTGTTGATTCCTTGTTGATCTTTGCAATTAGACATTTTACAAACGACATTAAATTGTATTTTGCACTTTTGACTTAAGTCTTAAGGCTTTTAAAATTCAGTTACCACAAGAACTCAAATTGGTCGATCACCACGTCGTTTCTTTGCAGATTGGGTCCTTCAAATGCATCAAAATGATTTGGAATTTCATCAAAAAATCATCTTCAGTGATGAGGCCCATTTTTACCTCGGAAGCTACGTTAATAAGCAGAATTGTCACATTTGTAGCTCAGAAAATCCAAGAATGGTAGTTGAAAAGTCTTTGCACCCTCAACGTGTCACTGTTTGGTGCGGTTTTTAAGCTGGCGGTGTGATTGGACCCTACTTTTTTTTAAATATGAGGCTGGTGCAATTATTACGGTGAATGGATGGCGCTACCAAGCTATGAATTATGATTTTTTATGGCCAGAATTGAAAGATATTGCTGTGGACGACGTTTATTTTCAGCAAAACGGCGCTTCGTGCCACACAAGCAACAAAACAATCGCAATTTTGCAAGAAAAGTTTTCTGGTCGTGTTTTTCTCAAAGAGGTGATCACAATTGACCACCGAGATCTTGTGATTCAACATCTTTAGACTTTTTTCTTTGTGGTCACGTAAAAAACAAGGTTTATGCCAATGCTCTACAATCGATTCAAAACTTTAAAAATGAAATTTGTGAAGTTATCAAGGACATACAGCCTCAAATGTGCAAATTGGTCATGAAAAATTTCATAAAAAGAATGTGGTACTGCAACCGTAACCGTGGCGGCTATTTGACCGATATTGTTTTCAAATGTTAATAGCATACCTTTCTCTTTACAATGAAATAAACATTTATTGCGTTTCTTAAAAAATTTCCCGTTTTTTTTTAATATCAAATAAAATGAAATGAAATGAAACCTCTTATTGGAAAACCCTATATTTCAAATACATGTTAATAAATTAAATACACAAATTATTTTGAGTAATACACTTAGACATAAACTGTAATTATTTAAAAACTTTTCAATTTTTTAAATTTTTAGTGTTTACAAACTTTTGGGCACTACTGTTTTCAAGAAGGAACTAATACAATATTTGTATTCAATATTTTTTTATCTTTGCATGCTACTCTAAACATTAGCAAAAAGATTTAGTGTCGTCATTTTAATTTTTGCATTATTTTAATTCAAGACCAAATTTTTTTATAAATTTTAATATTTCAAAATTGTTAGACGGTATTGTTTCCAAGAAAAAGCAGATACAATTTTAATATTCTGCATTTCAATTCAAGACACCTGTTAGAGGGCATCGATAGATTTGCAAAGCCTGAGTTATCCAAAATGTTTCCGACACTAAAAATGCAGTAAATTTTATATTATTTTCTACTTAAATCTAAAAACCAAAAGAATTATTCAATCAATACTAAGTGGGTATATTATTGTTTATTTTTTGATGGACGCCGTATAGTTAATGTACCACAGATATTCTATAAATAGACTGGTCAAACTGGTTTGGACGCTTTATAGTATGCACGATCCTTGTCAAATATGTATATCTACAATAGAAAACATGTTGCAACATTGCCGGACGCTTTAAGGTAGCAAACAGGACGCTCTATAACACATATTCATGTTTTTTTGTGTATATGTAAGACGCTCAAAAACAGAAAAATGTACGGACGCTAAAAAGTAGTTTTATGTACAATAGAAAAATGTTTTAGTTTGTATTTAATAAGAAAACCGCGTTAATCTTTTTGAGCTCGAGTATATTCACCTGCGAGCACTAGAAGTACGTTTTTTTGTAAGGGACGCCCTATGACAGTTTCTCATAGCGGACGCTTTATAGATACCGAGATGTAAATATATATATATATATATATATATATATATATAGATGTAAGAAGTGTATTCGTCCAACAATTTTTATATATAATCGAATGTGTTGTCGTCCTACATTTTTATGTAGAAGCATTACACTTTATATCTTAACACCCAAAAATCAGCCTGCGGGCTTATAGATACGTATAGATACCGCCTGCTGTGAGGGTTGAGCAGCTAACATGGAATAAGAGAGTTATTTATAATTTATTACATTATATTTTATCAAGTTGTTTGTTTAGGACGTGGAATTTATTTTGAACTGATAATATGTATTAATTGTATAATTGTATGTTAGCTTTATTCTAACGGACATTACAATAATTATGCCAACTTTAAAATAAAAATAATGTGCAAAATATATTGAAAATAATCAGGTTAGTTAATGTACCTCTACAAAATCTTATTAGTCAACAGCTGCACATTTATTACAATTAAAACGACGACAAAAACTAGATAAACAAAGCATCCATTTTAATAAAATTAACATGTGGGTGATATAATATATATTATACAAGTGTTATTACTAAAATGTAAATTAGAAAAACTGTAATATAAGATTGCAAGTACATAACCACTGCAAATCACCTTATTTAGTTCCTTTGATATACCTAAATATTATTGCCAGTTTTCTTCTCTTTCTTAATTCAAAAGCATTTTTTACTTTTCTAATGTAGTGTTACTTTCTAGAAAAGTATTGTTTTATGTCAAAATGATATTATATAATGTATGTACGTGTGGGTGTCTGTGAACACAATTGCACAATTGCACCAGTGTATGAAAAAGTGAGCAGTAAGAGTAGTAAGTGTAGTAAAAGTAGTGAGAATGTGAGAATAATGAAAATGTGAAAGTAGTGACAATATGAAAGTAGTGACAATATGAAAGTAATGTGAGAGTAGTGAGTATAGTAAAATCGCTAAAGTAGTGAGAATGTGAGAATAGTAGGAATGTGAGAATGTGAAAGTAGTAAAAATGTGAGAAAAGTGAGATTGTGTGAGTAGTAAGAATATAAGAGTAGTGAGAATGTAAGCGTAGTAAGAACTCTTACATTCTCACTCACATTCAGTCAGTGTAGGGAAAATGTGAAAATATTGAAAATAGTGACAATGTGCGATTAGTAAAAATGATAGTAGACAGTTTTTGAGAATAGTAAGAATATAAGAGTAGTAAAAAATGTGAGTTTAGTGAGATCTTGAGAATAGTGAGAGTGTGAGAATAGTGAGAGTGTGAGAATAGTGAAAATAGTGAGAATATGAAAATAATGAGAATGTGAGAATAATGAAAATGTGAGAATAGTGACAATGTGAGAGTAGTGAAAATGTAAAAGTAGAGAAAATGTGAGAATAGTAAAAATTTGAGAGTGGTAACTAGTGAGAACGTAAGAAAAGTAAGAACAAAAAAGTAGTGAGAATAATAAGAATGTAAGAGTAACTTACATGTGAGAGTAATGAGAATCTGAGAGTAGTTAAAATGTGAGACTCATGAGAATGTGAGAGTAGTGAGAAAATGAAAAAAATGAGAAAGTAAGTGTAGAAAGAATGTAAAATAGATAAAATGTAAGAACGTGAAAATAATAAGAATGTGATAGTAGTGAGAATGTGAGAATAGTGACAATGTGAGAGTTGTGAAAATGAGAAACGAGAGAAATTGTAAGAAATGTAAACATGTGAAGGTATTAAGAATGTGAGAGTAGTGAAAATATAAGATTAGTGAGAATGTGAGAGTAACAAGAATATGAGATTAGTTAAAATGTGAGACTAGTAAAAATTGGAAAGTTGTTAAAATGTGAAAGTAATTAGAATTTTAGAGTAGTGAAAATTTGAGAATAGTGAATGTGAAAGTAGTGAGAATGTAAAAACAGTAAAAATGTAGAAGTAATGACAATGTGAGAATGTGAAAGTATTATACATGTAAAAGTAGTAAGTATGTAAAAATTGTGAGAATATGAAATGATGTTGTTAAAGAATATGTGAGAGTAGTAAGTATGTAAGAAAAGTGAAAATGTAAAATTTGTGAAAATGTGAGAATAGTAAGAGTGTTATGCTGCCCATACACGCACAAACTTGCTCATGAATTTGCCCGTTGAGGCAAGAGCGCTATGTAGAGAAATGAGAGAATTGACCATACACGTACAGTTCGTCACTTACAACGCGCCTACAGTTTGCCCTGTTTCTTTGCAGCGTTAAAAGTCTCTCTTCCCAATATAAACTCTATTGTGAAGAGAGACATTAACGCATGTTATAGATAAAATTATAGTAGCAAAGATGTTCTAACTTTTTTCATATTAATTTATGTAACAATTTAAGAATGATCAAAAATACTGTTTTGTTATTGCATTTCGTAAACCCTATAATAAAAAAAAAAACTACACTGTCATGAAAAAGCAATGCTTTACCAATGTGTTTAGTACCTAGATATTACTAGAAATTGTGTCTTTATAAAATTTATTTTGGTTTAATTATATATTAATTAAAATAAAATAACATTTAATTAATTAAAATAAACTTATGAAGTTATATATATATTGACACATTTACAGTAAAATGTTTCGGTATATAAATAAACAATGCACTGGTTGAAAAGTTGTACGATTATTTAAGATTAATGGACGAAGAAACATGAATAACATGATTTGTATTAGTTTAATAATATTATTTAAAAATTATAATGAATTAAATAATTTCAATACAGTTTTAATATTTAAATTAGATTAAATCAAATAAATTAAATCAAATGGATTAATTGATTATTAAAATGGTATAGTATTTATATAGTATTATATAACTTTTAGATATTTTAGTATTCATTTTAATGTTCTTATATTAAACGCCGTCTCGGATAATAACTAAGAAATAGCAAATTTTAAAATAAATATTATTATTAACAATTTACAAAATATTTAATTTGATTATTAAAGTTTTATTTGATAAAAATCCATATAACAGTTGATTTATTGGCCCATTTCGTACATCAGAAGTTGTCATTGCTCACGCTTGAATCGTTCGCCCGTGCGGCCCGTGCAGGAAAAATAAAACATTGCTTGATTCACTTTACCTTGAGCATGTGTGTCTGACTCAAAGTTTTCTTCCGCCAAACGCTCATAGTGCGCATGCTCAGACCTCGTCGTACGCGAAGCGCTAACATAAGTTCGTGCGTGTATGGGCTGCATAAGAGTAAAAAAAGTGTGCGTGTATTGAAATGTGAGAATACTGTAAATAGTGATAATGTGATAGTGAGAATGTAAAAATAGAAAGAATCTGAGAATAGTAAGATGGCGATAGTAATAAAAATGTGAGAGTAGTGAAAATGTAAAAGTTGTAAAAATAGTGAAAAAAGAGTTGTAAAATTGTAAGTGTAGTAAAAATATGAGAATAAAGAAAATGTGGGAGTAGTAATTAAGTAAAAGTAGTAACAATGTGAGATTAGTGAAAATAGTAACAAAGTAAGAGTATTGATAATGTGAGTGGAAAGAGAATGAAAAATAGTAAGAATGTAAAAACTGTAAAAATGAAAGAATATTGAGAATGTGAAAGTAGTGAAAATAGTAAGAATGTAAGAGTATGAAAAGTAGTAAAAATGTGAGAGTAATAAAAATGTTATGAATAGGGAAAATGTGAGAGAAAGAATATAAAAGTGAGAATGTGAAAGTTAGAATTTGAGAGTGAGAATGAGAATGTAGGATTAAAAATATTAAAGTAAGAATATGAAAGTGAAAATGTGAGAGTGAGTATGCAAGAGTGAAAATGTGAGAGTGAGAATGTGAGAGTGAGAATGTAAAAGTAAAAATGTAAGAGTAAAAATGTGAGAGTGAGTATGTGAGAGTGAGTATGTGAGAGTGAAAATGTTACAGTAAGAATGAAAATGTAAGAGTGAGAATGAAAATGTAAGAGTGAGAATGTGAGAGTGATAATGTGAGAATGTGAGTGTAAGAATGTGAGAGTGAAAATGTAAGAATGAGAATGTGAGAGTAAGAATGTAAGAATGAGAATGTGAGAGTGTAATATAACAGTAAGAATGAAAATGTAAGATTAAGAATGTGAGAGCGATAATGTGAGAATGTGAGTGTAAGAATGTGAGTGTGAGAATGTGAGTGTGAGAATGTGAGATTAAAAATGTAAGAATGAGAATGTGAGAGTGAGCATGTGAGAGTGAGTATGTAAGAGTGAAATGTAACAGTAAGAATGAAAATGTAAGAATGAGAATGTGAGAGTAAAAATGTAACAGTAAGTATGAAAATGTAAGAGTGAGAATGCGAGAGTAAAAATGTAGCAGTAAGAATGAAAATGTAAGATTCCGAATGAGAGAGTGATAATGTGAGTGTAAGAATGTAATAGTGAGAATGTAAGAGTGAGACTGTGAGAGTGAGTATGTAAGAGTGAAAATGTAACAGTAAGAATAAAAATGTAAGAGTAAGAATGTGAGAGTGATAATGTGAGAGTGATAATGTGGGAGTGATAATGTGAGAGTGATAATGTGAGAGTGATAATGTGAGAGTGATAGTGTGAGAGTGATAATGTGAGAGTAAAATAGAGAATGTAAAAATGTGAAAAAAAGAATGTAGATTGTAAGAGTAAGATTGTGAGAGTGAGAATGTGATAGTAAGAAAGTGACAGTGAGAATATGAGAGTGAGAATGTGAGAATGAGAATGTGAGAATGTAAAAGTAAGAATTTGCAAGTGAGAATGTAAGAGTGAAAATTGAACAGTAAGAATGAAAATGTAAAAGTAAGATTGTGAGAGTGTTAATGTGAGAATGTGAGAGTGAGAATGTAAGAGTAAGAATGTAAGAGTGAAAATGTCACAGTAAGAATAAAAATGTAAGAGTGAAAATGTGAGAGTGATAATGTGAGAGTGAAATAGAGAAAGTAAAAATGTGAAAAAAAGAATGTAGATTGTAATAGTAAGATTGTGAGATTGAGAATGTGAGAGTGAGAATGTGATAGTAAGAAAGTGACAGTGAGAATATGAGAGTGAGAATGAAAATGTGAGAATGTAAAAGTAAGAATTTGAGAGTGAGAATGTAAGAGTGAAAATTTAACAGTAAGAATGAAAATGTAAGAGTGAGATTGTGAGAGTGATAATGTGAGAATGTGAGAGTGAGAATGTAAAAATGAGAATGTGAGAGTAAGAGTGAGTATGTAAGAGTGAAAATATAACAGTAAGTATAAATGTAAGAGTGAGAATGTGTGAGTGAAAATGTGAGAGTGAGAACAAGAAAGTAAAAATGTGAAAAAAATAATGTAGATTGTAAGAGTGAGATTGTGAGAGAGAGAATGTGATAGTATGAAAGTGACAGTGAGAATATAAGGGTGAGAATGTAAAAGTAAAAAATTGAGAGCAAGAATGAAAATGTAAGAGTGAGAATATGAGAGTGAGGATGTGAGAATGAGAATGTAAGAGTGAGAATGTAAGAGTGAGAATGTGAGAGTGATAGTGAGAATAAAAGTGTGAGAATGAGAATGTGAGAGTGAGATGGGTAAGAGTAAATATGCGAAAGTGAAAATGTGACAGTAAGAATGCAAATATAAGAACAAAGTGAGTTTGAGAATGTAAAGGTGAGAATGTGTTAGTGATAATGTAAGAATGTAAGAGTAAGAATCTAAAAGTAACAGTGTGAGAGTGAAAATGTGAGAGTGAGAATGTGAGAGTAAAAATATAAGAGTGAGAATGTAAAAACAAAAATGTAAAAGTAAGAATGTGAGAGTGAGAATGTAAACGTGAAAATGTAAGAGTGAGAATGAGAATGTGAGAATGTAAACGTAAGAATTTGAGAGTGAGAATGTAAGAGTGAAACTATAACAGTAAGAATAAAAATGTAAGAGTGAGTAAGTTTCAGAATGTGGTATTGAGAATATAAAAGTAAAATTGTGAGAGTGAGAATGTAATAGTAAGAATAAAAATGTAAAAGTGAGAATGTGAGAGTGATAATGTAAGAATGTGAGAGTGAGAATACAAATTTAAAAATAAAAATGTGAAAATAAGAATGTAGACTGTAAGAGTGAGAATGTATAAGTAAAATATTTTGGTGACCCATAATAATTGATTATCTGTACAACTCAGAAGGTTTTTTAAAGTATGGTGTTACTTGTTGAAGTAAAGTAGTAAAGTGAAATAGCAATATTTGCCAATGAAGCTATTAATCACAAGTTTATTTTTTAACTACATATCACTGGATTTGCTATTTTTAAATCTATCAATTGATGTATTTGGCAAGCAAACGCGTTTTTATTTAATCTAGTTTTGATGCTAATGGTTGCAAGTGCTTTTCGTTGGCATTTTATTATAGTATTTAATAGACAACTCAGAAAAATGTTACTATAACCGGCATTTTATTTGTCATCTATTTTATTTTGCTTTTTTATAAAAAAATCGTACAATCGCTTTATAACTGAAGATTATAGGTCTAATCTTAATGCTTTCAAAATATACTGTATAAATTTTAGTTTAATCACTATCTGTTATTTGAATTTGTAAAAGTTAAATTTAATAAATAAATTGCAAGTATTGCATAGATAATAAAAATGTATCTTTAAATTAAAATAAGTGGGCTCTGCCAATAAAAAGAAACTTATTAATTACTGACAAATTCAGAAATTTTAAAATCAAAACTGGCATTTATTTATAACCGGCAAAATAATAATTTCAAATTGTCAAATTAAATAAATTGATAAATAATTAATAAATAACAAATATAATTAATGAATTATTGTTATAACAATGACAAACAGATAAAAACAATTGAAATAAGTTTTGTTTTTAATAATCATCAGCTCTAAATTAGAATTTAATAAGAAACTCCATTCAGTGCTGAAATGATTGTGAATACACGTACGTGATTAACTAATAATATTTATGCATCATAGTTGGCGGTAATAAGAAATCAGTAATAGCCGGGATAAATTTTTACCGTCGCATTACTTACTTACATTCAGTAATAACCGTCAAAAAATAGAGCGATGGTACTAATTTGAGAAGAACAAGGCCACTAAATAAAAATATAAATGTTGCAAACGTTATTTATAAAACCTTATGCTAAGTGCATTAAAAGAAGAAAATTGATAAAATTATGTATTTCACACTCTTACAAAATCAACTAAACTTACAAAATAACAATTTCTAGTTAAATTAAAATGTTAGTATAAAAATATATTATATGCCGTATAAATACTTATTAATTATTCAGATTAAATAAATTATTAAAACTAATAATAATAACTAACTCAACAAACCAACGCGCAGCGCAATAACAAGCTGCAAAAGGGCGCAGAGTGCACAGGAGCCTTGTGAAATATTAAAACATGCTCACCGACGAATAAAGATGCTTCACCCGTCTGTATTCCGCACTTTATCTGCGGTATTGTTAATGTCAGGATATTTGCAGTTATTAAATACTACTATGGCAACGTTATCTTAGTAATACTACTATTATCAATAATTACTTGACAATAATTAGTTTGTAATACATAGTTAATAATAAGCTATATTACATTATTTGTAAATAATAAATAATCAAATGTATGCATTACATAATAAATAATAAAAATGTTATAAAGAAATTTCTATTTCTAAACCATTCAATTATAAAATTGTATAAAAAATAACGATAAAATTTCAATAACAGCTTACTTTTGTAAAAATACATAAACGAGCATTTGAAATTTATTGTACAAACAAAACGCAACGGGACATACGTTAGTCCTGAAAAATGTAGCACAAAAGAACTTTAAACGCAAAACGTTACTCCTACGTAGGAGTAACGCACCGTGTAGGACTACAACGCTTATATACGGCATATAATATATTTTTAATCTTACATTTTAACTTAACTAAAAATGGATATTTTGTAAGTTTGGTTGATCTTGTAAAAGTGAGAGATACATAATTTTATCATTTTTTTTTTCAATCCAGTTACCATAAGGTTTTATAATTAACGTTTGCGACATTTATATTTTTTATTTAGTTGTTAACTGATAAAATTTTGATAATAAATTTAACAACAAACTGCAAATAATTGCATTGTTATAAACATATCAATTATAATTGATTATAATTTTAATTATATATTTAGCAAAACATTCAACAAGTAAAGGGTCATGTGTAGCAATGTTTAGCTTATTTTGAGTTATAGTTTGAAACTTTAAGCAAATATCTTTCTCATTTAGTTCTCGTTATCTGAACACCCCCACATAATCAAAACTTTTTTATACTCTACAGGAACAAATGACTTGCTGAAATAATAAAATTATTGACACGAATAATAAATAGAAGTTTTTTAAAACTACAAGAATTAAAGTCAAACTTTAGATTGTTCTAAAACAATGAATAATTGATTTATTGCAAATCTAATTGTTGCAATAGAGATATCTCAAAAAGTTTAAATTCATTAGTCTTTTTTGTTACATTTTTTTTTAGTGTGGTGAAAGTTATTATCATAACTGCAATACAATAATCAAATTTGTAATTCTTTAATTATTTATCAAGTGATTTTGTTCTTTTTAATTTGGTACCATCGTTTTATTTTTCGCCGGTTATTACTGAATTTGTTCGTGATGCGAAGGTAAAAATTTATCCCGCCTATTACTAATTTCTTAATACCACCAACTATGATGCATACAAATTAATAGTTAATCACGTGGGTGAATTCACAATTATTTATGCATTGAATGGAGTTGCTTAATTAATTCTAATTTAGAGCTGATAATAATTAAAAACAAACATTATTTTATTTTTGTTCATCTGTCAGTCATTGTTACAACAGCAATTCATTTATTATAGTTGTTATTTATTAATTATTTATCAATTTATTTAATTTGACAGTTTGAAACTATTATTTTGCCGGTTATAAATAAATGCCAGTTTTAATTATTTAATTTATTAGCAGGACACACTTATTTTAATTTGAAGATACAAATTTATTGATCTTTGCAATAAATGCAATTAAATTTAAGTTTTTACAAATTAAAATAGCAGTTAGTGATTAAACTAAAAATTATAAAGAATATTTTTAGAGAATTAAATTTAAACCTCTGAGTTTTAGTTATAAGGCGATGGTGCAATTTTTAAAATAAAAACAATGAATTGGCAAGTAAAATGCCGGTTATAGTAAAATCTTTCTAAGTTGTCTATTAAATACTATATTAAGATACCAATGCAACAAAACTAGATTGAATAAAATTGCATTTGCTTCAAAATACATCTGGTGGTGGTGCTACACTATATAATCATCTACCAGCGCAAATTAAGGAATTAAATTATAGTTGTTTTATAGCAAATTTAAAACAAAAATTAACGGAATGTTGTTTCTATTCTGTTGAGGAATATTTTAATCATAATTTTAATGTGTAGTATACGTTTGTAACAACTATTGTTGGTATTCTATATAACTTGTAAAATTTTATGTTTTTTGTATTATATGCATTATTCTTAGTCAAATTAAACAAAGCATTAAATTTGACAACGCCATCTCTAAATTAAAATCTAAACCAGAACAAAACACACGAAAACAAATTACTCCAGCTTCAAACCATATTATACTGGAAAAAATCCCAACAGAAAAACTAACAATATCCAATAAGGCAAAAAATGCACAAAATAATTCAAGCGACCTAGAATTACTTCTTGGGGACATCAGCACTGATACGAAAAACCAGAGTTCAAGTACGGAATATAACTACGATAGCGAAGACAGCGCATACACAATTGTTGACATAGGAACACAGCCGCCAAAGAAAAATCAAATAATAATTGGAACTTCAGGAAATGTGATGGGTCTAACTGCAGTTGTGAAGCAGCAGCGTATATGGATCCACGCCTCAAGATTCCACTTAGACACGACTGTTGATGATGTCGTTCAATTTCTTAATAATCAATTTAAAACTGATAACGTAATGTGTACAAAAATGACATCCACAAATAGATTTGCAACATATAGCTCTTTTAAAATTGGAATTAACAAAATTCTAGAAACAGACGCATTAAACCCAGATTATTGGCCTACCGGCATTGCTATAAGTAAATTTCAGTTTTTTCGACAATCCAACTTCAAACCTTCAACACAAACAAATAATATCAAAATTTTACATTTTAATACTCAATCATTACCTAATAAAATTAACATGTTAGACATTTTAGTAAACGATAATGAATATAACATTATCTGTCTATCGGAACACTGGGTGACAAATGAAGATCAAATTAAACAACTGACTCCTTCAAATTATTCTTTGTGTACTTTCTACTGTCGTAATACAACTATACACGGTGGTGTTGCTATTTATTCAAAATCATTATCAAAACATATAATTAAGGAAGTAACTGCTTTAAAAAAATTATCAATTGATCTCGACTTTGAGTGTTGTGCAATATCAGTTAATAATCAAATGTGTATAATAACACTATATAGATCTACATTAGGTAATATTGATACATTTTTTAAATTATTAACAAAATGCTTGGACATTGCT
Source organism: Tachinus rufipes (assembly GCA_963932245.1). Taxonomy (NCBI): domain Eukaryota; kingdom Metazoa; phylum Arthropoda; class Insecta; order Coleoptera; family Staphylinidae; genus Tachinus; species Tachinus rufipes. The sequence goes on along the minus strand of OZ010751.1, from coordinate 10,090,409 downwards.
ACTGCTACATATATGCACGTTATAGTGTGTGGTGATATTAATATAAACTCGTTAAATAAGGTACATATGCAGTTTAAATCATTGACAGATATTTTTGAAGCATTTAACATACAAAACTTAATAAAAGTTCCGACAAGGATATTTATGCATAAAAATGGCAACAAAAGCGAAACATCAATTGATTATATATCGGTCAGCAGAGGATTAAATATGACCAACCTAAAAGTTTTTGAAGCTGATTTCTCTGACCATACCGCACAATCAGTCACATGTGTTGTCCCTAATATAAATATAATACAAACCAAACATTCAGAACCGAAAAGAATGATAAATAACGTGTCTTTGCATGAACTTGTCACACGCCTACATAATGAGCTACCAGACTTAAATATCTTAGATAGTCAAAATATTGATGATTTCTTTAACACATTCTGGGATTCGTTTAATTACTGTTTCAATTTAGCTTGCCCTGTAAAAAGCGTAAATAAAAATATCAATAGGCAAAACTATAATAATAATAATAAATGGATGACTCAGGATTTAAGAAAACAAAAAAAAGATCTTATAAATTTAAACTTCGAAAAAACTGTACCGACCTAGAAATAAATAATAAATATAAAATAGAAAAATTCAACTACAACAAAAATATTATAACCACAAAAAAAAATTATTTTTCTGAAATCATCACAAATGCTGAAAACAAAAATAAAAAATTGTGGAATATTGTAAATAATTCTTTAAATCGTAAAAGTAAATGTAACGCATTAGTATCACTATACGATGAAAATAATTTATTAATTACTGATAATAACCAAATAGCAGATATGTTTGCTTATAATTTTGCAAACTCCGCAAAATTAGACATACTTAAAATGTATAATAATGAAGTGTATAACTGTACAACTCAAGCGTTATCAACTCATTCATTTTATTTTAACGAAATCAGTAATGTTGAAGTTAAAAAAATAATACTAACACTCAAAAATAAAAAATCAACGGGTATAGACAATATTCCTACTAGTGTTATAAAACACTGCGTAGATCTAATATCTGAACCGCTTAGTATTATTATAAATAAGTGCATAACATTGGGACAATTTCCTAGTCGTCTAAAAGAATAATTAGTAATTCCAATACATAATATGGACAATGTACATTACACAAACAACTATCGTCCTATATCATTATTAAGTATTTTTTCTAAAATAATAGAAAAAATAATATCTGAAAAAATTATTTTATATCTGGACAAATATAATTTACTTAGCAATAAACAATATGGTTTCAGATCAGGAAAGTCAACAGAATTAGCCACTATTGACTTAATACAATATATTCATGACAATTTAAACGCAAAAAAATATGTAGTGGGTATTTTTTTCGATATGACTAAAGCATTTGATTGCCTGAACAATGAGTTTATTCTAAGTAAATTATATAATATAGGAATTCGTGGCAACGTTTTAAATTTTATAAAAAACTATCTCAGCGTTCGTTGCTTGACAGTAGACATAAATAAAACAAGATCTAGACAATTTGAAGGGGTACCCCAGGGAAGTGTTCTGGGTCCGTTAATATTTCTTTTGTTTATTAACGATTTGCCATTATTTGTGTCTGGTGGCCAAGTTTATATGTATGCTGATGATACATCTATAATAATTACGGCTGAAAATTCTATGGAATTGCAAACTAAAGTAAAACTAGTTCTTCATGAGTTTCAGGTATGGTGCACAAAAAATCATTTAATTGTTAACCCGACAAAAACAAATTATATAAATTTTTACAACTTACGTGGTACAGAATTAAGTCATCAAAACTATATAATTAATAACGCATTGATTGCAAAAGTAGATGAAGTAAAATTTTTAGGTTGTTTGTTAGATAAACAACTAACTTGGTTACAACAAATTAATCAGATATGCAAAAATGTGAACAAATCTTTTTTTGCTCTAAAAACATTAAAACATAATTTAAAAGTGCATTCATTATTAAACATCTATTATGCAATGACATATTCTGCATTAAATTATAATATCATATGCTGGGGACAATCTACCGAAATAATTAGGGTATTTAGATGCCAAAAGCGAGTAGTCAGATTAATTTTTAGTTTGAACTATCACGAATCATGTAAGGACACTTTTATTAACAACAACTTGCTTACTGTAAGTGGTATCTATTTATATAAATTATTAAATTATATTTTTATAAATAAAATAAATTTTTCCAAAAATGAAGATACTTATGAATACAACACAAGGAAAAAACAAGAATTTAGACCCTGCAAAATTAAAACTTTTTTTTACAAAAAATCGCCATCATATGCAGGTACTTATTATTATAATATGCTTCAAAATGAAATAAAAAATTCAAAATCCGTATGTTTTTAAAAATAAATTAAAAACTTTTTTAATAAAATTATGCCCATACACTTTAAAAGACTTTATAGATATTTGTTTATTATAGTTTTAATATAACTTTTATAATTATATGTTTTTAAGAAATTGTTTATGTTAATTACTATTTTGTAAAAATTTTAAATTTTATTGTAATTTTAAATATGTGTATATATATAATTATTATTATTTGTAAACTGACTTGTCTTATCCATGTATGTTATGGCCAACAAGATAAAATAAACTATTCTATTCTATTCTATTCATGAAAATGATCTAAGTGGATTAATAAAATCTATTCTATTCTATTCTACATCAATTGACAAATCCTACAATAGCAAATCCAGTGATATGTAGTTTAAAAGATCATGTGATTAATAGTTTAATTAGCAAATACTGCTATTTTGTTGTAAAATATACTTTTTAACAAATAAAACCATACTATAAAAAATTTTCTGACTACCAAATGTACAGTTAATCAATTACCATAGGTCACCAAAATATTTCACTTTTACTCTCACAAACTCAATCTCATTTTATCATTTTTAGAATCTTACTTTTACATTTTCTACTTTATTCTCACTCTCACAGTCTACATTTTTACTCTCGTTAATTTTATATTCTCACCCTCACATTTTTATTTAATTTATTATTATTCTCATTTTCACATTTTTAATCTCTTATTTTCATTTAACATTCTCATTTTTATTCTCACATTCTCACTCTCACATTCTCACTTTCACATTATCACTCTCACATTCTCACTCTCACATACTCACTCTTGCATTATCACTTATAATCTTACTCTTACTTTTTCTTTCACAATCTCACTTTCACATTCTAAGTCTCACATTATCACTCTCACATTATCACTCTAACATTCTCACTTTATATTCTCACTCTTACATTCTCACACTCACATTTTCACTTTCAGATTCTCACTCTTACATTTTCACTCTTACATTTTCATTCTCACTCTCACATTATCACTCTCATATTCCTACTCTTACATTCTCACTCTCACATTTTCACTCTCACGTTCTCACTCTCACATTCTCACTCTCACATTTTTACTCTCACATTTTAACTTTCACATTTTCACTCCTACATACTCACTCTCACATTCTCACTCTCACAGTATCACTCTCACATTATCACTTTCACATTATCACTCTCACATTCTTACTTTTACATTATCACTTTCATATTATCACTCTCACATTATCACTCTTACATTCTTACTTTTATATTCTCACTCTTACATTCTTACTCTTACATTCTCACTCTTACATTTTTACTCTTACATTCTCACTCTCACATTCTTACTCCTACATTCTCACTCTTATATTCTCACTCTTATATTCTCACTCTCACATTTTCCTTACTCCCTCAATCTCTTAAGTCTCATATTCTAATTAGTTTTGCTACTTTTACATTGTCGATACTTTCGCATTCTTATGTTCTCACATTAACACTACTTTTACATACTCACTACTCTCACAGTCTTACTTTTTGCACATTTTCTCATTTTTACTATTTTTACATTCTGTATACTGCTACATTTTAACTATTTTCAATATTCTTACATTTCCACTACTCAATCATTTTCTTTATTCTAACATTCTCACTATTCTCACATTTTTACTACTTTCTATACTTTTACATTTTTATTTTTCTCACTATTCTCACATTATCAACACTCTCATATTATCAGCACTCTCACATTTTTACTATTTTTACATTCTTACTATTCTTACAATCTTCTTTCACTCACATTAACACTACTCTCACTTTGTTACTAATTTCATTATTCTTACATTTTTACTGCTTTCACTTTCTCACTACTCTCATAGTTTCCCTATTTTTACATTCTTATTACTCTTACAATTTTATAACTCTCAATACTCTTACATTCTTACTACTTTTACTACTTTCACATTCTTATTATTCTCTCATTTTCACTACTTTTACATTCAAACTACTTTCACATTCTTCCTACTCTTAAATTCTCATTACTTTCACAACTCTTACATTTTCACTACTTTCACTACACTTGCATTCTCACTACTCATACATTTTCACTACTCTCACATTTTTACTACTTTTACATTCTCACTGTTTTTACTACTCTTACGTTCTCACTAGTTTAACTACTCTCACATGCTTACTATTCTTTTTACATTTTTACTACTCTCACTTTGTCACTATTCTCACATTTTCACTATTCTCACATTCTCACTAATTTCACATTTTCACTAATCTTATATTCTTAAATTCTGACATTCTTACTATTCTCAAATACACTCTACTCTCACATTGTCACTATTATCAATATTTTCACATTTTCACTACTCTCGCATTTTTTTTTTCTCACTACTCTTAAATTTTCACTTTTTTATTATTTTCATATTCACACTACTCTCACATTCTCTCTACTATCACCTTCTCTCTACTCTCACATTCGTACTACTTCTACAACTCTTACATTTACACAACTTTTACTACTCTCACATTCTTACTACTATCACATTCTTACTTTTATCATTATCAAATTATCACTATTCTTGCATTTCAATTCTCTCACACTTTTTTACTCTAATATTCTTACTACTCTAACATTATCATTAATTTTAAATTCTCACTATTCTTACATTCTTACTAAACTGTGTTATTTATTTTAATGAGTGTAACGTATTTAATTTTTAAACAGCATTTTAAGTGGTTAATTGTGTATCAAAAATTGTGTATTTTATATATGTGTCTTTTTAAAGTGTTAGTTATCGGAATATTGCTAATTTATACTAACTGACTTAATGACTTTATTTAATAAAGTATTTATACTAACTGACTTAATGACTTTATTTAATAAAGTCATTAAGTCAGTTAGTATAAATAGTCAATACTCCCTTTAAAATATTCACTTTGAATTGTGGTGGTGAACAATGTTGACGAAGTAAGTTAAAAATCAATTATTAAGTTTAAATAAATAAAGCCATACTGATGAGAGGTAAACTTCGAAACGCGTTTATGGATGTTTTTAGTTTAGAATATTTTTTCATAAATTTAATTTTTTAATGTTTCTACAATTGTTTCTTTAAATAATCCTTCTCAATCTGAAATTCTTAATACAGACATTTTAACATACAAAGAAGCTGTAATAACACCCAACAAAACCAATAAAACTAATTCCGGCCCGTTAAGGAAATTATTAATAAAAAAGTTATTCAACAACAGAACAAAGAACAAAGAAGCTGTAATAACACCCAACCAAACCAATAAAACTAATTCCGGCCGGTTAAGAAAATTATTAATAAAAAAGTTATTCAACAACAGAACAAATTAATCATAGAAAAACGCAATGTTGATGCAGGAGCAGACAGACAAACAAATTTATATCTGCCAAGAGGCGTCAGTGGATTTACATTGGAAGATGTAGTCCTGATTCGTCAGCTGAATCAGTTATGAACTATGTTCAAAATGTTCTAAATATCAACGATGTAAAATGTTTTGAACTTATGAGGAACGATGATATTTGTTCCTATAAATTAGAAGTTAAAGAATCATTGATCAAAAGTCTATTAGACCCTACGTTATGGCCTGTTGGGCATGCTGTTAAAGAATTTTTCCCGCGTCGTAAGCCTAAACCAACTGTAACTGAAAATTTCCCCAAACCGAACGTACCAATTCAAAAGAAGTAAACAGTTTGGTTGTTACTATCAGAACGTTAGGGGCCTACGAACAAAATTAAAAGATTTTTATTGTTCCGTGATCTCCGAAGAATATCCCATTATATTTCTTACCGAGAGATGGCTTGAGCCTGGTATTGTAGACGCTAAATTATTTGATGATAGATAAACAGTGTATCGCACGGATCGTTCTGCTGCAAATAGCTTAAAACTTCAGAGCGGCGGTGCCCTCATAGCTGTCATTAATACGTTGAAATCATATGAGATTCCTACTAACAACAGTACAGAGGAAACGTGGATAAATCTATTTATTAATAATGAATCCTATATTTTGGGATGTGTTTACATACCGTCAAAATCTTCAATAGAGATATATGAATCTCATGTAGAATCAATGTCTGCAATTTGTGCTCAACTAAGTGAGTCCATAATTATAGTGATGGGTGACTTCAACATGCCGGATCTTTCTTGGATTGATATGGATGATTACGTAGGGCTCTATCCAGTTAACGTTAAAAATAGTTCTAATATACAAAATGCAATAGAAAGTTTAGTTTGTGACTGATATGCATCTTATGGTTTGTCACAGTTTAATTGTATTGTTAATGATTATGGTGTTGTACTGGACTTGTGTTTTGCGTCGTTTATAGTAACAACTGTTTCAAAATGCGACTCCTTAATACCTTGTGATGCGTATCACCCATATTTTGAAGCTGAATGTTTATGCACAGATGATGAGCACCTTGAATCCGACTTATCTGTGGTATTTGATTTTAAGCATGCGCCTTTCGTTTTAATAAATAATTACTTGATGTCAATAAATTGGTTAGAGTTATGTTCTGATACTACTGATATTGATGCAACTTCAATATTTTATAATATATTGGATGACTGTTTTCAAGAATTTGTACCAACAAAAATAATACACGAACCCAAGTTTCCTGTCTGGTTTAACACAGAGCTTCGAACACTGGTTACCCAAAAACGGCATGTTCATAAAAAAATATAAATTACCAAACCAGCACTTTGATTACTTAATATTTGCAGACCTTAGAAAACGTTGTCGGACTCTTACCAAGCTTTGTTATGATAGTTATATAACACAAACTGAACAATCGGTACTTGAAAACCCTAGTAATTTTTGAAAATTTGTAAAGTCAAAATCGGGATCAAATAAACTACCATTGTCTATGTTTTTTGATAATGTTCAACTTAATGGCGGTAGCGTAATTGCTAATACATTTGCATCATACTTTTCTTCAGTTTACAATAGCCAACGGAATTTTCCTTGCAATCGAAAAATTGATTCAAATTTATGTCTATCTCAATTAAATATTACTCCTACTGAGGTCCAGACAGCACTGCTAAACATCGACGTGAAAGGTGGAGCAGGGCCGGACAGAATACCACCTCTAGTACTTAATTTGTGTAACTCTACTTTATATATTACATTGCATATTTTATTTATCATTAGCTCAAAGTAAATTTTCATCATTGTGGAAATCGTCTTGTGTACATCCTATTTATAAATCAGGAAACAAAAACGACGTTAAAAACTATAGACCAATTTGTATTTTATCTTCGATTCCTAAAGTTTTTGAATCACTTATTGCAAGTATTATGAGAAACTCATTTAAACATATTATTATACCCCAACAGCATGGATTTATGAGTGGTCGATCCACTGATACAAATCTTTCCTTATACACAAATTATATTATGAAATCTTTTGATGCGGGCTGATGTTTACTCGGTGTATATGGACTTCAGTAAGGCTTTTGATAAGGTTAATATTAAACTATTGATAGCTAAACTAAAATGTTATGGTGTTTGCGGGTTACTTTTAAAATGGATAACATCTTATTTAACAAATCGCACGCAACCAGTTCGCATAGACAGTTTCTTTTCAGAAATATATTACGTATCATCTGGTATCCCTCAGGGATCTCATTTAGAACCACTACTTTTTAATATATTTATAAACGACATTTATAATGGTTTGAGGTCCCCAATACTATTATTTGCAGACGACGTTAAATTATTTAGACAAATTTTGTCGATAAATGATTCAAAAATTCTGCAGTCAGATCTCAATACAATTAACAGTTGGTGCATTATTAATGATATGATTCTTAATGTTGATAAGTATCATGTAATGCTGTTCAGTAAAAAAACTTGATAACTACAGATTTGATTATGATTTAGCCAATATCAAACTAGTCTATGTAGACACTGTTCGAGATCTCGGTGTATATTTTGACAAAAAGTAGTCTTTTTCTTACCATATAGAAATTGTTATTTCTAAAGCAAATAAAATGCTTGGTTTTATTAAACGTATCACACAAGATTTACAAACATTCAGAGTCTAGTTGTGTTATTTGTTACATTAGTTCGCTCCATTTTGGAAAACTGCTGTGTGATATGGTCACCACATTTTGAAGGTTTTGTAAATAGGCTTGAGTCTGTACAACTCAAATTTCTGAAGTATATTAAATACAAACTGCAATGTCAAAATATAATACTAACGTTGCAACAAGTTGGGGTATACGTCAACTTAGTAAATCTTTTAAAAAGGCGAGAATATTATGATATATGTTTTGCTTATAAAGTTTTCAATAATTTGATCAATTTATCCGATTGCCTGGAATGCTTTTCTTTAAACGTACCAAGCTATAGAACACGTTATTCTTTACTTTTACACGTTCCGTTCAGTCGAACATCGTATCTCTTATATAGTCCGCTTGTAAGAATTTGTACCATTGTAAACAGATACTGCGACAGTCTTAACTTTGCATCATCTTTAAATCGTTTTAAGATTGATGTTCGTCGTGCCATTGATGCATAACAGTTGTTTTATGTGTTAATCTAGTGTAAGTGTAATTTTAAGTATAGTTTTAAGCCTTGTAAAATGTTTGTATGACGTTAAATAAATATTATTATTATTATTATTATTATTATTACTACTCTCACATTTTTTTAAGCTCATTAATTTCACTACACTATTTTCATATTTTCACTATTTTCACATACTTACTACTTTTACATTTAAAGTGTTCTCACATTGTCATTACTTTTACATTCTTAATGTATTTACATTTGTACTGCTCTCACATTTTCACTTCTCTTATATTCTCACTACTCCACCATTCATACTACTCTCACGTTCTAACAACTTTCCAATTTTTATTACTTTTACATTCTAATTATTCTCACATTATTATTACTCTCACATTCTCACTACTCTTATATTCTTGCTACCCTCACATTCTTATTGCTCTTAATTTTTTTACTTTTCTTACATTTTTACTTTTCTTACATTTTTCTAGTTTCACATTCTTACTACTTTTACATTTTTATACTCTCACATTTTTCCTAATGTTACGTTATCACTACTTTCATATGTTTGCTACTTTCACAGTAGTTAGAATGCATGTAATTCTAACTACTCTCACATTCTCACTACTCTTACTTTTTTATTTCTTTTACATTTTGTTTAGTATCACATTCTCACTACTCTCATATTTATATACTCTCACATTTTTACTAATGTTGCATTTGCACTACAATTTCACACTTCTCACATTTTCCCTAATACTATCACATTCTTACTATTCTCACATTCTCACGTTTTTTTCTATTCTTACATTCTCTCAACACTTACATTCTTACTTCTCTCGTACTCTCACTACTTTTATTTTTTCACTAATCATTTATTTCAGAATACCCCAAAACATTGTACCTTATTGTTCCCCCTGCTAAACTAATTATATATTGCATAAATGTAATATATCAAATGAAATGAATCAAATATGGTAACATACAATTATTGTCAAGTACCGCAAAACCATGTATTCTATTGTCTTCCTGCGCTTAGCAAATTAAAGGTACAAACATTGCATAAATGTAATATGGGTATCAAATGAAAGAAGATATGATAGCAAACATTTATTTTAGAGTACCCTAAGACATTGTACCCTATCATCCCCCTGCTAAGCAAATTAAGAGTACAAATATTGCTTACATGTAATATGTGTATTAACTGAAAGATAATATGGTAACATACAATTATTGTAATCTACCTCAGAACAATGTACCCTGCTCCCTCTCTGCTAAACAAAACAAGGGAACAAATATTAAACAAATGTAATATGGGTATCAAATAAAAGCAAATAATGTATCTTACAACTATTTCATAGTGCCTTATAACATTATTCCCAAATGTCCCCCTTGCGAAACAAATTAAGAGTACAAATATTGTATAATCAAATATGGGTATCAAATGAAAGCAAATAAGGTAACATAGATTTATTATGCTAAGCAAATTAAGGACACAAAAATATATGTAAAATGAGTTTTAAATTAGAGTAAAATTAATGTTTTTAAAGAAGTCAAGATCATATTATTGTTAGCAGCAATAATAAATTAACAATATTTAAATCATTTGATTAGTTTATAGCTAACGCTTATCAATATTACATTATTCATTGTTATCGTTTAAATTAATAACCACAATCGACTAATTGTATGTGAGTCAATGGCAAAACAATGTATTCAGTACACCAAGGTTAATAGAAAATTTGTATTTAAATAGTTTTAACAAAAGGATCAAGTCGTTTGCACGAGTTACAGTAAACAAGCATTGCTATTAAATATTTAATGTAATTAAATTAATTTTTATGTGCAATTTACATGTTAATGAATTACTCTGTGTAAACCAACTGTACACCAAATTATCTTTATATTTTGTTATTTATGAAATATAGAAAATTTTAATAAAAAGTTGTCTTCACTTATTGGAACAACCTGTAATATTTTCTAGGTTGATAAATAATGTATCATAAAATTTGCAATTAAATCTAATATTGTTTTTGTCATACAGCATACTTATCTGCAAATACCCATATGTATCTCAATCAACTACATTTACTCTAATAATATATTGGTTGTTAACTAGGTTCAATAATATCTTCAATAAAGTGTATAGTTTTAAAAACCAAATCAAAATTTGATAAACTCTATAAATAATTAAAAAATAAAACTTACTATTGCTATCCGCATGTGCACTCTCGACAATAGACTGTTCAGCTCTCTGCATAATTCTCTTCTTATAATGCTGCCTACCTGACATCATAATATAGAGACTAAACACAAGTATCCAATACACCGATTACAAACTCAATGAGTGATTGAAATATTTTATAACAATAATTTAATAGTTCAGATGAGGTAACTGTAGCACAAATGGTCTAGCTATGGCGAGGACTGTTGCTGTTGTTGTGCAGGCCAGGCGCCCGGTTTCGATTCCCTATTATCGCAGACCATAAACATACGAGAGGTTTGCCGACGCTCCTAGCGAGTATGGCACTATAAAAAGAAAAATAGTTCAGATAAGCTTTATTTTGTTCTTGTAACAAAAAGCCCACACACACACACTCACACACACACAAACACACAATCATAACATAACAACTAATAATCGCATTAATAGCTGCTTATCTGAAATATTAAACAATATTACTTATCTGCATAATCGAAACAATCATTTATATGTGATTTATTATTGCTACTTGCAATCAAATTTAACTACCCATTTAAAAGATAACATTTCGTTAAATGTAAGTAATGCAAATAACAATATTAAAATATAAAAAGCAATACAATGAATAATAATAATATAAAAATATACAAAAATTAGAATGCTGTGTGATTTGAGCATGATGTCATCTACAATTATTCGATTGTATCGGATAAATCTAACATTTTTATTTATTATTATAATTTTTAGATTATACATAAATTACTTGCCGAGAATTATTAGATTATAAACAATAAAATGCATGTCCATAGTTCCATCTACATTGTAAATATATAATTGTCAACTATAGCAACTATTTAGTAAATCAATATTATGTTATGCTGCTAGTAAATTTAGCACAAACAAAAATTGTCTGTTGGATTAGGTTTAATCCTTAAGCGGCCTTTTACATTGCGTAAAATAGAAGGTCCTTAATAGTTATATCCTGACCTTATTATTTAAGTTAAAAATAAAACAAAAATACCGTCGTATTTAGGAAGAGTTCTATTTTTAAATGACAACGTCAATTTTTATAAAGATTAGTTTTTAATTATATTTTTGGTTCATTAATATTGCCATATTAAAGGGCTTATTACAAATAATATTATGTACAAAAATAATAACATCTTTATGTCATTCAACAATTAACTGAATTATCTTTGCGTTAGTGCAAGAATAATAAAAGTATAATGAATAAACACTGCAGGAATTAACTATTAAAAAGTCGTATTTATCAAATAAATTGCGATAATATTGGCTTGTACGCTAGAGTGTGCTAGAGACATCATACAGCATTTTCGAGAACTGAAGCAATCACGTGATTTAGACCGAGTCTTGTCTGTGTACACTGTAAAAATCTAGTGTTGCAGCTTTTCAATGCAATACGAGATATAGGGGTGTATTCTGTAAAAATAAATGTTAATTTTAACAGCCTGTTTAAATTAAAAGCCTGTTAAAGTCATATTTGGTATTCTATAAAACACAAATCTGTTAAAATTTTAACAGGCACTGTTAAAATTGCCTGTTAAGTTAAAAATTTTAAAGGCATGTAAATACATGACTTTAATTTTTAACAGGGTGTTAAAATTATAAAATGACAGGTGCAATAGGTTATATTGCCATTCAAATAAATAAAAATTTGCATGAAAGAGGAAGAAGGTAAGTTATTAAATAATTCTAACATGCATTAATAAAAGAATTTTGTATTTTTAAGGAATCGGCTGAGATTATATAATCGACAGCTACGGATGGGATATGTACAATTTATTTGAACTTCCCGAACTTTGTTTTTTTTTAATTATTTTGTCTAAATAAAATTGCTGCTCAATATTTAATTAACGCTATTACTCCATTTACATTTGGCAGTTATACGAAGAAATACTGCAACACCAAACTATTTAAAGGTTTTTTGTGCTTTGCATTTTTATGGACATGGTAGTTACCAGTTGGATGTTGAGGCATCTGCTAATATAGTAATTAGTCAACTAGCAGTTAGTAAAATTATTGACACTATTAAACAAATGGATTAAATTTCCAACTCGGTAAGATCTTATTGATCAAAATAAAACATTGTATTTTCAAAAGTATGGCTTTCCAGGGACAATTGGTCAATTGACTGCTCGCATGTAGCTATAATTGCCCCTCTTAATATCATATTTAATTAATCGTGACCTGTGTCTTGTATTTGATTTTTAAATCTGCAAACACCTATAAGAAATAATACGTATTGCAAAATTGTGTATTTTGAGCAGCGATATAAAACAAGCGTAGTTATTTATTGGTTATTCTAGCATATATGTTGATTGAAATTAATTTTGCAACAAAACCAACAAAATAATAAAATTAGAATTAAAATTTAAATGAATTAATTAATTATTTATTTATTCCCATAGGACAACTTTTTGTTTTGTTCTATATATGTTATCAGGCTTTCTAATTGCCGTTTAGTCATTCTTTCGCGTTTCAACATTTTAATTCACTTTTAAAACTAATACGATTATTGTGTTGTGATTACCTACGAGCACCGGCGTTTGTCATATTTTGAGGTTAAATCTGACGCATAATGTTTTGTGGTTCAAGAAAAGACATGACTTTTACGCATAAATGTAGAGATTTGTATCTAACTTCATGACTAATTTTTAACATGCTGTTAAAAATATGTATTATAACAGCCATGTTAATATTTCAGTTACAGAATATCAATATAACGTTAAAAATTAACAAGCCTGTTATATTTATATTTTTAACAAGCTGTTAAAATAAACATAAAATTTTACAGAATATACCCCATATTATGATAAAATTGAACTTTATACAGAACTAGAGTAGACACAAGTGATGACAAATCCCACCCCGCCCCTGTGATATTATTTTAGATTCATTTATTGTATGTACGTTCTTTGCAGGTTACGCAATATAATATTTAATAGTTAGTAGTATTAGTTATATATTTTTTTAATATTTAATTTAATTTAATATTCTAAACTATTAATTTTGCAATTGTATTAAAATATTAGATTTAGTTTCAATTTAATAAAAAAAAATAAATATTTTCATCAGGTTCATTCTTTACTTTACTTTTTGACTAAAATAAAAATGAAATGAATCATAATATAGTTAAAAATCATAACACATAATTAAAGGATTGCTTTTTTATTAATTTCTTAGCATAAACATATAATTTTTTTTGGTTTTCATAAAAGTAAAACAATAATTTATTGTAGTAATACAAAATCTTCAATACTTTTTTGTCAATATGATATAATTGCCAATCCAAAAAAAAATATATATATTTTTGTAAATCAGTTTGTAAATACTTCTATTATATCTATACAGTTTTTAATAGTAGTAATGGTTTGAATTTACTAAAAGTTGTTAATTTTCTTAAAATAAATTATATAGATTATAGAATAATTAGAAAGACAAAATAAATTAATTTCTATTTTGATCAATATATTTAAATAAACATATAAAAAACTATTTTAAGTTGTTGAATATTTGCAAAACCTAGATATAAAGTGATTCTTCAAATTATTGACCAATTACGATACTGTTAATTTATTCAACAGTTTTAAAATTGCAGTTTTTTAATACAAATTGTAATCAAAAGTTCAACATTATTTCGTTACCTCTTAATAACAAACGCTAAAGTTTCAGTTGACTGTTGATAGTGTAATTATTAAATCTCGACTTTAGTGAGGTAGATTCAGTACATCAGGCTTCACTTCTTATATTTAATAAACAATGTTAATAATGTAAGTAATCCTTATATCAAATATTGAAGTTTAAAAAAAGCAAACGTAATTATGAATCTTAGAAAAATGTTGGCAAAAAGGTGTGTGTGTGTGCCATTTACAACATGGTAAACTGTTTAAACAAAAATATTAGTTTTGTAAAAAAACATTTTTTTTTTTGCTAATTTCACTTTATCTGTTGTTTAGTAAACTATTAATTGTGTAATTTATTAATAAATATTAATTTAGTCAAAAAGTTCAAAGAGGTTGTTCTGAAGTCTCTAACACTGTTGCTAAAGACGATAGATAGTACTTAGTTTTGTTACTATTATTTTAATTTTGTAATCTGTTTGTTTATCATATTTCAGACAAATTGAAGTAACTTTGAATGCTTCTAACATTGTTGACAAACATTTAGATAGGTAATAGTTTTGTTAGTAACATTTAAATTGTCTAATCTATTATTAATTTATATTTTAGTCAAATAATTGAAAATCGTTCTCTCAACATTGAAAACGTTAATGAATATTTAGATTATTAAGTTATTATATAATTTTAATCTTTAGGGTTGTATAATAGGAAAACAAACAGGAAAACTATTATACAGGGTCCATTATAAAAGTGCGCATGATTTTATTGCGACGCAACTATCCATTCCAGCCCGGTTGGGAAATGTGTTCTGAGTGGAAACACGTGTCTTTGCGTGAAGTGTGTTTTTTGAATTTGTAACATGGCGCGATTTTGTGCTGTCAAGAAGTCCGTGGAAAACAACCAAAAGTATGTTACAAGGTTATTAAATGACATTTCTGTTGAGGAGTTTTAGGGGTGCTTTCCAGGCGTAGCAAACACGTCTCCAAAAGTGTATTGATGCAGGGAGAGAGTATTTCAAAAAAATGTATGCTTTTGTACCAGTACTGATAGACCCTGTATATTGAAGTTACAAACAAGTACCGAGTAATGTGTGCACGTGCAAAAAACAAAAATACTACTCCAGCAGAACACAAGTGCTTTAAAAACTGGACAGGAACGTTGACAAGTATGAAGTCTTACATAATAGTTGAAGGTTTTATACAAAGCATTAAAATGCATAGTTTTAAATTTTAACAACTAGTCGGTAAGTAGTGTCACAAAAAAATTACTACAAGTAAAGCCATATAGGACAAAGTTGCAACAAAAAATTGATTGCAAAAATCATTTATTGCGTAATTATTGCAACAAACTAAGAAAAATAACCATAAAACCTAAAAATTATTCATTAAATTTAATTGTAGCCTTATATCTTAAACATACTTTAAATCTAGTATAATGCTGTTGTCAAAGCAGCAGCTTTATCTTTTATTGCAAAACATGATTACTACGCAATAGTTCACAAAGCTCATACTAATCATAGTTAAAGTTATAAAAACTTCTATTAAAAAAAAAGTCGAAACAAAAGTATTTGGTATAATTATTTATTAGATAATTTTTTTTTTTATTTTTTATATTTTTTTAATTAATTTTATATTTTTATTATAATCTGTGTATAATGCCCGTGTGACACTGTATATGATTATATTTTAAATTATACAAGGTGTTTTCTAAGTGAAGGCAAAAAACAAAACTTTAAGTATATTTTTAATTTAAAAAAAAAATCTAAATAACTTTTTTAGCTATCTCGCGTCGTTTTCGAGATAATAAAAAAATACACATTAATTAAAAAACTTTTTATTTAACAAAATGTTAGTAAAAAAAAACATTTGTAACAATGGTAATAACAAATAATATTACTTTAATAAGTTTTCAACATAACCACTATGAGCGTGGATGCAAGCTTGACAACGCACTAAAAGAGAATAATAAACTGCTTCAAAATCTGTTGTGTTTTGAATGTGCAATGCAGCATTTGCAATTATCTTTTGTAGCTGCTCCACGATGTTTATTATCTTTGTTAAGCCAATTGTCCCCACACATAAAAGTCTAATAGATTTAAATCAGGAAATCTTGCAGGCCAGTTTACTAGACCTGTTCTACCAATTCACCTATTGTTAAAAGTATTGTTGAACTATTCAACTACATATCGCACAACATGGGGCAGTGTTCGTTCGTGCTGGTACATCTTGTTACGTAGGATAACAGAACCTTGTTATCCAGCAAATTTTTCATCTGATTTTTGAAAAATTCTGCTTATAAATCAGTATTTAAACAAGGTGGTAAGATTTGAATTGGCAGTAATTTCTCATTAAAAACCCCATAACCAAAATTTTTTATTGGTAAGCTCGTACCCTAACTGCGTACTGATTTTTTAATGACCTAATGTATATTGTTAATGTCATCTGTTGTGAATATAGATTTATCGCTCTACAATATTGAAGTAATGAAGTTAGGACCTTGTTGATGTCGTTCAAGAAGTCGTTGAAAAAATGCAAGTCGCTGTGCTGCGTCGCCTGGTTGTAGGTGTTGTACTTTTTGATAATAATATGAGTGAAGAATATCCCTATTTAAGATTTAAGGTTTTTTAGAAAAAAATTTTAGTTAGTTGTGAACTGGCGTAAAGTTGCCTAACGCTGACCTCATTTATCAAAAACTAAAAAAATGTAACAACAAACAAAAAACAGATATAATGAAATCTGGAGTGTATAAAATAGATTGCCAAGACTGCATCGCCACTTACATCGGGCAAACAGGCAGAGCACTAAAACACAGAATTAAAGAAAATAATTCAAAAAACAACAAATCTACTTTATCTAAACATCTACACATACATAAACACAGCTTTAACAACCATAACAACATAAAACTCAAGCACCAATGCAAAATAGGTCTTAAAATTAGCATATTAGAAGCTTACGAAATAGACAATATTAGAAACAACAAAAATTACAACTGCATCAACAAACAATTAAACAATACTTTTCAACACATATACACATTTCTTAAACCACATAAAAATACACAAGCCAATAACCCCTAACACATACAATAGTAACTTTAATCACCAACTATGCAACCAGGCACACATAATAGTAACTTCAACCACCAACTATACAACCTTGACTAACACCTCTTATTACTCATATCATACTCATAACATCATATATATGTAATTCACAATCTGTAATTCTTTCTATCTTTTTTATATTTCTATAATAAATATTTTTTTTTTGTAGTACACCGACGAAGGCCTAACATCCAAAACAGGTCTGTACAATATAGTAAACAACTATACAGCATATAAGAGTATATTAACACACCTACATAACCTATATAATAAAATATATGAACAAGATCAACTCAACTACTAAAAATAGTACATTCCAATTTAAAATACTAAAATTTGTTTAATAAATGTCAACAATGCAAAAATCCTGCTATAAAATGGCAAACTATACAAAATTCCAGCCATTAAATGTTAAAAACAATAAAAACCAGCGACAAAACTTAAAATTTATTTAAAAAATGGCAAAATCAAACCACAAAATCTCAAAAAAATATCAAAATTCCAATTTAAAATACTAAAATTTGTTTATTAAATGTCAACAAAGCAAAAATCCGGCCATAGAATGGCAGAAAATTCTAAGATCCGTTTATTATATGTTAAAAATATAAAAATTTATTTAATAAACAGCAAAATTCGTCCATAAAATGCCAAAGATATTAAATTTCTGTCAAAATAAAAGTATCAAAATCTGATCATCAAGTGTCAACAATGCAAAAAATCGACCATAAAATAGCAAACTATTGAAATTTAGTTAATTATTTTTAAAAATACGTAATTAATATCAAACCCGGTTATATTATGTTAAAAATAACAAAATTGAATTATGAAAACTTAAAATCTAGTAATAAAATGTCAAAAATTTAGCAAAAAAACTTAAAAATTGTAAAATTGTGTTAAATCCGGTAAAAACATTTTAGAAACATTAACACAAATTTGAGAATTACGTAAAAATTCTAAAATTCGGGTCAAAACGTAAAAAAAATTAAATTTAGCTAATAAATGCTATTATCTAATAATTAAATATCAAGAGCCCGGATAGAAAATTATAAAAAACCTACAAAATCTGGCCACAAGATGTCAAAACCACAAAAATTTTGGCAACAAATTTAAAAAATACGTAAAAAATTCCAAAATCTGGCTAGAAAATGAATTTAGCTATACATAGAATAATAAAATGTCAAAAATCTTGGCAGAAAATTGTAAAAACACAATAAATTCGGCTATAAAATGTCAAAAATATTGAAGGCTACAAAACATAAGAAATACATACATAATCTGGTCATAAAATACCAAAAACACTAAAATTCACACAAAATTTATAAAATGCAAAGAATAATAATAAAATCCGGCTATAAACTGTTATAATCAAAACTAGACTAAGCTGAAGTGCCGAAAAATTTCTAGCGGAGTAGCTTTCAATTTTTTGATGTTTAAACTGCTGTCTGTTTAATGCTCTGAAGTGTCCCACCCACTAACCAAATATTAGTCATCAAGGGATTAGATGTCACCATTTTTCACATTGAGATATTTAACGCTTGCAAAAATAAGAAACTATTTTGGAATGACCCACTTACTCACCTACAGAAATGGCTCAATTTGGTCTTATTGATTGTCAGGTAAAACAAAGAAAGACAAACGGCTTATGCAAAGCATGACTTCAAAACTCCCGAAGAAGACGTTTTGCAGACCTTGCGATAAATTTTGGAATTTGTCGGACCATGGGGAACAATAATAACAAATAAAAATAAAAAATAAATTCTAATACTTTGTAACATTATTTATTTAAGTTTTTTTAAATTAATTTATTAGAAGTTGAAAGGGAGAATAGGGAGAAGTTTTAACAATTAAACATAAGATTCTTCAAAAACTTCTTATACTTTTTTCTACTTGAAAAAATTTGGCTAACGAAAGCTTGCATTGGCATTTTGCGACATTTTGGTTACTTGGTATTAAGCCAAAGATAAACGCGTCATTAGACGTAGTGGTATTTAGTTTATAGCCAGATTTAAAACAATATTTTGGTATTGCATAGCCGAGTTTTGATATTTTCGACTGATTATGAATAAAAATTTGCAATTTTTTTTTACAGTTATTTCCAAAATGTTGCTATTTCTAACAATATTTTGATATTTTATAAACGAATTTTGTAGTTTTGGGATTTTTTAACAGTTTATTGCTGGATTTTGGTGCTATTTAACAATATCTTCATGTTTATTAATTTCATTTTTTTTTTATAATTAATATTGTTTATAGCTGAAATTCAGTGCTTTTTAACATTATTTGGACGTTTCAAGACCGAATTTAAAACATTTTTTTAGCAGGATTTTGCTATTTCTGAAATTTAATAAAGAAAAACAACAACAATTAACCATCGTTTTCGAAATAGCATAACATCTGCAAAAACTTATCCAGGGGCTGATATAGGCTCTGATCATAACCCCATTATCGGGGTACTTCAGACAAAACTTAAAAAAGTAAAAGAACAAGCTAAACCTCCGATATACGATATAAGAAAAATTAGAGAAGACAACACTCTCAAAGAAACAGTATCTGAATCTCTGACAAAATATTTCAAAACAAACAACAGTGAAAGTTTAGGAGTAGAAGAAGATTGGAGTAGCTTACAAAATGAACTTGATACAATAATTAGGAAACATGTGCCACTGAAGAAAAAAGAAAAACACAAAGAATGGATGACACCGAATATTTTTAAAATGATGCAAGAAAGAAGAAATATGAAACGGAAAGACCAGTGCAGGTATACTGAACTAAACAGACAAATAAGAAACAGCATAAGAAAAGCTAAAGAAGACGAAATGAAAACGAAATGTCTCGAAATAGAAAATCTGCAGAAAAAGTATGACCTGTTCAATATGCACCGCAGAATCAAGGAAGCTGCAGGCACACATAAGAAACAACAAAGCGGTAGATTAATAGACGCAAATGGAAATGAGATCTCAGAGATCGAAGAAAAAACTAGCGACTTGGAAAGAGTATATCCAACAGTTATTCGAAGACGATCGTCCAGAACATCATGGCATGAATAACACGGATATCGGGCCTCGTATTACGAAGGAAGAGGTCCAGAAAGCAATAGACACAGCAAAAAATGGAAAGGCTGTAGGTCCAGATAAAATACCAGCAGAGATCCTAAAATTATTTAGTGAAGAAGGAATAAACATTCTTACCCGCCTGTATAATATGGTGTATGATACGGGAGAAATACCCACGGAGTGGCTCCACTCAACATTTGTCACTATTCCTAAAAAACCAACATCAAAAAAATGTGACGAATATAATTCGGCCAAAAATTTGAGAATTACGTAAAAAAATACTAATCCAACCAAAAAAATTAAAAAAATGTGAAATCATTACAAAATCCGGTCATTAGATATAAAAAGCACTAAAATCCGGCCATCAAATGGTAAAAATAATAAAATCCGGTCATTAAAAGTAAGAAAATACTAAACTTTTGCTCAGAATAACCAAAATCTGACTAATAAAAAACAAAAATACTAAAATCCGTTCATCAAGTGTCAACAATGCAATACTTCGGCCATAAAAGATCAAACAATACTAAAACAAAGGGTCAAAATGTCAAAACTATTAAAATCCGGCCAATAATGAAAAGAAATATGTAAAAAAAATCCGACTATATAATATATATAATAACAAAATTGCATTATATAAGCCATAATCCATTAATAAAATGTCAAAAATTCAGTCAGGAAACTCAAAAACTATAAGTAAAGTATCAAATCCTGCGAATAATTTGAGAATTAGTCAAAAAAGTATTTAAATCCGGCCATTAAACGTGAAAAAACATTGAAATTTTGTAATAAAATGTCAATATTTAACAACAAAATATCAAAAAACCAACCAAAAAATTCAAAAAATGTAAAAAATGTACAAAATCCGGCCATTAGATATTATATAGCCATTATATAGCAAGGGATATAAAAGAAAAATGGAAAAGATACCTACAAATTAGGCTGCGGACGGTATCAGTCGCATAAGGTTCAATATTTTATTATTTTTAATATTGTAGATTTTACGTAATGTGGTTTAAATCAACATCCATAAAGGGTTATTTTACCATTTTAAAGAAATGCATTTGTATATGTTTGCTTTTGTTGTTAAATTCTATAGTGGGTATTGATAAAATACATTTTGTAAACAAGCAACATTTCCTATTTAAGATTATTTATTCAACATTTCAACTAATTTAGCTACAAAAATAAAGCGAGAGTTAATTAAATTCTGATTTCAATGGGTATTAAAACTTTATTGAAAAGCAATACAATAAGTATTTATATAACTATGTGTTTGAATAGAAATTGGACAAATCCAAAAGGATTTTATTCCTTTATTCATTTTAAACAATGGATTAATATTTAACATGAATAGTATGAATAGATATAGCAAACAAAACATGTTTTTACTGGTTTAAATAGCCATTTAAATAGTACGATTTTAGTTTTATGTTATAATAATTCAAAGCATTTAATTACTGTTTTTGCATTAATTGTATCCGGCAGAATTATTGTAACTGGTTTTATTTTGAATAAAAGTCTAGCTTTGGTTTTATAGTGTTTATTTTGCTACTTACTATTCAACCGTTTGCGAGTATATAGTTACAAGGTGTTCTATATTGCTTAATTCTTGTTCAAGAATATAGTATTTGCTCGTATCGGTCGACATGCTTTTATGCTTTTTTTTAAAGAAAATTGGATTTTTTGATGTTTGGTTTTTTGATGTTTGATTAATTAATTTATTTATTTTGTTTTCATAGTAACCCAATTATTTTTTATCTTGAACGATAAAAAATATACAAATATTAACAAATTATTATCTGTTATTGGTCGCAACAATTACCGAATGTTGACACAATTTGTGGTCTAAAAAATGAATTTAAATTCTGTTCAATAGCATCTTGAACTTAGAAAACCCCATACCCTTTTTTTGAATGTTAATCTAGTAGATTCTTATTATCATCTTGAACATTTATGTGCTGACCAACTGGGTATTTGTGCCTACATCGACAAACAACAAGCGTATTCTAGACATATTTTTTAAAGTAAATCTTCCCGACGCGATCGATCAATTCTATCCTCCTAATTATCAGTTCCCAACTAGTTGCTTCAACAGGTAATATTGAAAATATTCTCTAACAGCATTATATGATGCCATGGCTGTCTTTTAACTTAACATAAACTTTGTACCAGGATTTTATTGAATTAACGACTCATTGGGGCAAATTTTATCAATACTTGTAAAGTGTACATCCAGTGCCATTGAGATAAATATAACGACCTTTCAATAACGTAGCCCAGATCAACAATGCGGTTACCAGTAATTTTGCATGGTGAGTTATCCGGTTCAACGCATAATTGTTCAGACATGATTCTACAAAAACAATAATGATATATTGGTAAGATGTACGGCAACTTGTGCCATAATTAATATAAATGGCCATGCCTGAGTCAAGTGTACGGAACAAAAATTTGATTTTGCTGAAACCACTGAAAATGATTCTATACATGAGTCCCGATCTTGTGATATGTTTTTAATTTTTTTAATCAATCAGTTATTTTTTTACATTTTTTGATCGTTTGTAACTTCTCAGAGTTGCATTTTTAGAAAAAAACTGTAATTAACTTTTTTTTTCAAAATTGTTTGAAAAAAATAATTTTACAGCCAAAAAAATTAGTCTATAAATTTTGAAAACTTTGCAGAATTTTAAATAAGTGTTTTACTTAAAAAAAGATGACAGTTATTTTTTCTCCTCAAATATAGATAAAAACATGCTTTTATATGTGTCAAAGATACCCTGAAAATTTCAGGAAGTGCCGTGTGCTACGTTTCGAGATATCTTACAATGTATCCACAGAAATACTTAAAAATAGCGAAAAAGCTTTAAATTTTACAATTTTCTGTAGATACATTCTAAATTATCTCGAAGCGTAGTTAACCAAATTTCCTAAAATTTTTAGAATATCTTTTACACATATAAAAGCACGTTTTTATTCATATTTGAAAAAAATAGAAAATACTTCTACATATCTTTTAAAATAAAAAAAACTGTCTTTTAAATTTTTGCAAAATTTTCAAAAATTTTAGTAAAAAAAAATTGGCTGTGAAAACTTATTCTTTGAACAATTTTGAAAAAAAAGTACTTAATAATTTTTTTCTAAAAATGCAGTCCTGAGAAGTTACTAACAATCAAAAAATAAAATCAACTTAAATTTTAAATATTAAAGTACATATTTTAGCACTAATAATAGAACACGTGTCGCACTACCTTTGAATTTACAACTGTTATATAATGTATCATAGCTTTCAGATTTTAGTCAGGTCATACTTTACATTTTAAACATATAATTAAACTCGTAGACAAAAATTATTAGAAATTGAGGATTAGGTCTATAATTTTTTTGAAAATTCAAAAAACCTTTAAAACTAATAATTGTTTTTATATTGTCAACTTTGTTGAATTCTAGTAGTCATTATTTAAGTAAGGTAACGAGTTTATCTTTATAATTTTGAAAGCAGTGAGACACGTGTTCTTTTGATTCACAAAAACTTTCCACAAAAAAAAATTAAGAACCAGTCTAATGTATATATAATATAAACGCCTTAGTTTAATTTACAGAATTAACTTAATTTGAAAACATGTTTTTTTCTGTTAGTCTGATAAGATCGTCAATTACAAAGAATTACAAATAATTTATATGGTCAAATGATATTTTGCAAGATTATTTCATGAACAAGTCTTACTTGTAAATACATATTACCTTTCCAATTCCTCATCGGTTCCCCACATATGAAAGCCAGTTACATTACCATCAGTAGACAACGCGTTTTCAGAATTTATTTTTTCATCATCAGTGGTTTGCGGTTGGTTAATACAATCTAATAATTCCAATGCAACAGGAGATTTATTTTGCGTTGCTTTTGATTTAATTTTTCTAATTTTAGCTTTATCTCCTCTGGCACCAAGAGATTTCTTTTTTACAGTTCTATATTTCCCCATCTAACAAAACTAAATTTGCTATATAATATCTCAAAATATAAAATAATAATAATAATAATAATATAATAAATCCTTTTACAAGAATTTATTGTGCGCTCGAACAAGTTGCTGTGTTAGAATTAGCGCATCGGACAATTTCGTACCGGAGACCCCGATATAATAGCGGCATGCATGTTCGAATGTTCCAGACGCTATAGCCACAGCCGTCACAGAGACGGCTGTGCTATAGCCACTCAGGAATTAAGAAAGTGTGCGATGTTGCCTACTATTTGGTTTCGGCAATTGGCATAGTCTGATTTCTACATATGTAAATAACTTGTGCCCTGTGAATGTTTAGTCAGTTATTTTTATTATAAAATAATAAGAAATGTTTTCAAGTGCATTCCAGTACAAGTGTTTGTTTCTGATGACGTTATAAAAACAAAGTTAGAAACTGCAACAGAAATTGAAGTAACTGCTATTTTATGTTTTTTATGTTTGTTTTAAAAACAACCAAATGATCATTCTTATTTTAATTATTTAGTTGTTGAAAGTTTCAACAACTAAATAATTACATAAATAATTACATAAATTACAGTTTCAACTTGAAACTGTAATTTATTTTAGGTCATTGTATGTTTATTGTAGTTATTGTCATTAACTGATTTATTCATTATCTATTAACAGAATAATCTGTTTTTTAAATTATTTTATTTTATTAACACCTCTGAGATTAAATAATATGCTTAATGTTTATATTTATTTAATAATAATTACATAGATTATTAGCAGAATATGCCAATACATAGTTTATTATGAGTTCATAATTTCAGACTAATGTAAATGCAAAAACTTTATAATAAATATTTTTTAATCTATTATTTGAGTACAATTAACTCAAGTAAAGTATTACAAATAATATAATCGTATCTGTTTTCCATAATAACAATTAATATAACTAAATTGGCAAATTATGTATTCAGGCAGATCGTGGCGAAACCGTATGTGACGTTTGAAACATTCGGCAACATAGCAATTCTTCCGATATAAATTTCCGAGTGGCTGTAGCGTCTGTGTTGTCTGTAACATTCGAACGTGCTCACCGCATCAGGACGCTGCGACTACACCCGACACCCGATCTCGTCTCCGTTGTCTCATTCAAGTGCTTTTTCTATATTATATTATTTGTTACTGCTAGCGCCATCTACGCGCCTTGTGATGGTCCAACAAAAAAATTCTCCAGCGTTAAATGCATTATCTAACATAGAAGCTTTGTGTGCTAGTTACGTTTAACCGTTGAGTGAGAGAGTATTTGAAAACGTCAGTGCGCGACCTTCGGTGTACATCATATAAATGTATTTGTCATTTGTCACACAAACTAGTGACTATCTGCAACTTCCGAAAATTTTCCTATTTTGTGAGTGAGTAGAACAGATACATTTATAAGAAATTCATATACGCGTTTGTACGTTTGACTCGCGTTTATAAAGTGACGCAAATTATAATACGGCGGCCATTTTGTTTGTGGCTTGATAATACTAAATATATATTAAAAACAACTTTCATTTTATTATTTTTGATTTTTAAACATTTAAAACATGCATTGTATGCTATTAACATTGTAAAGTCCTCCTCCTCCTTCCCATACTTCTTTTAAGGCCATTGTCCTGTTTCTTTACGCATCTCTCGTCTTTTGCGACCTTAAGCTCCATGACTCGTTCCATCGCTTCGGTGGTCTTCCCATGGGTCGTTTTGTGTTGGGTTTTGCTACTTTGGCCCATTTTGCCAGTCGTTCTGGGCCCATCCGGTCGACGTGGCTGTCCCACTCTCTTCGTCTGACTCTGGTTCATCGCACCACGTCCTGTACGTTCAGATTTTCGCTGATTTCTTTACTTCTTTTTCGATGAAGAAATGTCACGCCTGATAATGCACGTAGTGTCTTCATTTTGGTGGTGCGTTTTTGTTGTTTAGTTGGGTTCGGCACTCGTTTCGTATGTTAGAATGGGACGAACACATGTTTTGTAAATTCTGACTTTGCTGTGTAAGGATATATATTTGTTCCTCCAAATGATGTTATGTAGTTCTCCGGATATTTGTGCTGCTTTTGTTGTTGATCTTCTGACCTCCTCTTTAAGTCTTTTGCTGTCCGTTATGTCTACCCCAAAATACTTAAATGTGTTTACTTGTTCAATAATGTATATAGCTGATGATTAGTGCTTTGATGGTTGAATAATTTTGTCCATAACTAAGTTAAATAATTTCGGGCTTAGGTTATCGCTTTGGCGGATTCGATCGGCTACGGGTGTGTTGCGTGTTGTACCAAGTGCCGTCTTAATCTGCGTCTGATTCGTTGTGTTCAAATTTTTAATAACATTGTAAAGTAACTATTAAAATGTTTCGGACAACAATTGGTTAATTGGATCCGAAGTTAAAACCAACAATGCGTTTGTGGTAAATATTAATATCTTCTACATGGACCTATCAACTTAAACCAAATTTTGAGTCAACATTATTACACGTATTGTTGACGTTTTACTATTATAGTTTATTTTTGACAATGCACGGGTTTTTAGAGTACATTAATTAAAAAAAATAATTTAAAAAAAAACAAAAAAAATTTAAAAAAAAAACAAAAAAAAACTTTTTTACGATAAACAGTACAATAATTGGCAACAATCGTAAAACATCAAAAAACATTTACGTGGTGCATTTATATTCTTATTTGTAAACTTTACATGCGTGCCATCTTGATTGTAAGTGATTTTTTATATGTAATTTTTTCTTCTTCTTCTTCTTGATGTGCCGTATCCTCAGTGGACGTTGGCGATCAATCTGGCCCATCTAATTCTATCTACCGCGGTTCTAAATAATTCAATTGAAGTATTGCCGGTCCATTGACGCAAGTTCTTCAACCAGGAGGTTCGTCGTCTTCCTGGTGATCTTTTCCCTTCAATTTTGCCTTGTATAATTAACTGCAGGATTTTGTAATAAACTGAATTAGTTTATCCAATGTAAACTTATTTTAGTTGGTAATTACTAATTACCAACTAAAATAAGTTTTAACAATGTATATATTATATCCATTATATATATATATATATATGTTAACCCGGCAAGTCGGGCTCGTAAAATATATATTTATATTATGTCATATTCTAATGTATTTTGTCAAACTAACCTCCTAGGGACAAACAAACCCTTGTCAATTACTTCAAATAAAAAAGTTATAGCCACAATGGTATAAATCCGGCAAGTCGGGCTCTTTGCTACTTATTGTAACTCAAAGTGGGTATAATATTTTTAAAATATATTTATAATTTATTGTTATTTTCATAGCTTGTAAACGTTGCTAATACTTTTATTTAAAAAAAATTATAAATAACCTATGTTTATTTGAATATTCGTGTATAAACTTGGCAACGTAAGCTCTTATTAGAATTTATCGTATAAGTCCAAGTTAAGAAATGGTTTTATAGAAATATTTAGAATCTATTATCATTTAAGTTGTTTCTAAATATTTCTTATACATTTGTGATAAAAAAGTTATAAATGTTTATTTGAATGTTCGTTTATAAACTCGACAACTTGGGCTCTTACCGTAAAAGTTATAAGAAATTGTTTAACAGAAATGTTTATAATCTATAATAATTTAAATTGTTTCTAAAAGTTTACTTACACAGTTACGATGAAAAAAATATAAATTAAGTAAGCTTTGTTGAATGTTTATGCATAACATCGGCAATTTATATTTTGATTTTTTTTAATATTACTTATTATATTCTTTTATAGACTTCTTTGCATATTTATTTGTCAAATGATTTAATGATGTAGACTACAACAAAATAGTTGCATGTATTTGAAACTACTATATTATTGATTAACAAGTATAAACAATATTCAAAGTATTACATCTTTAATTTTTATTATTATCAATGAATTTATGATGAATTATTTTAAAAGCAGTAAAACTATTTTAAGGTCAGTCTATTCATGCATGTTTTTTTTAATTTACGACTTCTTTATTGTCCTGATATTTATTCAGAATTTCCTTACATCTGCATAGTTGCAAAAAATAACTAGCGGCAATAGTAACAAGTTATTTACATAAATTTTAATATTTATTAAAAGTTATATAAATTAGTAATAGTGCAAAAGGAAAATATTTATTTTCCACTTGCATTTGCGACAAACAATAGGTTGAAAATTTTAAAAATAATTTTTATACATATTGTTAATTGTAGAATCACCATCTTTGTAATTTTGAAAACTGAGACTTAAGTTTTTAATCTTAAGTCATGTGATTCATTACATGGCTATCACCTTATGATTTTATGTTTGTTTGTTGTGAAATTAAGAGCATTCAAAGTAATGTCAAAGTAATATGTGTGGTCATACGCAATATCTTAAATTTAACTGAAATTTAGAAATCATAAGTTTTATGGTTTGCAGATTACAATAAAAATGACAAAATGGAAGAAGTCTGACTAAATTAAATCAGTAAAAGCAATTGACTGTGTTTGGGGAAAAAAATTGTTTAAAATTTTGACAGTGTTTATGAGACACTAAGTAGCATTGAGGTTAAATGACCAAAGTACTAAGTGGATTATAGTTAAAAAAAGAGTGAGACTGGGTTGTTGATTATCATCAACGTTGTTCTATATGCATGCCAAAAAGATGATAGCAAAGTGCTGAAAAGGGAAAGATCATTCCTTTGTTACATAGGAGAAAGAAGAATATAATCTATATAATTTGCCGATGATATGATCGTGTTTTCAGAGAGCACAAAAGCACTAAAGTACTGAGTATAAACAAAAACAAAACAAAGGTTATGAGAAAGAAAAAACGTACATTAAAAGAGATAAATTGGAGCAAGTGAGAAAGTATTGCTACTAAAATAACAAAGAATTAGAAAAACAAAGATAAATAATAGTTAGCATAGGAATAATAAAAAAGCTTTTAGAAAGAAAAGAAAGATTTTGAGTAGCAAGTTAGGTAAAATTTGCAAATAATAATTGTGAAATGTTAAGCATAAAGTGTGAAGCTTGGATATTACGTGGTCAGACAAGATCCGGAATAAAAGAGTATTAAGAATGTCTGGGGAGGAAAGAGCGCTAGTAAGAGAGAAAAGGCGGATAGTACTTGCAATGAGAAGAGATTGTTTATTAAAGAACGTGATTAAAAGAATGGTAAGTGCAAATCCGTAAAGAAAAAGATAAAGAAAAAGATGCAAGATAACTGATGTTTTAAGGAATAGGGAAAGGTACAGTGAACAAAGCAAAAGACAAAGAACAAAGAAAACTGAAGAAGATACACTTAGGACCTGCAAAAAGCAGAACATTAATAATGATAAAGTCAAAATGTCAAAATGTATGTTAAAAAGTATGGATTTAACTAAAGTTTAGCAAACAGCGTAATATCAAATAAATGAAAAATTAAAATTAAAATTTCAAAATATTTAGAGAATACTGGTTTTAAATTATGCAGTATATAAAAGTAATAATAAGCATTCAAAGAATCATTTTAATGTTTTGATACACATGGCCGTGCTTTTACTGTATGCGGATTATAATAATAATACCAAACTAATATTATTCAAAGTAATGTTATCAAAATTTATTTTAAAAATTTATAAAACTAGCTTAAATTTAGCAGTGATGGTGGATTAGCGTATGAAGTACACACAATTATTTGCAATTGTTATAAATATGATTTATGTTCAAAAACATTCAAAACAATGTTTAAACAAACTCTTAGTACATAGCAAAGCATTTTAACACTTACATACTATATTTAGATATGTAAGACTAAAACTTTTACCAAGAATTTTTTTAACTGGACTATCAAGACAACTATTTGGTTTTTAATTTCATAACTTTCTAAGAATCAAAAATTGCTACTGTTCTAGATTAATAATCAGTTTTTCTTTAAGAAATGTTAATTAAACTAATTAAAATAATTTCTCGTTTTTGAAATATATATTGTGGGTCAACAACATTTTGTTATGATAGTTTGAAGAATACTAAAATTAAAAACATAGATGCAATCGGAAGAAAAATAAAGATATTTAGTCGAATGTTTTATTATCCGCATAAGATTCAATTAAGCATACATTAGATGTTAACATCATGCAATAAAATAATGAACTCTCTGTAGATATTTTTATATAAGTATGCAATATCATTATTTCAACAAAATCAAAAACTAAAACAGAATGCTGCTGACTTTTGAGCATTTGTAATAAATAGCACAATAACCTGTTTTGATAGAAATTTAAATTAATCTATTCCATCAGAAGAAAATGCAATCAATGTAAGATACACATTATCTAAAAGTTGAACATATTTTTAATTGTGTAGCTATTGCAAAAACAACACGACATATTATGTAATATAATTCTATTATATTTATGTTTCAAATATTTCTATAGGCCTCAATTAGGTCTATAGCAGCAGGTAGTGTCATAAATTAAAGTGATAACTTCTCATGTCCGGCACAGAATCGTATTATAATGCAATGTTAATATTTTTACATTTATAATATATATCTAATTGAATAATAATAAATATTTAAAACAGTTTTTTGTTTTTGTTTTACTTATTGCTATTTAATTGCAAAGAGGCAATTAATGACGTGTATTATAATGAAGCCGCGTTGGAAGAATGAAAACAAACGTTGGTGAAAATAGTTAGTTTTGTTATATTTATGTTTAGGTATATTAAGATTTTAATTAATTTTGTTATACTATTATTATTATATTTTATTATTACATAAATAACATTTGAAAGTTATACTTAATTATATAAATTAATACAAATTGTTTTTAAAAGATAAGGATATATGATTGCAATAGATAATTAGCCAATGGTAAAACTTGTGGCTCAGTAATGACATGAAAAATATAGAATATGAAAGATTTTTACAAATGAATCTGCACATCTGGGCTATAAAATGTTCTAGTACAATGCATATAAAACAATTAGAATAAACATTTAAAATAAGAATATACAAAATTTCTTGCCGTCGGAACACGACTCAATATACACATTTGCTGGTAGATTTTAAATCTCGAAGTCGGTTTGTGGTAAAGGCCGATTACAAAAAAGATCATAAATAAATGTAAAGAATTTAGGGTCAAATACTTGGAAACATTTGCTCGTAAAGTGGCAATGTTTTCATTCAAATATGTAATAATCATAATACATAATATATAATTTGATTTTACCATAAATTATTTTATTTGATACAGAAGTAAACAATGATTAAGAAAAACAATATAAATTTAAATTAATTACGTTTTTTGATTCAATTAAAATTGGCATGTTTTTTTATATATATATTTATTCAACAATACAAAAAAGTTATTTATGGATCAAGTGCAGTTTACAATGATTTTTTAATTATTATTACTGCATGGTTGCTAAATTTCAATAGAATCCAAAAATTCTAATTTTATTATATTGATAGAATTTTGAAAACTTTTGGTTTTTGAGGTAGTCTAGCGACTACAATTTCTTGTGTACCTTGTTTTTTAGTAAATCCAGTTTTTTTCAGAAATTTTTGCTAAGAGATAGACTGTTTTAAGCATTTCTTTGGTTAGCTTCTGCTTGCCAAAGAAGGCTCTACGTTGCGTATTGTAAGCCTATTTAGATTATAATTTTTTGGTATGCAGATGAGGCGGACTTTGTTGTTTGTGGCAGATTGTTTATGAAGTTTATCACTACTTTGCATTTAATTACTGACAACCGTATAGCCTATAGAACCGATTAGCTCTGCGACATGATAGTTATTGGTCAGTTAAAGTATTGTCTTGATTTGATGTTTTTAGAGCTACATTTAATAATAGCTAATTTTGCTTGAAAGAGCATGTTTGTCCAAGGATCATTCCGGTTCTGAAGCTATTGTAATGTTTAGATCTATCTGTATATCATATAAATTCTTTTGCTTTGCGACGGTAGTATTAAATGAAAAGATTTTTTCATGCAATAACTTTTTATAAAGTGTGATATTATTTTCAGTGTTTTTTTCTCATGTAACACGTTTGTTAGTCTAGGAACCTCAAGATTTACGGTGTGTTTGTTTATCTATATTTGATACGTTGCTTACTTCCCCTCCATCATAACAAATAAGTGAAGTAGTGGTAGCAAAAGCAGTGTTTCCATAGCTCCTGTGAGAGTTGTTCTCATTGTTTTCTTTATTTAATTGCGTTGACTTGTAGCTTGGGGGGGGGGGCATCCGCCAGCAATTTTAGCTCTTTTCCTATAATGTAATTGTTTTAGTTTGATTTTTGAGCATGAAGTTTACCCAATATCTAAAAGAAGTAAAAAGCTTCTGTTTTCCATTCCCGTAACAGTTTATTGAAAATGAAGTATTGTCAAATGCTCCTTAAATGTCTAAGAAAGGTCCCAAAAAAATTTCTTTGCAGTGGATAGTCATTTTGCATCTGATGGAAAGCTGATTTATAGCTAAATTGAGGATATAACTTAAATGCCAAAAGTTTGACACAACTATTTAAAACACTTATACCTTAACACTATCGCTGTAATCCTCCAACTGTAAAACCTTTGTATGCAAAATTTTAGTAAAATCTAAAAATATTGAATATACATAAATGTCAACATTTCTACACAAAATAGTGAATTTGGTATAGAATGTAATATTTTAATAATTAATGTCAGAATGTTGGCATTACTACTGTGATAACTCATAATCTAATTCAATCATCATTAAAATTTTCAAAAACTTAAAAAAAGCATGTTTGTTGAATTTTGCAAAATTCTAAAGTATTTAACTTAGTTTGTAACTTTTTGACATTGTTATTTCTATAACATATAATCTAACACTACCATTGTAATCCGCTTACTTCAAAAGCCGTTTGCCAACCAAATTTAATTAAAAATAATGAATTTTATAATTAGGGGTTGTTAAGGGTAAACTGCGCAAAATAATAAAATAAATTTAATTGTGCTTATTAATTGCTATTCCAAGAAGCAATTACTCTAAAAATTTTGTTATTTAATTTATTTGGCAAAATACTAATTTAGGGTTGTTAACAATTAAATAAAAAATGTATTGGATGTATCTATACTATCTTGTAAAGTCAAAATATTTTTATTACATATCAAAATATTTTTGGTGAAGGTGCCGTGGAGCCCGACTTGCCGGATTAGTTCCCGAAAGTGAACGGCAAGGTGACACACGAGCCCGACTTGCCAAAAAGAGCCCGACTTGCCGGATTTATACCCAGAAAGAGCCCGACTTGACGGATTAATATACATATATATATATATATATATATATATATATATATATATATATATGCTGATGACGTTAAAGTTTTGAAAAAGTTTCAAGAAAATCGGTTTGTAAATAAATCGGCAAAAGAACAAAATAATATTTAATTTTCAGAATAACAGTTTTTGTTCTATTGCACGCTATTGTTTTATTTACAATACAATTTTCTTTAAATTTTAACAAAATTTGAACATTGTTACTATATAGGTAATGCATATAATGCATACAATGTTAAAACTTATTTTAGTTGTTAAGTAAGCTGCGCATACAAAAAATTACTGTTCATTCATTAACGCTTATAATAGCGCAACTAATCTCCCCCTTATTACAATTTTTAATGTTTTACAAAGAAATTGCTCTAATTATATTTGACGTCGTTAATGTCATATTGCAGACTGTTGTACCTTTATTTTGAAATGATTTAGAGGGGAACCGCTGCGTTATTTAATCATAGATGGCCATAGCGTCGAAAATGGTTGCAAATTTTAACTGTAGTCAGCTTAAAAATAACAAGCTCAATTCAGCTACTAATTTGATAGATAGATGGATAAAGGTTTGGAAGAGGTATTCTGAAATTATGATGTTTGTATATTAAATAGTTTGGCGGATTGGGCGCTCCAAATATAAGAAAATGTTGATTTTAAAATGACTCCAATTCATGTGAAATTACTTTGACTCCAAGACACTATCATAACATTCATAAATCTAAAATTATTTCTTGATAAATGGTTATAATAATCAAATTGAATAAAAATTTCTAAATCAAAACAATTAAAGAGCCATCTGCATGCAAACTTGTGAAACTCTTATTCATAATTAGTTAAGTTAAGTACGAGAGGAGTACAAGAATAAGTATCTGGTATGCCCGGACGTAATCCATATACCTGTTTTTATTTCAATGATATTTTAATACATATTAAACTAAATATTCAAACGAAAGACTGAATTGCCATCTAGTTGCAATTTTTAATACTAAAATGTCCGCATTAATCGGTATCATTTTAGCATTTATGCAATTGGCAGTCATTTCGCGGCTTAAACGATTTTGAATCACCAATCAATTATGAAATGAATTAATAATTTATTCAAAATCAGTCAATCGAATCACAGCGGCCAAGGGTCAAGCATAGACAATTGTTTAAGCCAATTGCATAAATGCTAAAATGATACCGATTAATGCGGACATTTTAGTATTAAAAATTGCAACTAGATGGCAAACCAGTCTTTCGTTTGAATATTTATAATATCAATTGTGTTCATAAGAACAGAAATATTTATTCAAAATTGTCTTCGCTATCATGCGATGCCGTGGTCGTACAAGGCATACTGACGAGGTTTGTAGAACCGAAACAATTGTCTATGCTTGACCCTTGGCCGCTGTGATTCGATTGACTGATTTTGAATAAATTATTAATTCATTACATATTAAACTAATCCTTTAATCTCTTGTATACCTGTCTGTTATACTTTTGTTTTTTTTTTAACTATGCTAATGGTAATAAATAATATTTTACCACCATTCTGTATTTTAATAAAATTTTAGATTTTCTTTTATATATTTATAGATAAATTTAATTTTGTTTTTTGTGTACTTGTAATCACCACAATCATTCAGTTTTTAAAATCTTGTTATAAATCACAGTATGATAAGTTTCTACTATTTTTTTTCTAACTCATTATGACAAACAATTAGAAAAAAAACATGCGGGCTAGTGTGATCCCATAATTTAGCTGTCATCGCTCAAGATGTTACCGCTTTTGCACGTGTCGCAGCACATGAATTGAATGAAGTTTACAAAAACGCATTAAATGTTTCAATGATAAAAAACATTTATTGATGATATACAAAAATATCGAAAAATTGCTGTTTAGTATTGCATTACCTGTCAAATTAATAATAATTACAAATTAATAATACAAAAATTTATTAAATAAGGCTTTATTAGTTAACAAGAAATATATAAAAAATACAAATAAATAATTTGTTATTATAATTTATTAAATAAAGTTAACAATAAATATAAATAAAAATAAAAAATAACAACAATAAATTAAAAAGGAAAAAAGTACAAGTTTTAAAGAATCTTTGTTAATTTATAAGCTTCAATTGCTTCTTTGATATAAGGAGGATCTATACATCTTTTATTTTTTTTAATGTTACCTTACAACTTCTGGAGCAATACATTCTTTGTAAAATTGAATTAATTTTGGGAGCATTATATTGCTCCATAATTTTTCATCTTTTTTAATTACTTCCACAAATAAAGGTGTTTTGTCATTAACATATACAACAAAATCGCACTCTTCCTTCCTGCATATATTCAATTGGCCTTGAACCTGATAATAATATTGATGGTTTCGTTTAAGTTGAATTTTGGAAATTGATAAAAATGAGAACTTGGATTGAATAATTAGTTCGTTTAATGAATTAAATTTCTTGCCCGGTTCATATATGCACTTCACCTCAACTAATTTTTCTTTACCAACAAGACCGTCCGGTAAAGCAGCCAAAAAACCATACTTGTGATCTATCCACAATCCCGAACTATTTACTTTTGTATTTAGCTGTTTTTCCAATATTGCAATTGCCACACTTTCTTTTAATATGCCGTACTGTGTTGCGTTTGATTGAAAACATGATTTATTTAAAAAGGACTTGACCAGGTTGTGGCAAGGTGTATGGGTCCTTCTTATAATAACAGCTCCGAATAGAGTTTCCTCTCAGCTTCATACACCTTATTGCCAAACTGTCCTATACTTTTAATTTGAATTTTATAGATTTTATCAGATGAAATCTCAAGCTGATCAGTCACTTTCTCTGCTTCATTTAGAATAAAATTTAGATCTTTTTCGGTCTCTGGTTCTTCCGCATGCTGATCGTAATCTGTGTTGGCATATAATTTTCGTCTTTTTAAGTTTTTTTCTTGTATATTATTTGAAAATAATTGACGTTTACAAGTCACTTGATGCCTCCTGGAATGTTTTTTTTATAAAATTATTTAAAAATTTGCCAGGACTTCTTCCTGTAAATTTTTTCCATGGGCTTCTATGCCAGTCAAATGATTTATTCAGTCGTAAGCCAGACAAATAAACTCTTCTTTTGTAAGAGCCTCTTCCAATAAGGTTTAACCGCTTTTCGCAATTGAAGCGACATACAATATTCATCAACCTTTCAGAGGAATTATTATTTTCATTACTTATCAATAAATGTGCCTTTCTTATTAATAATTGATAAACACCTTGAAGATGGCTATATATGTAATAAGTTTTCAACAATTCTACTGTATTATCTGTTTGATCACCAACATTATTGCAAATTTCTTCTCTACATTTTGAATGATCTCCAAACACATTATGCAAACCATTGCGCAGATCTTCTCGCAAAGCATTTGCATCTGGAGAATCATGTTTTGAGTTTTGTCAATTTAGTAATCATATTTATTGTTAGCATCTGGCGACCTTTTAAGTTAATTGACTTGTCGGTTTTTTTCGACTTCCATAGCAGGTGCAGACCCAGTCCAATTTTTGTGGCAAATATGATTGTTTGGAGTTATTTCTTTACATTGAGCTCTAGCACAAACTACACAATATTTGTTTCGCACTCTCACAAAGAGCAATTCTTTTGTGTATTTTCCAATAATTCCCACCATTCCAGACAAAGAATTATAATTGGTTCCGTATGATCGTTTACTCCATGAACCATCTACATAAACTGTAATCCATGGGATACCGTCCTCGCACACTTGATTCTTTTGTATTGCATGTTCCTTCTCTTTTCGTCTCCATAAAGATTGTTTCCACTCATTGCCAATTGTTGTTTCAATGTCATAAAATTGATTATCCGGCATGCATGGAATATTCATGCAGCTAAGCAATTCTTCCAAATGACCATATGTGCTTCCAAAAGCCAATGTACCTCAAACAGCACCGTAATTAATATCAGAGACATTTTTTTTGTGATTTTCTGTTTCCTTCTCGATCATTTTTTCATAGACGTTACATTTAAAAATAATGGAGCTTGTTAAGCCTTTATTCTTTC
Organism: Tachinus rufipes; assembly: GCA_963932245.1. NCBI lineage: Eukaryota > Metazoa > Arthropoda > Insecta > Coleoptera > Staphylinidae > Tachinus > Tachinus rufipes. The sequence goes on along the minus strand of OZ010751.1, from coordinate 10,052,200 downwards.
TTATTTCCTTGGTTACATTGAGAGTTCCTCCGGTACATATTTTTGAATGATTGTACTGCAATTTTATTGCCCAATCTAACACATATCCCAATTCAACAATTCTGTTACCAACTATTATTTCTTCATCTTTTTCATCTTCTTCATCATTGTGTACTTTTTCTAAACAAAATGGAGTATTTAAAATGTCTGCATAGTTCTTTGATGACATAACGCCAGATCCACATGGGCTTGGATGTTTTTTTCCTGAATAAGTTTTATTGAACTTATATCTCTCAGGAACTATGTCAGGAACTATGTTATCCTCCGAGTCATTGTTTCGGTGTGGTTGTGGAACACTAATTACAGTATCTTTTATCGGTTCAATATAATTCATATCAAAAAGAGTTTGGACACTACTTTTCAACATTGATTTGCGAAGTTCCCACACAGTTTTAGAAGATTTTGACCTTTTGCTACGTAGTTTTGATTTCGCAATACTCCTTGGCATGACTATGTATATTATGGTACTAAAAAAATAATTTTGTTTCACATTCATATTCTTGTATAAACAAATGATATTAGAAGGTTTTGCAAGATCTTACCTAGTATGGTACACACAACTGCTAATGTGGTTTTTACAAAAACCGTTTACTCTTAACGCAAAAAAGCAAAATGCACTGACTTAATAAAACGTTCTTCCAACTTCGTGAACTATAGTTAATGAACTAAAATAATGGAGTAAGAGTACGAGTATTTATGTAAAGAGCATAATCCAAAAAAAGTATTATTTTTTAGATTCTTGCTTAACCTGAGAGCATATATAATCTTTCTAATCATTTTTGCACTGAACAGATTATTAGTAATTAAAAAAATTAATATCGTTGAAAGTGCATTACAAACTTACAATAGTAGTTCCAAAAAGATTAAAAAGATTCTTATATTAGGTAGATACCGGGCTTAGCTTACATAAAATACATAATACTTTTATTAATGAGAAAGTAATGAAAATAAAATTATATTTTAAATTTGAATAATTTTGTTTAGTATATATCCATATATATATTTACATATTTTTGTAAATGCGGTAAAAATATCGAATCACGTTGCATAATAATAATATTAATAATAAATATAGTGAAAACATTTTATAATTAAAATGAATATATATAATTATCACGTAATTAAAAATAATAAAATTATATTAATAAATCCTTATTTTAAGATAACATATTTACTAAATATTTATTTTCAACTCTTCCGTCCCTTCCTGGCAACTGAATTTATTTATTTATACAATGGTCATAAAACATTCAGCTGTGACTACATGCAAAATGGTATATTATTCAACAAGCGGGTAATAACACTTATTATTTGCAAGAATAAACTTTGCCGACTAGAGACGTATCCAATTGTCAGTAATCATACGAACATATAAACCTTTAAACAATCACATGGACAGTATATCATAACATTTTTAAAAAATAAGATTAAAATATAAAACAATAACGTATGTACTAGCAAAAAAAAAAGATGGCGAACGGTGACGAACACAGTCTACCTCTGTCTCCCATAACTAACAGTATTAATGAAGATAGCGAAAAATGTGCGGGTTTGTGCGGTAACACAGTCGCCAGAAATGCGGTGTAAGAAGCCATGTCATCGAGGATGTCTTAAGCAACATGTGTGCCCATCTGATTTCAACACAGAGGTTATACACGTGCGCGGCAGTCCCGCTGAAATCACAGGAAGTAATGTGTCTGAAGAAAATGTAATTTATCTAAAGTGTTGCATCAAAACCCAATCTAAAACATCAGTTTGTGTAAAATGCGGAAACGTATTTCATACCAGCTGTGCAAAAAATAGAAGTTTAAAACAAATTGATGCTACAAGACTTGTGTGCTGTGCAACTAAAGATAACATTGAGGTTAACCATTACTTTGCTGCTAAGGAAATTATAATGCTCAAGCGCGAAGTAAATTTACTCAATATAATTATAGATGAAATGAAAGACAAAAATTGTCTACTAAAAGAAACATGCGGTTTACTAAAACAGAAGATATCTATGATAGAAGCCGTTAGTGACAAATCAAGTGCCAACAGTGAAGTGTTATCTGTAAACACTAATTTACTAGAAACTGTTTCACATTCTAAAATAAACAAAAACAAAGTAAGAGCTTTATCAACTAGTGCAGTACAAACAGTGCAATCTGCATGTCTGGACTTAAAAACTAAAACATTACTTAATGTAACTAGCAACAAGCATGCGGATACATGTATGCCGCAGAGTAAATGCGCGATAGTCAGCGCAATCGCAGTCCGGCACGACGATCAGCTGACTACAAATGTAAACAAACAATCATCACCGGTGAAACAAACCTATACTGAAGTTGTAACTCAATGGAGCGGCTCAAATGATGGCTTTAAAACTGTGACTTACAAACGCAGTGTACAGAAACATAAGAAAAACATCTTAGTTGGGACAGGCGCCAGCATGACATCCAAGTTGGAAGCCGAACCTAAAAAAACATGGTTGTTTATCAAACGTGTTAAAAACCATGTTACTGTGGCTGACGTTCAGGAACACATTCAGCAAATAATTGGAAACAACAATTTCTCGTGTGAGAAACTCAACATAGCTTATCCAGCTTTTAAGGTTGGTGCTGACTACAAGAATCATCAGATACTTATGGATCCTAAAAGCTGGCCGGAAGGTATTATTGTTGAACAGTATATTTTTCAAAAAACAGGCCAAAAACCGGGTAATAAATAACAATATTTTTTGTAAAAATCATAATATACAACTGCAAATACTATTTTACAATATGTGCTCTTTAAGAAATAAAACTTCTTTCTTAGAAACAATTTTGCAGGAAAATGATTTTATTTTTGATGCTGTATGTTTAGGAGAACACTGGCTGAAACCATATGAAACTGAATCACTTAAAATAGAACACTACCAAGTGTCTTCTCATTTCTCACGTACTATTTATATTCACGGTGGTGTATTGCAGTTAAGTAAACTAAATCATTCATTTACAGCGTTAGTCAATCTTAATAACTTATCTAAAGAAAAAGACTGTGAAATAGCTGCAGCATATCTCCCTGCAAACAGCATTTGTATAATTACAATTTATCGTTCACCAAAAGGAAACTTTGATGAATTCATGCTTATATTTAACGAGTTACTTGATAAAATAAATCCCAACTATCTTACCGTTATTGGTGGTGATTTTAATATTCATTTTAACCTAAATGATCGCAAATCATCTATGTTTTGTGATTTATTAAACACATATGGGCTGAGCAGAAGAGTAAGCTTTAATACTAGAAATAATAATTGTATCGACAACGTATTCACAAATATTGATTCAGATAACTTCCATACTACTTCTGTTGATTATGATTTTTGCGATCACACTGGTATTTTGGCAATGATTAAATTACCCAAAGTTTCTAACCAGCCTTTAAAACAAAAGGTAATCCCCTACACAGAAAATGGAAAATTCTTACTTTTTTCTGCGTTAGATAATACTAACTGGAGTTTTGTTGATGACTTTAGTTTGAATTTAGAGTATAAATTTAAGAAGTTTATTGAAATCATTGAAAAGCATACACTTCAATCGTTTCCACTAAAAAATTATAATAAACAGCCTAATCGTTGTCAGTCTAACTGGTTCACTAATAACTTGCGGGAAATGCGTAAAACTCTTCATCTTCTAAAAGATGCTAGTAGTAAATAACCAGATTTAAAATCCAACTACATAAACTACAAAAATAAATATAAGCAAGCTATAATTGACGCCAGAGTTGCATACAATGCTAAGTATTTAAAAGATTCGGGCAATCAACCTAGTGTGCTTTGGTCATTAATCAAGCCACCTAAATCAAACTGTAATAACCAATGCGACATAGATGTCAATACTTTCACTCAGTACTTCAGTACTGTTGCTGAAAACCTTGTTAATTCTTTACTAGCAACTAATCATGATCCAATTGATATTTTAAATAAAGCACATTCACATTCTTCTAGTAATTATTTCAAATTCGAAACAGTTAGCATGATAGAAGTTAGAGACGTTATTAAAAATTTGAAATCTTCTCATAGTCGAGATACATATAGCATGAGCACAAATTTGTTAAAAAATATTATTAACACCTTAACTAATCCTTTGACTAAACTAATAAACTACTGCATAACATCTAACTCATTCCCAGAATTTTTACAAAAAGCCTGCATTATTCCAGTTTATAAAAAAGGTGATATTAACGATGTAAATAACTACCGCCCTATATCTCTTTTACCTATAGTTTCCAAAGTGCTGGAAAGAATTTTAATGTTTCAAATAGTTAACTACCTCGAAACAAATAACTTATTAAGTACCCAGCAGTATGGTTTCCGCAGAGGAAGGTCTACGGGAGACGCAATAACTGCTTTTACTCAAGCGGTCTATGAAGGTTTTGAAAAAGGGGTTTACTCCATTGCAACCTTCATGGATCTGACAAAAGCATTTGATTGCGTCTCCCATGGCATTCTCCTGCGGAAACTTTACTGTTATAACTTTCATCCAACCAGTTGTCGTATGATAAATTCATATTTATCCCATAGAAAACAAAAAGTTTGTTTTAATAAAAATATAGGCATGGAAGTTCCAAACATTCACGCGGTACCTCAAGGATCAATCTTAGGCCCACTTCTATTCATTTTATACATTAACGATCTTCCTAAATTCAACTGTGAAGTAAATACTACTTTATTTGCAGACGACACAACGCTACAGAATTTTTCTAAAACTAAAACTGGAGTAATTACTAATAACAACAGATTCACTCACAAAGCAAATACCTGGTTTACAGCAAATCAACTAACGGTAAATCAAGAAAAAACAGTGTAGTGGCGTAATAGCCAACCTTCCTCCAGGGTTATACAATGTAAATGTTAAACTAAATATGTTATGTATTATTACAATAAGTAATAATACATAATATCACTCACCTTGCACTATCAGCGCATTCCAAGTCTGTGACATTGGACTGCGTTGAACTGGTATATAAACAGTTAATAAGAATTAGTAATAGAATTAATCCATGATAGAATTATCATGGAATGATTGTACAATTAGTATACGACTAATAAATGATTATTAATAAATACCAACAAAGTATGAAATGTAACCAGTGTATTAATTAAAACCAAATATCAACATAATAAACATCTACATTACATGGAGAATCAACCCAAGTTATAATCATCTCACAACAGCAAACGTGATGTTTTCACTAAAACCTGATGCTGAAGTAAACAGTGCAAAATTTTTAGGCATACACTTAGATAGTAAACTTACGTGGAAAAAAAATGAAGAGATAACTTCTATCAAAGTATGCAAAAGCATATACCTATTAAGACAACTAAAAAATCAACTTCCTAAACATGCCCTTAAAACTGCTTATTTTGCTATTTGCCAATCACACCTTACTTACGGATTATTATCTTGGGGTCACTCTAGCTCACTAAGTAGGCTTTTTGGGTTGCAATGCCGTGCAATAAGAATAATTGATTCTGTTTCCTATACAGCAGATTGTCGTAACTCCTTTATCACACTGAATGTTCTCACACTTCCATGTCTGTATGCGTTGGAATGTCTTGTTTATGTACGAAAACATATTCAAAACTACACAATTCATTCTGACTATCATCAATTTATCACCAGATCTAGTCATCTTTTGTATCCTGATTATCTACGCTTAACCAAGTCGCAAAATGGCATTAATTATTACGGGCCAAAACTTTTTAACATGCTGCCAAATCATATTAAGATACTGCCCATTAAAGCATTTAAAACTACAATAAAATTGTTTTTCTTAAGAAAGGGGTTTTATAGTATTGAAGAATGTGTGACAAATAAATTTGCAGAATAGTTTGTGTTCGTTATTTGCATCTGGTCTGTGAAATTTAATTCTGAATCAAAAATGTTGCATTCTTAAATTTTTAATATTTACAATAATTTTAACTTGTTTGTCTTTGTAGTTTTTAATTGTTGTCTTTGTAGTTTTTAACTTCTATTTTATATATACATTTTATTCTACAAGTCTGTAAACTTTGATACATGTTTTATGAATCTTATATTGTTCATGATTTTAAATATTTTTGTTTGACTTATGTAAACTTTTAGTATTGCATCAATAAAGATTATTATTATTATTATTATTATTATTATTATTATTATTATTATTATTATTATTATTATTATTATTATTATTATTATTATTATTATTATTATTATTATTATTATTATTATTATTATTATTATTATTATTATATTAGTATTACGCTTCTATGAGGCATCGTTTTCATAAAACAAATAAAAAAAAATTATAAAACTTTATTATCATGATAAAATAAATGAATGGAAATCAATATATCTAATTTTCAAAACCATGTAATCTAAATTTATTACTCAGAAAATGATCAGGTTAAGTCGTAAAAATTAATCCTACAAGTCCCAAGGGTTTTAAACCAAAACATTTTGACAACAGTTCCATCTACATTAGGGAGATAACAAGATAAGCGTTTAATAATTATTTGAATTTTAAAATATGTTTTGCCATCTGTCTTTTAAAAGATTAACCATTACATATTGCCAATAATAATAAATGGTTAGATCCATCCCCACCCCAAAAGTTACCCTCTTAATACTCCGGTTTTTATGGAAATATTATGAGGTCACAAACCTATGACTAATAAGAAATAGGAATACTAAAAGGTTTTAATGGCCCGTCTGAACAGCGCATTACCTCCTAAAGTAGGTATCGGATTCAGCATAATACGTGCGGAAACATATAATAAAACAATTAAGTATAATTTTGGAAAATACGTGATAGGTGGGATTATTTGAGGGGATGGTTGTAAAAGGATTTGGTAATAAAATATTGTAATCATATTACTAAGCACTAAAGCTTAGTGGGGTAATGCTAATCTATTACATTTTTAATTTAACAAATTGAACTAGATTATCCAACATTTTATTTAACGCCTAAGACCGTACAGATACAATTTTAACATCAGGAGTGTATGAGTTAAGTTGTCCCACATGTATGAATATGGGGCAAAAGGACAAAATTTTGAAACTAGATTTAAAGAACATTCACGCCATTCAGATAGTACTTTTGCATATCATATTTTAGAAAATAGTCACACATTTCCAGATATAGATAAACTTAAAATCATTCACAACTGTTCTAAAAGCAGAAAATTAAATTTGTAAGAAGCTTTTAAAGTTATTAAATAAAAAAAATAATCTGCGTTGTTAATGTTTAACATTAATTATGTTATTTTTTTACATGCATACAAATAGTTACATTAAGGTAAGATGTTTTGCATGCATATGTTGTAGAGTGTGTGCACATAACAAATATGTCATTGTTAACAAAATTAAAGCGATGGTAAAGTCCAGTTATGCTTATAGGCTTTTCAGTTCAGTGATCTAGACAGGGCATTTTGTAGTTGGTATTTGTTTTAGCTGTATGTTCCACCATGTACTTAAAGTTGGCCAATAATTCTTCAGAATGTTTTGTCTTTCAGATTTGTTCTCCATTTTTTTCCTGTTCAGTTGATGCCACTCTGATTGTCCACTTGTTTGATTTTTTGCTTGCTGAAGTCACATTTGTTTTGGAGTGTAGGACCTATTCATGGAGCTTTTCTATGACGAGTCAGAGATGTTGTAGATGTTCAAGTAGACTAAGACAAATTTTCCGAGCCATTGCCACTTTAGCCATCAGGTAATGCATTATTAAGTCCGAATGGCATCACTTTAAAGAGATACAGAATCCGAAATAAACATATCTGTAGTGGATCTTTGGTAGGAATGCAAAAATGCATTTCTGGAGAAATTTTTATGCATAAAATGGGACAATTCATAAATAAATAGATTCTATGCAGAAAATACATTTTTTAGGTAATTTAAATGCAAAAAGAAGATTTTATGAGGTTTTATGTAGAAAATGCGTTTTTTAATTAAATTTTATGCAAAAAACGCATTTTTGGATCAAATTATATGCAGAAAATGCAAAGTTTTTTTTGAGCTGTATTAGTTCCGACAATTTCAGAAATTGCGTTATCTAAGCTATTTCAAATAGAATGTACGAAGAAAATACGATTTTTAAGCACTTTTTAAGCTGCTTCTTATAGAAATTGTATTATTTGAGCGATTTTGATGCTGATATTTTATTTTTTATGCAAATTTAAATAGGTTTAATGCAGAAAATTCGATTTTTAAGCAACTTTAAAGTCACTTTTTACAGAAAATGCAATTTTTGAGTTAGTTTATATGAAAATTTATTATTTGAGCAATATTGATTCCGAAATTTGTCAGAAAATGCGTTTTCTAATATAGGCATATAGGTTTTATAGGCAATTTCAAATGGATTTTATGCAAAAAATGCAATTTTTAAGTTACTTATAGAAATTGTATTTATTGAGCGATTTTAATGCCAAAAGTTTCATTTTTTAATCAGAAAATGTAATGTTTAAGCAATTCCTAAGTTACTTTATATGAAAATGTATTTTCTGAGCGATGTTGATACCAAAGTTTTATTTTCTAAGCAATTTTTTGCAGTAAATGCATTTTAAAGAATATTCATGTAACAAATGCGTTGTTTAAGCGATTTCATCTAGAAAATGAGGTTTTTGAACGCTTTCAAAAATATTACAAAAAATTGTATGCAGAAAATGATTTTATTAAACAGTTTCAAATCATTTTCATGCGAAAGATACATTTTTGCAGCAAGTTATATGCAGAAAATAAGTTTTAAGTAAAATAATTAATAGGGCAAATGGGAAACAAAATACTGTTGTTTGTATATCTGAGCCAAGCGCCGGAAAGATTTTTTTTTTTTATTGTGTACTACATTTTTGTTTAAGCGTAGGATATATTGCTAATTTTAATAAGTTTGTAGGATTCCCTTTACAGGATTGCGCTAACAAGCGGATTTTGTGTTGGAATGAACCCAACTGCGAACCGTCAGCATGGGACACCATCAAGATGATCTTCGGGGGTGACACTTGCCCAATTCGGGTGAAGTATAGCGACAATCAGCAAGTAACGAAAACACCTGTTATTGTGTTGTTAAATAATGATATTTTTCCAAAAAATGAAGCCTTCAATTGCCGCATTTATAAAATTCAATGGAGCCCCTGTACTGCTTTGAAACCCTACACCAAGAAGCCCCACCCATTATGTATCCCATTATTATTTCGTAAATATAAATGCCTACCTGAAAAGGTTCCTAGTTTAGTCGATAGTAATTTAAGTGATGATGAATTTTATAATTCAGAAGACAGTTTTTAATTAATATGTTTTTATTTATAAATAAAATTTAATTGTAACATACATATTTTTATTTAAATCCTTTTTTAAATGATAGTTTCAAATTTGACAGAGACTTTGACATTTGTTCCCGTTCTGGAGTGCTGCAAATACTCGATTCTGTTGAACCGTTGTAGGATGGCCGAGGTGTTTCCAATTCTGCGGATACACTTATATTACCACTGTCTGTATCATTTACACCCAATAAAGTTTCCCCCGTAGTGTATTTTTTGTAGTGTTAGGATAAAATACGACTTCTGATGGATAGGAGGCCAATTCTCCTTCGGTAAATGCACTATTATGATTTACAACGACATCCAGTTCGCATTCGATATGCCAATAACAAGCCGAATTCAAAAATGTTGTATTATCAGTTGACGGATTTAATTGAGGAGTAGCTATAAGACCGACGTGAACTTGAGGTTGGGGAGTTGTTACTAAGGGGCCCCCGAGAGGATGTTGCGATCCATAACATTCCAATTGCTGTTGATATGACGCAGTTACACTATTAATAGATACGTTTGCTAACGATTCCGAGGCTATTCCTAATCTACCTGGCAATATAATGGCGGGCTTACTGTTATCTTTATAATATTGTAATTTTCCAAGTTTTGCACACGGTTTACTTAAATAAACATCAGCATCTTTTCGAGTCCACGGAATCCAATGTTGTTTTACGGATTTTAACAACGCTTTTATGTCGTAATGATAATCAACAATAGTATCTCCTAAACAATTATTTATTAAAAAACAATCCACATTTTCATCTTGTCTAAACATTCCTTCTTGATGTACTACGTAATCAGCATAAGTAGTTTTATCTGGATTTTGACTTTTGTTCCATTCATGAACCCAAAAATGAGAATTGCTCCGTGGAATATTCATTACATTTGAAGTTATACGGTAAAACCAGTAACTTTCATAGGGTCTGCAGTATCTGTAGTATATTTTACATTTTTTCCATACGACCGAATATTCATCCCTATGGCCTTCATACCAATGGGTATGTATTCAGAAGTGGCTGTACCACTTAATGTAGTGCCATGATCAAATGCAACTCTGGTACCCATGCACGTGACTTTACATCTACAAGAAACTGCCTTTGCATTATTTGGTAAGTTATGATACTCACCAGGAGTCAAGTAGAATGGTAGCCAGTCAACTGGAATTAATGATAAAGGGGTTGTAAAATAATCTGTTGTTGCTCTTGTTGCAGTTCCTACTTTATGAGTACTTATATTTTGGTTAGAATATCCATAACTGAATAATATTCGATTTTTTTTATATGAAATGGTATAATCTTTAACAGAAGAAACTCTCGGTAGAAACTTCATACCACTCGCCCCTGCACGAGCACCTGCAACTCCTCCTCCATTGGAACCCTGCGTCCGTTGTATCGGGTTGTCATCGATCTCCATAGTCCCTGTAGGAGTAGCAGCTCCGGTATCTCCTCCAGTCGCAATAGTATTAAAACCAATCTCATCAAATAAATCGTCAAAATCAAGATCGTCGAAATTAGTATCGTGTATAGGGTTTGCTGGTGTGGTTGCGGCTGCGGATGTGGAAGGTCCGGCGGGCTGGTTATCGGTTGTGGCGGCTCCAGCGTTACTTCCAAGAGCTGCTTTTCGTTGCAATTCTATATAACTCGCTCCACCTTTCGAATAACTCTTATATATTGCACGTACCTCGGGGTGTTCCTTTAAAAATTGATGATAGTAAGTTTTTCCTTGTTTTTTCTAATCACCTTTTATTCTATGCCACAAACTGCTTATTGTTTTCTGACGAGCTGCATAATACATTGCTCGAGGGTCACCTCCATCAAATGAACGGGGATACAGTACACCAGTAAAAGTTTCTACAGCGTATTTGTCCACTAAACCTTCAGCACCAATTAATGCAGCCTCCGAATCTTCTTCCAAATATTCTAAAGCAAACGCTTTCACAGCCTCTTTATCAGCTTTTCTTATGTCGTCACTTTTTGTCGCACGATAATATGCTATATCATGTATTTGTGCTATAGCATCTGTATTATTGACTGGTAATCCATTTATTACACTATTACCCGGTCCCAAATAATTGTATCCCGGTAAAGTCAAACCTTTTCTACCAACTACTTTCTTTGTTTTCTTAGTATGTTTCTTTTTTGATTGACTTTCTCTAAATCTATGAGTTAACTTCTTATCAAGAGCAACGGCTGGATCGATAGTCGCGGGCATACTGATTTGTAGTTTGGAAAACGACCACTATATATACTTCTCATGCATAAAACATTCTCTATTTAACATTCGTAAAGTTTCTTGCCTTTGTTCTGGCGGGCGGCAACAACGACGTGGGTGGGGTACGTGTGAGATAGGCTTAGCCATGCACGTGAGAGGCAGCCGCGCGAAGCCATCCTTGATTTTGACGATTTATTTGACGAGATTGATTTTAATACTATTGCGACTGGAGGAGGTACCGGAGCTGCTACTCCTACAGGGAGTATGGAGATTGATGACAACCCGATACAACGGACGCAGGGTTCCAATGGAGGAGGAGTTGCAGGTGGTCGTGCAGGGGCGAGTTGTACACACACACACACACACACACACACACACACACACACACACACACACACACACTCACACACACACACACACACACACACACACACACACACACACACACACACACACACACACACACACACACACACACACACACACACACACGCACACACACACACACACACACACACACCGCAGGAACAAAGCTGGACACAACTTGGTCTCAAATACCTACGACACCACCTACATCAACAAACGCAACATCATTATCAGTCTTCAGGAATGTTGACTAGAAACCATTCTGACAACATATGGAGCCTTGGTTATGAGTACCAAGAAAAAGTCTCATTTCCTGATATCCAATAATGCACAAAACCAGTTCATAAGTCAACAAAAATATGGCTCACTCACTTTACAACCTTGACTGTTAACATAATTTTCTTTAAAAACATTAAAGACTTATTGGAACACCAGAATGCAGCACTGGCTTTAACTGGTATTTGGCAAAACTCTTCTTCCGCAACACTATAGGTTTATAAATGTCGCTTATTTTTTAATAAACAATCCTAACTCAATATTTCAAATACATTTTAGGCAAATAATTGAAGCGTTATTTAGCCTCACAATAGGTTTGCTAAGGCCCTGCTTACAGGTAGTTTCGCCTCTGTTCATAGAAGTAGTTTTGATATTTTTAATTAATTTATACAAATGTGTAAAAAAATGGACAAAAGGCCATTTTTGATCAATTTTATGTAAAATTTGTAATTTAAAAGATAAAGTAGAAAATTGGACTAGAACTAAATTAAAAGAAGGTGTAAATGTGAAAAAAGCATATAAATTGAAAAACAATAGTAAAGTAGAAAGTATCTTTGTACAGTTAGATAATTGAGAAGAAAAACAAAAAATTATGAAGAAAAAAAGTGAATTAAAGGGAAGCGATATATTTATTGATAATGACCTTACAAAAAAAGAAAGAGTAATTCAAAAAAAACTTAGAAATATGACAAAAGAAGAAAAAACAAAAAGCAAGACGGCGATCGTGGGATATATGAAGATTGTGGTAAATGGAGAGAAACGCTGTTACAACGAAAGAAACGGCAGAGTAGAAGTATCAAAAAACTAGTAGCAGTAATAAACGGGGGGAGGGAAGTAAAAACAAACAACAAAGAACTAAACCAAACTGCGTTAATGAGAAAAATTGGGAAAAAAAAGCGATTAACAAATTGGAAGTTAACAATTATGCACCAAAAATAGAAGATACCAGCAATAAAATAAATATAGTATTTTGGAGTGTAGCAGGATTAAACAACAAAGATGAAGATTTTTGAAAGTATATAAGAAAATTTGATTTAATTGGAATGGTGGAAACGTGGATAGATGAAAAGAGGTGGAGAGACATGGAGGAGCAAATGCCTAAAGAATTTAGTTGGAAATGCCAGCCAGCTATTAAAGAAAAAAATGGGAAGAGCAAAAGCATAAGAAATAAAATACTACAAGAAGATGATGTAAATTTGGAAATGGAAGGGTTAGTGCAACAAAATTTTATACTGAGTGGAACAAAATACAAAATGGTTACGGTGTACAGCAGAGGGATAAAAAAAATTAGATCAACGCTCGAAAACTCAATACAAGAAACAGAAGAGAGAAAACTGATAGTAGGCGGAGATTTCAACGCTAGGACCGGAATTAAATTTAGAAAAAATGACAAACGGACAGAAAAGCAAAAGAGAGTCAAAAGATAAACTAGAAAACAAAGAAGAAAAAGAAATGATGGAAATGATTGAAGAAAATGTCTGGGACATATTTAACGGAAACAAGGAAGGAGATGAAGATTGAGAATTTACATACATAGGAACAAAGGGACAATCGGTAATTGATTACGTAATGGTTAATGAAGAATCGTGGCAAGAGATAGACAAATTTAAGATTGGAGAAAGAGTAGAGTCGGATCATCAGCCACTAGAAGTGTATATAAATGGAAGTATAAACAGAAATCCAAAAAACAAAAAGGAAATAGTAACAAAAACAGTATGGACACAAGAAAGCATAGAAATGTACAAGCAAAATTTAAATAAAAAACATTTCCGAGAAAAAAGCGTAGAACAGCAAATGGCAGAATTAGAAAACACAATCGCAGACGCAACAATAACAAAAACGTTTATACAAACAGAAGAAACATTTGGAAAATGCAAATGGTGAAACACAGAATGCACATAGAAAAGAGAAGCTAGAAAAGTACTACGATATTGGAAAAATGACAAAGCAATTTTATTAAACAACAATATCACAAGGCGCAAAAGGAATACAAGGAAAAACGCAAAGAAGTTAAGGCAATGTATAAGAAAAAAGAGGAATTAGAGATAAAAGAAATACGTACTGAAGAAGAAGCATGGAAATACATAAACAAAGAAAAGAATCGAAAAAGAAGAGAAAACAAACTAATTTCAATGGAAAACTGGAGGATGCACTTTTTAAAATTGTATGAAGGATCGAACAAAAAAACTGATAGACAACCAAGGACAACACAAATAAATACAAAATGAAGCATGGATGTATGGTACGGAAAATTTGATTGAGAGACTGAGTGAGATAATAAATGAAGTATGGAAGGGAAAAGGGTTTCCTAGTCAGTGGAGAGTAGGTCTTGTATGTCCGATACACAGAAAAGGAAACAAAGCTTGCAGAAAATTATAGAGGTATAACGTTACTAAGTACGGCATACAAGATCTACGCCATGGTACTAGAAGAAAAACTGAGTGAAGAACTAGAGATGAATGGGATATTGCCAGATGGACAGGCAGGGTTTAGAAAAGGAAGAGGGACCATGGATAATGTATACATACTACACCATATAGTAGAAAAGGAAATAGCAGAAAAGGGAGGAAAGATGTATGCATTATTCTTGGACCTATAAGCAGCATTTGACAGTGTGAGTAGAGAGAAATTGTGGATGTATTTAAGAAAAAGAGGAATAAATGAGCATATGGATATGTTATTATAGGATATGTTTTTTGTACAAACAACAACGAAAATGAACACATAAATAATATGACAAGAAAGGCTAATAAAGCGGTAGGACAAGTATGGGGAATTGGTGAAAGAAAATTTGAATGTATGAGAATAAAAGGAATGATGTTTGAAAGTTTAGTAAAAAGTATGTTATTGTACGGAGCGGAAATTTAGGAGTGGAAAGAGCAGGAGAAATTAGAGGCAACAAAATACTGGAGATGGGTATTAGGAGTAAACAAAGAAACCCCAGCGTACATTGTAATGGAAGAAGTTAAAATAGACAAATTAAGAGTAGAAGCAGGAAAGCGTGCAATGAGGTATGAAGTAAGAGTGAGAGATAGAAATGAATGTAAAATATTACAAGAATGCGTGAAGGAGAAAATGAAAGGAAAATGTGGAAAAATGGAAGCTTGCAGAGAAAATTATTTTAACAAGAATGGATATGCTAGTGAGGAAGTAGATAGATTGAGAATAAATAGAAGTATGTGGAATGAAATTATGATAAGAGATAGAGATATACAAGTGCAAGAGCGTAGAACAAGGATAAATGAATCTAGGTACAATTCAAATTATGTACATATTATAACTGATGCACTACCAAAGTACCTAGAAAGTATAAAGTATGAAAAAATTGAAAAAAGAATGATTGCAATATTCAGATTGAGAAAGTGTGCAAATTTTGGATGGATGAAGAAAAGAAAATGTGTAGAATGTGTGGAGAAACGAGAGAAAACATAGAACACATGTTAAAATGCAATGAAATTGGAGAAGAGCGAATGGGGAAAAATGAAGTACTAAAAGAAGACGGAAGAGGAATATAATGGATGATGGCGGTAACAAAAAGAAGAAAACAAATTGAAACGAAAGTAATAAATATTTAATTAAAAACAGGGATTAGGGTAATTACGATTATATGTTATATTAGAAATGAATTAAGTTTATATGGTAAATGTTATGTTAAGTTGTAGAGTTTTCAAGGCCGAAAGGCAAGATATAAACGTTTATATATGTAATTTTTAAGCAAATTTTATGATAAAAATGATTTTTTTAAACAATTTTGCTGTAAAAAGTCATCTTGTGTTTTCTGGTAAAATTTATGTTTGAAATAAGTTTTCTGCATTAATTTTGATAGTTACATATGATAAAGTTTATTTCTAAGCGAATTTTATGAGATTTATGCCATTTTAGTGCAAAATTTGAGTTTTCTCATTGCATAAATAAGATTTATGATTCAATTTTTAATAAGTTTTATGTGTTTAAGGTGGTTTTTAAGCAAATGAATTACTGAATATAAGTTTTCTGCACAAATTGATACTTTTAAATAGTACTTTTGTGCAATTTTGAGCAAATTTTATGCTATAAATGAGTTTTATGCTTGATTTTTTTATTATAATTGTCTTTTTTGTGCAATTTTATAAGCAAATTTTATGCTTTAAATGTCAGTTTTGATAATTTGGAGGGATTTCCAAGCAAATTTTATGCTAATATTGTAAGTATCATTTTTGTGCAAACTTATAAATAGAATTTTTACACTTTTTAACACAATGGCCAGATTTTAGAGTTTTCTAACAATTTTTTGATATTTCATAGCTGAATATTGCTACTTTTATTTTTTAATAAAAAGAATTTTTCATTTTTTAAAAGTTTATGGCTAAACTTTGCAAACTAATTTTAGAATTTAACACTTTTAAACCGCTTTTGACCGGATTTTGGTGCTTCTTAATAATATTTTGATACGTTGTGGCCGGATTTTGCAATTTTGTAGTTTTTACAAATATAATCTTGCACCTTTTAACAGTTTATGACCGGATTTTGCTGTTTTGTTATTTTATTTATGAAATATTGCTCTTTTTTAATAGTTTATGACCGAATTTTGGTGCTTTTCAACATTATTTTGATATTTCATAGCTAAATTTTGCTATTTTTGACATTTCATGTGTTGCTAAAAATGAATTTTCTACATGATTTTTGTTTTTGTAGTTCATTGACTGTGCTAAAGCAGTTTCAACTGTAGTTACCCGACTATCCACTCGAATGTTTTTGAACTAATTTCTTGTTTACAAACATTTGGGCTGTTGGGTGGGGTTCTGAGTATCTACTGAATTCTACTAGATGCTACAGATTTCTTCAAATGGTAAGCCATGTTTTATACACTACAATAATATAAGTTTATAAACCTTTCGGTGAAAAAGCAAGTATAACTATTCATCATGTATCAAAAAACGGCTCTGGGCTGCGATTCTCGAGTTCACTCGAAAATATACGTGCGATAGCAAATGCGAACAAAAAGTTACGAGCAAAAACTAAAACAGGTATTCTAAAAGTGGACACGCAAGTGAATTGCTCGCAATTGCGATGACAACTTGTCAACACTATGCGTGTAAAAATGCGTGTGATTTAATAAGCTTCACGTTGTTTATAATCTGTTATTTAGACATGAACAGCTGATATGAAGTAGGACTTGACGTCTTCCATGACATTTGGTGACATTATAAACAATTAAAATATTGTTGAAATATAACCTTTGTATTATATTTATGTAATAAAGTATTGTGTAATAATTTGTTACATATATATTTAGATGCATTGAAGATAACATTCTATTATACAGTGTACCTCAAATTTCTTTTATATATTAGTTGGACACTGTTAAAAAAAGCCCATCATTTTCTATAACAAATTTTCTTTGTTTCTATTTGATATTTTATATAAGAAATTATGCTTTATTTCTAGTAACGACTAAGTATACATATTATTATTATTTTTTAGTATTTATAAAGGTAAATCAGTCTACTTATAAAATAAAAACCCAAGTGAAACTAAAAACCATATATTTTGAAGATTAAAAATATTATTTTCTGGTTAATATGTAAAATTATTAAAATTATTTTATTTACTTGCATTTTTGAGGCTTTTGAAACAAATTTTTTGATTTAATATTGATTTATGTGGCAAATGGGATTTTTAGCTTATTTTATGCTAAAAATTAGTTTTTTGTGCGATTTTAATATGCTATAAATGTTTTTTAAGTTATTTATGGATTTTACGTAGTTTTTGAGCAGATATTGTACTACAAATAGTTTTTAAGCCAATTTTTTATGCGAATTTTGATACATGATACGATACATGATTTTTGAACGAGTTTTATGATAGAAATGAGTTTGTTGCGCGATTATAATCTTATTCTTAAGCAATTCTAAAGTTTGGACATAACGACAGTGAGTATTAACCATCTTATAATTTACTTTTATGTATACCTTTACCCAGATAATACAAGTTTGATATTTTACAAAATTGTGTAGTACTCAACAAATATTGATTTTGAACGGTGTATATTATATCGGATTTTTTTGAAAGCATTATTAGCATTACTTTATTGGTTTTGCAAGTGTGCTGACTTTGGATCTTTTTTTTTTGTGATTCGACTATTGTTGACTATTAATATGGTGTTTTATGGTGCTCTAACAATATCAATGACATTTAATCATTGACATAGATTTTTTTTTAATTATCATTGGAGCGAAATCTCTTTAATAAACATACTTTTTTTTTTGTTAAAATTAGAGTTATAATCTCTAATAGATATACTTTTTTTTTAATTAGAGCTATAATCTCTAATAAATTTAAAGTTATAATCGAATAAATATTAGTTAACTTGGCCTTTTTTTGTAGCTAGAAAAGCATTATTTTTCCTAGCTTCATTTACAAATCTCTAAAAATGTTTTGGATTAGACCGAATGTTATTCTCATTGCGTAAAATGTACTGCGTTCAGATTTTTTTTAAAAAAATCAAATTTATTGTAATCAGAAAGAAGTTCTGAAGATTTCAATTGTTTATGTGCAATTTTTTTTTAGTTTAGTAAGTGAAACTAATTCCTTGCTAAACTAAATAGGAAAGTTGTTGTCATTCCACACTCTTTTAAGTACATAACAATCAATTGCATAATACAAAACAGAATAAAATAAATACATTAGTATCACAGTTGTATATAATCGGTTTTATTGAATTATAATATTGAAATACCGATGATGATTAAGAATCAATAGACACTGAATATTGAGTGTTCAGTAGCGTTCAAAATAAAAAAGGGATTTATAATAAAAGGGTGTCCACAGGTATAAAAATACAAGTTTCTGAAATATTATGTAAACTTTGTTTGTACTGAAGTTGGGACTTTTTTGTGGTCCAGAACTCGCCATCAAAAGCCAGTCATAAAGTATGAGAATGCACCAAAATTATTAATGTTCCCGTATATGTAAATTCTAGACAAGCTATAAACGAAATAACTCTACTATTTGTTAACCGATTAGATAAACATATATTTTTTTTAAGATAAATGAAGCGCACAATGCTTGAAATACTTTTTCTTTGACAATTTCAATCCTTTTCATATCAATTTTATTGAGTAATTAAGTGTAACATTTTAGGCATAGGTTTCAAAATAACATTTAAATAATTTGATTTATCTGATTCTCTACATATTCAGGTACACTTGATTATTATTTTCTGCAAACTTTGGCCAGATTAAAAGTAATTTCAATTAATAACATTATGGATAATACTTAAAAATATTCCTGCACAATTTTGTAAATAAATCTTTTATTTTTTTTTATTTTAATGTATTAAAAAAATAATTAGTTACCAGCTTTAACTATCCAATTAATTACACAGAGCACCTAAATGCACTTTCCATTTGAATAAAGATACGCTTACACAAGTCGCACTAATAATGCAAGTTTTTGCTTCACACTTGTATATACACTATGTAATCAGAATTAAACAATCAACTACCTGTGCGACCGGTTTGTCAACATGTTTATGCAGTGTTCATACTTCAGTTTTATTGACTCATGAATGAGTATGTATAATTTAATAAAAACAAAAAAATGACCACCATGTTAATGACTAACAAAAAAGTAATCGCAATATGGTACAATTTAAAATTATTGATGCCATTACTTACGGGTGCATGTGTTGCTGTGAGTAATAAACAATTACTCACGGGCAATATGTTTTTGTTTTTTGTTGAGACGATTTTATTCATTCTTATGTTCTGGGAAGTACATTTTATGTTTTGGTAATAAATAAAAAAAAGAATTGGATGTAACATTCGGTGGCAGTTTTAGCAATGTTGGCAATGCAGTTCTATTGCCAATAATTAAAGTTATAATTTTTTTTTTTAAATTATTAAAATTTCTTACCTTTATAGCAAGGTGCTTCAGTTATAAACTTATAAATTTCTTTGGAAGTTAACATTTTAGATATTTTAAGTTTTGAGCCTTCGCTTTTCCTTTTTAAAAAAGTAAGTAATGTCCATAAACTTAGATTAGCACATTTTATAAATCGTTATATACTTTTTCATATTTTAATTTTAATTGCTTAATTACACAAGAATAACTTTATTAAACTGCACATATTAACTAAGTTTTTACTAAAATTTTACAATAAATTAAAAAAATGTTATCTATTAAATAGTCATAGATAAAGTATAATAATTATAGTGGCTCAATATGACGAAAAAAGATATTTAAATATAAATTTTGATGCTTTCTGAGAATTGTGTGAAATTTTGCATATTTCAACAGTTATGTTTACAGTATGTTTTCTTAAAAAAAAAATATATATTATACTGCTTTTGACTTAATAATCAGAATTTTGTATTTTTCAATAAATGTGGTTAAATTTTGATGCTTTCTTACAATATTTTTAGACTAGAGTAAAGTTTTGCATCATTTGATCGATTTTGCTATTTGTAACGGTATTTTGATATTTATTAGCATTCCAACTTCTGATTACGCTGCTTCCGGGGTCCCTGAAAATTAAAATACTTTAATTTAAAGTAGGCAACTAAATGTACACATGGCAATTTTAAAGTATAAGTATAGTAATAAATAATTAATTTTTGTATTTTGCATTACACTAATTAAGTTAGTGTACGGGGGGTTAATGGTTAGATTTAAATATTATTTAGCTAAGTTGTGTTAGTTGTGTTAAAGAATAAGATTGTGTAGCACTTACAGTTTAATTTTGACGTGTTTTCGGTTTATTCATTCTCCAGTTGTAGGGTTGGAATCCAGTTTGACAGTCATCCTAGGGATCTATCCTAAAATGAGACATGTTTAGACTGTAAGTTTGCAACTGCAGATTATGTTATTGGAGGTTGTCAAGTGTTTTATTAATTATTTTTGTTCGGTTAAATGTTCGGAAGTTGTGTGATTTTTCATGAGAGCAAAGGATTAATTATCGGTTGGAAAAGTTGTGTTTAGTAATTTCTGTGTGTTATAATTGCTAGTACTTACTTTATCCAATTAATCTTATTGTTGTTGACATTCACAATCACCGCCATTGGTTGTGAACTTGACTTAGTCGAGTTCACATAACTCACAATATTACCTACTTGATGTGAGGTGTTTGCGGTTGGCAAGCTTGGTTTCGCGTTAGCGAAGGGGTCTTGGAGAGGATCTTCAGTCTTCACATTGGCATCGAGGTGCACGGTTGGTGACGCTTGATTACCACATGACTTAAAGGAAAATTTAATCCTTTGGCATCCGAGCCGGTTGTGAGTATCAAGTCGCACCAAATGTTTTAACATTTAATAGATGACGTGAGTCCGTTTTTGGAAGTATTTTGTGTTCAAGTGTGTTATTACACTAAATGAGGTTTCCTAACCTTGCACCTCGTGCCAAGTGATTTGTTGTTTCCAACGCAGTGAGTGTATGGAATATACCGAGCAGCCGCATGACACCTTAGGTTAGTAACTAAATTCTTATTTAAAAACAATTTGGTATATTTGATTCGTGTAGTGTTGTGATCGAGGAATTATATGTTATTAGGCTGCTTCAATTGGGAGGCGTTCAATGCTTGTTACTGCTTCAATTGGGAGGCGTTCGATAACTTTTACTGCTTCAACTGAGAGGCGTTCAATGCCAGTTCTTGTTTCATTGGTGTCCTTTGTTACAATTTAATGCCTGGACTAGGATATGCTTGTCCACCTATTGGGATAGTTGCTGTTGACGAAGTGGGACCGTGACAAATTCAAAATTAATGGTTGAAGATTATTCAGTCACCATCGTTTTGGCCATCGGAAGGATTTTCCGATCCTGATCAAGGTATACGAGACAGATCCAACAATTACCAAAGTGGAAGGAGTCCAGTCGAGCTCGTCACACCACTTTCAGGCTTGAATTTAATTTTATAACTTATAATCTTTCGGGTGTAACGATGTAAACTTTTATTCGTGTTGCGATAAAGCTTTCAGCTTCGATTTATTATATGTTATTATCAGGAGCGTTTGCTCTTTGATTTATTGTGTTGGGAGTTGCATGTACGCTGAACTTTTTCAGTTGTAAATAGGGTTACAAGGGATTTTGATTGTGGCTAATGTGTACGACCACGGCATCGCATGATAGCGAAGACAATTTTGAATAAATATTTCTGTTCTTGGTCGTACAAGGCATACTGACAAGGTTTGTAGAACCGAAACAATTGTCTATGCTTGACCCTTGGCCGCTGTGATTCGATTGACTGATTTTGAATAAATTATTAATTCATTTCATAATTTATTGGCGATTCACAATCGTTAAAGCCGCGAAATGATTGCCAATTGCATAAATTCTAAAATGATACCGATTAATGCGGACATTTTAGTATTAAAAATTGCAACTAGATTATTTATGATATCAATTGTGTTCATAAGAATAGAAATATTTATTCAAAATTGTCTACGCTATCATGCGATGCCGTGGTGGTACAAGGCATACTGACGAGGTTTGTAGAACCGAAACAATTGTCTATGCTTGACCCTTGGCCGCTGTGATTAGATTGACTGATTTTGATTAAATTATTAATTCATTTTAAATATCAATGTTCCGACAAAAGTGAAATATTTATTTATTGTTTGGGTCCTTTGTTTTCCTTAGGGGTGTTTTCACCAACTTATAGGGTTCGAGCTTTTCCCTGCGGAGGCGATATGGTAGGAGGTGAATACTAGACAATTTTACGCTCGTGGAGCATCACATGTCACCCGCCCATCTTCACTGAGCTAGACGGTGCAGTCCTTCCTACATATCAACTCTACCGCCACCACCCCAACTTATTGCTACAATTTCACAGCCAAATTTTAAAATTTCATAAAAAGGTTTAAATTGTTTTTACAATTTATGACCGGATTTTGTTTCTTTTGGGCAATATTTTGATGTTCCAAGGCCAAATTTTGCAATTTTTAGCAGTTATTTCATTTATCGCATGGCTAGAATTTACATTTACGAGAAACAATAAGAATTGTCGTCCTTAATAACTAAATTTTAATGCATTCTGACACTGTTTTCATACTTGTAATGTAGAAAACAATTTGATATTTTTGTCATTTTTTAAAAATAGTTATGTACTTCTTGAAAAGTTTTTGTAGTTCTGATTAAGAATTTTTACACTTTTTTAACAATTTATGACGGGATTTTGCTATTTTCAACCGTTTTTGCTTCTTTTTGATAATATTTTACTGTTTTATGACCGAATCTTACTGTTTTTGACCATTCTATGAAAAGAATATTACACTTTTTAACAGTTTGACCGGATTTTGAATCTTTTATAGATTTAGATTTTATTTTTTAACATTTTATTTTGGTGCTTTTTAACAGTATTTTAATATTTGAATGCCGGAAATTGCTATTTTTGACATAAATAAAATTTTGGTCTTTTTTATTAAAAATATTTTAATGTTTTATGAACGGATTTAAGTTATTTTTTACTTTTTATAAAAGAATTTTGCACTTTTTACCAGTTAATAAATAAATTTTGGTTCTTTCTAAGAATATTTTTTGTTCTTATTACTTTTTTTAGCCGGATTTTATTTTTTCAAAAATATTTTATTATATGGCAAAACTTTGGGTTTTCTTGACATTCAATCATAAATAAAATGTTGCAGTTTTTAACAGTTTATTTTAGATTTTGGTTAATAATGCCCAAATTTTGGTACCTTTTGGCAATATTTTAATATTTCTTAAACGGATTTAGCTGTTTTTGACTTTTTTATGCACATTTTAACAATATTTTGATGTTTCAAGCAGGATTTTGATGTTTTTTACCTTTTATAAATTAGAATTTCACATTTTTTAATAGTTAATAGCCAAATTTTGTTATTTTTGATTAAAGTTTAAACTTTTTTTGCCGTTTTTGGTTTTTTCCAATATTTATTTTCAATAATTTATGGCCGTATTTTAGCGTTTTATAACAATATTTTGATGTTTCAAAACCGGATTTAGCTATTTTTGACATTATATTAATTGAATTTTGTACTTTTTATCAGTTTATAACCAATTTTGCTACTTCTAACAGTATTTTGATATTTTTATAAAAAGAATGTACACTTTTCTTTAATTTATGATAATATTTTCATATTTTGAAGACTGAAATTTGGTATTTTTAACATTTTATAAAAAAAAATTTACACGTTTTAACTGTTTTATTAAATATTAGCGCGCTTTTTGCTTAAAATTTAGCAGAAAGTATTAAAAACACGTAAAAATTAAATTTCTATAAGCAATCGCGCAGAAATTAAACAAAATTTGTTTAAAAAAATACGTTTTTTGAATAAAAATGTCTTAAAATGTATAATTTATTGAAATATAAGAAACGGCTTTATTTTTTGCTAACGCATTAGAAACTCATTTACAGTTTAAATGTAGCACATCTAATGATTAATGAAAATTTGAATCAATTATAATGTTAAAAAATCGCTTGCTTAGAAAGAGATGTTTTCTGATTAGGAATGCATTAGAAACAAACGCATTTATAGTTTAAATCACAACTATTGATAAAATTTGTTAAAAAACTACAGTTTTTGCACAAAAACGCATTTACAACTGAAATATTGCACATATGCTTGAAGTTTGATAAAAATAAATAAAACTGTTGAAAAACGCTTAGAATCTCTTGAAAATTCTATTTTTACACAAATTTAAACAATCATTACACATAGCTTATATAATAAAAGTTTATAGCAGAAAAAAATCAATTTTTACAAACAAACCAGCTGCAATTAAAAAAAAAAGGTGAAAAATACTTTTTCTGAATCAAAAGGTCTTGAATATACAAGAAACGGCTTCATTTTCTACACGATGATTGAAACTGATAAGAAATTAAGAATTCGCTTAGAAAATTAAATTTTCTTCAAAAAAAGAATGTTTTGAAAAAGAATAGAAATTTATTTATTAAATTATCAAAAACTTAAATATTGCACATTTATTAGTTAAAAATTAATAAAGTTGTCAAAAAACTTTTAAAACAGCAATTTTTGAGAGTTTTGCTTTCCAAAATACTATTTTTTACACGAAAACGCTCAAAATTTCGAACAGCTGTTAAGAAAACATATTTTTCCTGCACGTAAATAATTTAAAGACGCAGTTCCAGCTTGAATAAGACGCGTTTAATGTTTTAATTTCAATTAAATTTAAGAGAAACTACTAAAATTGTTAGAAAACGATTAAAAACTAAAAAAAAAACAAACATATTTTTCCTAAACGATTTTATTAAATTTTTTGTAAACATTTACTACAAGAAATTTAATTAAATCGTTTATGAAAAATATGTTTATTTGAAAAAAATGCTTTGGAAATACGTTATACGCGTTTACAGTTATAATATAACTCGAAAAAGTTCAAAAACTGCGAACGGTTTTTAAACAAAAATACTTTTAAAAGACATTATAATTAATGCAAAAAATTGCTTAGAAAAAAGCATTTCTTTTTTACATTGTAAATCATTTCTGATGATTGAATTTTGTTCCCAAAAAACTATGGCGAGAATACAATTTTCCAGTTTGGTTTAATAAAGAATTGATTTCACGTACTAGACTCCAAAAAACTGTTCATAAACGTTATAAATCTTCAATACTATTGTCTAATTATAACAAGTTTCAATCAATTCGTACTTCGTGTAAAAATCTCAGTACATGTCTATACAAGCAATATATTACTCAAACTGATATCAATATTCAAAGTAACCCTAAACATTTTTGGAAATTTATTGGCGACTCTAGAAAAACTAATCATTTTCCATCTACAATGTATTTATTATAAACAAAAAACTTGCAGTAATAGAGATGACTATGTTAATAGTTTTGCTGAATTCTTTTTCTCTGTTTACGATACACAAACTCATCCAACTCCTTTGTTTGACTTAAAGAAAAACGTATTACATCGAGTATTTTCAATTAGTTTGTTGAATATATTTAAAGGGATTGAGAACCTTAAATGTAACTTTAGCACTGGACCGGACTGTGTTCCATCTAAGCTGTTAAAACAATGTGTTTATTCAATTTCTACGACATTTCAATTACTTTTTGAGGCTTCTCTTAATGAAGCCAAGTTTCCTTTAGTTTAGAAACAAAGCTACATTATGCCTTTACATAAATCTGGAGCTAACAGAATATTACTAATTATAGAGGTATATGCATCCAGTCTGCTGTTCCTAAGTTGTTTGATCAAATTGTAACTGGTCAAATACAATGGATGTGCAAAAGCATTTTAGTGGAACAGCAACATGGGTTTTGCAAGGGTCGTTCTACTCTTACAAATCTTTTTTGTTACGAAAATGATCTTTTGAATGCCTTTCAATCAAGATTACAAGTAAATTCTATATACACAGAATTTTCAAAGGCTTTTGATCGCGTTAATCATAGTATTTTGATTGCTAAGTTTCGAGCTTTGGGTTTTTATGAATCTGTTGTTGAGTGGTTGTCGAGCTTTTTTCAAAATCGTACACAGTGTTTGAAAATTAATAACTTTTTATCACAACCAATTGTTGTTCCTTCTGGGGTTCCTCAATAATCTCATTGTGGACCAATTCTGTTTTTACTCTTTATTAATGATCTTGTTTCTAGTAATTCTTTGTCTTATCTTTTATTTGCTGACAATCTTAAAATTTATAAAAGAATATCATCTATCGAGGACTGCGTTAGTTTGCAAAATGATTTAGATTCTGTTCATTCATGATGTCTTATTAATAACTTGTTGTTTATCATTCTTACGTGTACTATTGATGTCTGAGATTTATTGCTAAAAGCTACTAGTAACTCTTTCATTTCAAGTCCCCTACAATAATTGCCAAACCAGACAGTCTCCATTATTTAGAGAATCTATACATTCTACCAATTATGGATTTAATAATCCAATTGGTAGAATGTGTAGAATTGCAAATAGTTTCTCTGATAATATTGAATTATTTTGTGTCTCAAAATGTAGTTTTAAGTGTCAATTAAACTGTGTAGATGAATAATTTTATATTTTGTTTTTATTTATGTATACTTTTTCCATGCTTTTATTATTCAATATTCTTTTATATATTTTTATGTAATTGTAACTTGTAATTCATCGTTATTTATGTATATAATGATGTAGATGTAAATGGTTTTGTATATACCGTGAATAAAGTATTATTATTATTATTATTATTATTAAGCAGTCGATATATTTTGAAATTATTAAAACAATTACAAAATTGTCAAAAACATTTTAATATTATCAAAAATGTTTTAAGTGTAAAAAACGTTTTTGAAAATTTTGTGAAAATGGCCTCATGTTCTAGAATTGTAAAAAAAATTGCTAAATTAAAAAAAATGTTTTAAAAGTGTCCAAAATGATCCAAATTTGTAAAAAAAACTCAAATCTATCAATGTTTTAAAAATTGCTTTAAAAGTGTGGAAAATATTATAAAATAAATGTCAGAAATAATGTCAAGGTAACAATTTTTTGCTGTTTAAATTATAAAGTAATTGGAGTGTAATAAATGTAAGATTAAACTAATTATTGGAATGGAGTACATAAAAAGAGACAGAAGAAAAAGAAGTTGGTAGCGTAGTCAATTTAGACCAAAATTTTTATTGTGAAAATTTACAAGGTTAAGTGGGAGAACAGACCCAGTCTGAACTTCGCCTTTTTCTATTGTATAGTTTGTATGTAATAGAAATAAAGTTTATTATTATTATTATTATTATTATTATTAATAGTCAAAAATGATCCTCAAACCTGTTGATGTTTTAATATTTTCCTAAAATATAGAAAATCTAAAATTGTTAAAAATGTTTGTTAATAAATTTAAAAATGTTCCAAATTATTATTATTATTACTTATAATAAAAAAATGCCAAAAATGTTCCAAAATTGTTAAGAAGTGCACAAATTGTTAAAAGCCATTCATGATTATTGATAATATTCCTCAAATCTGTTGTTTTGTTCAAAAATTGTAAAAAGCGTTCCAAAACTGAAAAACTGTTATAAAATTATTAATAATGTTTCTCAAAACTGTTGATATATTTTAAAATTGTCAAAATAATTCCAAAATGGTCAAAAATGGATTCTAAAGTTAGTTGATATTTTCAAAAATTATCCAAATATATTACAACTTAGTCAAAAACGTTTTAAAATTATCAAAAATGTAAGAAAAACGTTTCAAAAGTGTCAAAAATGTTCTAAAATTGTTAAAAAATTTACTAAATCGTCAAAAAAATTTCAAAAGTGTCCACAATTGTCAAAAAAAATTCAAATCTATTAATTTTAAAATTGTTTTAAAAATGTAAAAAATGTTACAAAATTGTCAAAAATAATCCTCAATTTTGATGAAATGTTTTAAAATTGTCAAAAATGTACAAAAATTCAAAATTATTAAAAAAGTTTGCGCAAGTCTGTTAATAAATTAAAAAATGTTCTAAAACTATCACAAATGTTACAAAATCGTCAAAAATAATCCTCAAATTTGTTGATATGTTTTAAATTTTTTTTACAAAATTATCGAAAATGTTTCAAAAGTGTTTAAAATATTCCAAAATTGTAAAAAAAATCTCAAATCTTTTACAAATTGTTTTAAAAGTGCGAAAACGTTACAAAATTATCAAAAAAAATCCTGAAATTAGTTAATATGTTTTAAAATTGTCAAAAATGTTCCTAAAATGTATAAAGTAAATTTTTTGCTAGTTTTTGATAAATTGGTACGCATTTTATTACATTGCTGTGAATTGTTTGACAATTTTAGTAACTTTTTGACAAATAAAATAATATTTTTGACAATTAAGTAAATTTTTAACAGATATACCTACATTACTTGACAGTTTAAAACACAATTTTTGACAGATACATTTGGGGCCAACTTACGACACTTTTACACATTACTTATTTGGTACAGATTTGCCAACCTATAAAATTTTTTCACATGTCTCTAATCTGCAAAATTGTATGTTTTTTTAACGCGACCTTAATCAAATCGACTATTAGATTATTGGAATACATGATATGATGCAAGATTGCACTCAAATTTCAAAAAAAATATTAATTTAATTTCAAAACTTATTAATTTGCAAAAAACCAATTAAAAATAGTTTTATAGCACTCAAAATATCGCGCTCTTAAGTCTAGTCAATTTTATTAATTTTTCTGAAAACACTCAATTTCAACATACAGGGTGTAGATTAATTGGCGGATAAACGCCAGGTAACTTTATAGATCGTGCCAAAAGAAAACGAAAATCTTAATTCCAAAATGCTGAAAAACTCTTCGTTTGGCCTCAAAGTTTCAATTTTGTCAATACAAATATTGTTTTAATTGCGTATATTATGTACCAATTTGCTTTCTTTTTTAGTATAATAAAAATTACAAGGTTTATTGAAACTTAATAATAAAAAACATTTAAAAATGTGCAAATTACTTTTGAAGAATAAATCAAATTTAAATTAAAAATACGCTTGGCAACGTAGCAAAATTTTTAATAAAATTCAAATTATAAAGTAGGCAATGCAATAAATGTCAGGGGGTCAATTCTGATCTCCGGTGACTTTTAAAATCAAATAAAATTCAATTTAAATATTATGATATACTTTATTCTGTTGATAATCATTAATTTAAAATTGTGTGAGGTTGCACATTGACGACACATACCGCATTATTAAATTATGAATGGTGTTTTGATGCATTTGCGAAATATATTATGTTGCGTTCGTCCAGTATGCGGCGGTCTGCCTTATGTCTGTCTCGGATTAACAACTACTATGTTGCCATGTCAATCCCGTGACCACTCTTGACAAAAACCATCGGTGACTTTTGTCGTTTTACCATGCGGCTAAAATGCGTTTTCAAAATAAATGTGTGAATCCAGCAAATAGGTACTATAATTATTATTGAATTATAGAACAATTTATACATTGCAGCTGATACAACTATTATAAATTATTAAATTCTGTCATAAATAAAAATATTAATTATTTCAATGCACAATTGATTGTTTGAAAATATATTTAAAATAATTGACATGAATATAGCAACTCTGACAGATTTAACATTTAACGCCGGCGATGCTCATAAATTCGATATCGATACGTGCTGTAAAGCGTTTAGAAGTAAACGGTGGCCAATTTGAACATTTGTAGTTTATAATAAAAAATAAAATTTGATGTGTGTATTAAATTGCCTATTTTATGTGTATTAAGTTGCCTACATTATAGGTTTGAATTTAGAAAGTTTGCAACGTTGCCAAGCGTAACAAAACTTTGAGGACCTCGTGAGGCCAAACGAAAAGTTTTTCAGCATTTTGGAATTAAGATTTTCGTTTTCTTTTGGCATGATCTATAAAGTTACCTGGCGTTTATCCGCCAATTAATCTACACCCTGTATACTACTCTACATACTTTTTTGATTTATTTAAACAATATTAATTAATAAAATGAAAATCAAACTAATAATACAATCAAAACTTTAAAGTAAATACGCTTTCGCACTTAACTATTTTAATTAAATTACGTTACGTTAAAAACAAAAATACTGGAATAAAATATGATGAACAAATTATTATGCAACATAATATAAACCGCTTTATCTAATCAGTAAAAAATAGTTTAAATTGCTGCAAGTAATTAGTAAGCAGTAAACAAATATAACCTGTGTGATTCAAGTCACGCTGATACTATTACTCAAGTTTCTTGCATATTATTACTCATTCAAATACCAACTCATTTGTATCAGATTAATGTTAAACAATTTGATACAACAATAACATCCTTAATTTTAATCAAAACATATCAAATGCATTATAACTATTACTTATTCATTTTTGCAATAAATTTGATATAAAGAATAAACTATTAAATTTCTTACAAAAAAATTTATCGTAAAGTCTAAAGGTCGTATTGGTAAAAAATATAAAAGATAATAAATTGTTTTGCATGCCATTAAATTCTAAAACGCACACAAAATTATTTTGTTATAGTCACAACTTTTTAATTAAAATGTATTTATTATTCCTGAGCAAAATAGTTTATAATATATGCAAAAATAATTCAGTTCATATTTGATGATGCAAATAAAATAGCACTCACCATTAGGTGCTTGAACAATTCGTCATTGTAGGGGCACATCTCGCTGCAGCACACTTCGACCACCAACTAAAGTTTCTTTCTGTAAAACGCCAGTGGAGGCTGGAGCTTTTATTGCCGGTGCATATGCGTTGATGATAAGTGGGGATGCAACAGTAATGCTCAGAAAATGCATCGGCGAACTCGGAAGGTACTCCGATATATTGTAAAATAGCGCTTCGCATTTAATTCCTTCGATACATCTAATTTATTTTATTAATACTATCTCAGCTAATAATTGTTTTTGTTATAAATGTCTATAATAAGCATATTTAATTAGCGGACATTAATTTTTAGGCCCCAAATTTAATTCATAATTGCATTAAAATTACTTTTCAATATGTTTTAGTTCATTCAACTTATTTTGTTTCATTGCAAACAACAATATTATGAAACTATTTTTTATAAAGAAAAAAAGTAATGCTTGTTGCTAGGATGATTATATATTTACTGATCAACATTTATGATGAATTGCATCATACATATAATGCGGAGAATACAGCTTAATATATTTTATCGAAACAAAACAAATATTATTGAATAAAATTCTTTAACTTTCATAAATAACACTACATATAGATCAAAATTAATATAAAACAAAATTTTATCAGTGAGTGCTTTAAATTTTTTATCAAAAATTGCATATAAAACTAATTTATTGCTTAAATTTGTGATTTTTCAACAGAAAGTCATTCAAATTGTGCCAAGATATATTTATAGCATAAAATTTATGAAAACACTCACTCTTTGCATAAATTTAATTAAAAAGTACAGTGGCAAAGCCATGATTTTTGAACC
Source organism: Tachinus rufipes (assembly GCA_963932245.1). Classification (NCBI taxonomy): domain Eukaryota; kingdom Metazoa; phylum Arthropoda; class Insecta; order Coleoptera; family Staphylinidae; genus Tachinus; species Tachinus rufipes. Next base: position 10,020,116 of record OZ010751.1, on the reverse strand, counting down.
CCACAGTAAAATATTGAAAAAAACCTCCTCAGAAACGGATTTGTAAGTATATTTCTAATTCATTTTTTGTTCCTGTGCGTTTGGGCCTTCCCGCATTGTTTTTAGGTAGCTTCGCCACCCAATATGAGTATTTTATTCAAGAAAAAATGATTTTTTGACAATTTTGAATTTTGTTTTTTTACAATTTCATCAATTTTAAAACATCAACAGATTTGAAAAAGTTTTTTGACAATTTTATAACTTTTTTCAGACATTTAAGACAATTTTGTAGTTTTTGACAATTTTGTAATAAAAGACCACTTTGGATTTATTTTTACATTTTTAGAACGTTTTTGACACTTTTAAAACGCATCAATAGATTTGAAGATTATTTTTGACAATTTTGTAACATTTAAGACAGTTTAAGAACATTTTTAAATTTATTAACCGACTTGAATAAACTTTTTAAACAATTTTAGATTTTTTTTACATTTCAAGAACATTTTTGACAATTTTAAAACATATTAACAGTTTTGAAGATAATTTTTGACAATTTAGTAAAAATTCTCACACTTTTAAAGCAATTTTTAAAACATTAATGAATTTGAGGTTTATTTGACAATTTTTGAACATTTTGGACATTTTGGTCAATTTTTTAACAATTCTAGAACATGAAGAACATTTAATGGATTAAATTCAAAACATCTAATTCGGTTGCGCCTAAATTATACGGTTTACCTAAAATACATAAACCTGATAGACCTTTCCGCCCGATAGTTTCTTGTATCGATTTGCCAGACTTTAAACTTTCGAAATTTATTATGAATATATTAAACAATTTAATTCCTTCCTTTAAATATAATGTTAAGAATTCTTTTAAAGTAAAAAATAAACTAAAAAATTTACATGTCCCGTAACATTTTACTGTTAAATCACTAGATGTAGAATCGTTATTTACAAATATTCCAAAACAACTAATATTAAATATTATTCATAATAGAAGGATAGAAATTTCGCTTTACACATCAATTGAGAAATCACTTTTTTTTAAATATCATAGAACATTTCTTTGACCATAGCTATTTTGTTTTTAATGGAAATTATTATTTACAAACCTTTGGCACTCCTATGGGAGCTCTAATTAGTCCGATCTTGGCAATGTTGGTTATGGATAAACTAGTTAATGTATATCTTAGTAGCAATGAATTAAATATCTTAGCTCTTTTCATTTATATGGATGATACATTAGTTATCTTACCAGATAATGAAGTGGAGGTTTTACTTAATAAATTTAATAACTTCCATCCATCTCTCAATTTTACAATAGAAAGATCAATTAACAATCAATTGCCTTTTTTAGATGTCCTAATTATATTAGATACCTTTAACAAAAAAATCTTAATTGATTTATAAAAAAACCGTGTGATACAGTTAAATTATAATTCTAATCATCCCCTTAAAAAAAATTAATATAAATAAAATGTTTCATAATAAAATCATAACTTTATCAGATAAATGTTTTTGGCAAAAGAATATCAACATACTAAAACAAACTATTAACAAATGACTATCCGTTGAAATTGATCAACTCTACCATTAATCTTAATAAAACTAAAACTGTTATAAGCATATCGCCATCAATCAACAATTATACTAACAACATTATTCAAGAACATTCTCACTAAAAAACGTTGGTATGCCATTCCATATAAGTAGATAAGCTATAAGAGTTCGGGGCTAAAATCCCATAAGGTTTACATGGGGGGTCTAAAAGTACTTTTATCCAACTTCACTTCGGTCGCGTAGCCCGAGCTATTTTTGGCGCGAAATTCAAATATTTTGCAATGGCGTCCCTACTTTACCGACATTTTTGTGCGAAATTCAAATGTAGCGAGTTGTTCATATGGCCGACCTCACATCCTGTCAAGGGGGGTGATCCGGGGGTGCATCCGGTATACGCACTCTCTCGTTATACCTCCATAAGAGCCCTTGTGTGTAAGTGAGAACCAGAAATCGGAAATGGATGGATGGAAAATATGAGATGGGAAAATTCCAATGTTTTGTCTCAAGTGAGCGAGTGCATCGCGGGATACCAAAACGGCACTATGACGTGTGGCGTAAGAGGCAACCCAAACAACAGCAGCAGCAGCAGCAGCAGCAGGCAACCCAAACAGCAGCAGCAGCAGCCACCTAGCAGCAGCAAGCGAACGAGCATATATACAGGGTGGTCGAAGACTTTGTATATACAGGGTGTGTCAAAAATAAATCCAAGATGGCGACCGCAAGTGGCAATCTTTATCTCAGAATCAAAAATGGTGACCGGAAGTGCAACTTCCGGTGTTGCAGAAAGGCCTTCATGGTACTCAAATGAAAGCGCCCGTTGCGTACATCACAAATCTAAAATAAAAACTTGTACGTGACCCGCTCCTAAGCGATAAAAATACAAAAAACCTTCTGGATGGTTTAAAATAAAGAAACAATTGGGTTTCGGCAGCAGGCTCCCGGCAGATTTGCAGCTTTAATGTAGAGGGAAAGCGCTAGTTGCGCCGGTTGCAAATTTGAAATAAAAATGTTTACCTGACTTGTTCTCAAGTAAGAAAAAAAGGGGGATTTACAAACAACACCTTGTTTAAGTGAAGACACTAAATTTAAAAATCAGTTAGACATAGATAATGGTGATGTCAAGAACGTACCCCATTAAACGACTCTATTTAAGAAATCGTCAACAACTAAACTATCGTTTGGAAAGTCTATTAAGGCAAATTATAAATGTTAAAAAAATTATTTGTGATTATGAATTGCAAAAGCAACTGTGTGCAAAACTCGACGGGATGCAGCTCCGATGAAATTAGCGAAGTCGAGAAAAGTTTATTTGAAAATATAAATAAAGCTATCTAATTGTATGATGAATACAAGTTAACTGGTGAATATGTAAAATATCTGCCTGAAAAATATTTGCAATCGTTATATGGACTAAATTTGAAAAGATTGTGGGACTTCCTGCCTGAAAAATGTAAGAGTGATTTATATTTCCAAATAAGACTTCCTTGTCATAAGCTTTCCAACCTTCCAACCGATGAGGACCACATAGACAGACCACCTCCACTCATAAAAAACGATTTTAGATGCATCGCAGAAGAGTGTATCTGCAATAAGTGTCAAGATTACCAAGCAACTAGAAAAAGTGCAAAAGTATCGAAAAATGAATAGCACCGCATTCATACTATTATCAACTTTGCTTAATGGAACTTTGTTCATCACAAAACCCAAAGAAGCCAGACAATGCTTTATAACCGCCATCGATAGAGGAATCAATAATTGTTGGCCTTTGGGGTGGAAAAAGATTCACCTCGACATTACCACTCATCCAAGAACGTTCAAAATCAACGCCAGCACTATCCCGGGAGTGTCAAATGTAATGAATGCAACTTTTTGTTCCTTGATAAAAATCGATACGTAATGAATGTATCAAACCATTTAATAATCTCAAATGTTGAAAGTTATAACGCAAATTTAGTATTGAGTCTAGAAATAATTTTGATTGTTAAATGTGTAATCATAATTTCATATGTATTTTATATATTAACAGACATTAAATAAAAAAAAAAATTTATATGTTATAACTGCGTTTTATTTCATCATTTCATAACAACATGCATGATAACATATTACTAGTTTTCAACAGGAAATTATCACATAATCAGAAGTAACAGGATGTAACATCCGCTTTTAACAGAAAAATTGCATCATAATACAAGAATCAACAAGAAAATTCTTATCACCATCATGCCAACCTTCTGATTGACTATAAATATAAATCATTAACAGCCTTATGCATAGTTGTTTGGTTAGTATGCTACTAAAACGTTACTTACTAGTAGCTACTTACACCATACTAAATGTGTCATATGCATAGTTTATTTTTAGTATAATTTAGTTAGTAGCTACTAACTATAAAATTATGTTTTGGCAACGCAGCATTATGTCACATAAAGTATGTTTCGAGTCCCATTTTAGCGCGGTAAAAACAAATAAAGAAAAAGTTTTGAACAAAAATAAAGATTCAATAATAAATGTAGAACTTGTAAATAAAAACTTAATTTAAAAAATTGATTGAAAAAAGTTATGCAAATCTAAAAATATGTTTTTTGTTTTGTTTTAAAACATAATTTATTGTTATCTAAATTAAAAAAACTTGAAAAAATAAGACCACACACAATTAATAACTTTTAAACTATAATAATTTTAAAGTTTTATTAAAATTAACAAATAACCATTATGTTTAGTCAGAGTAAGAGTCAAAAAGCACAGCATCAGATGTTTGCTTTTTTTTTTTTTTTTAGGACGTAGTGAGTTGTTGGCTTTTAACAAGTGGCCCTTAAAAATAACTTACGCATGGTAATACCTTCCGGTTTTCTTCTTTGCGCAAATCCTGTTGTTTTAATGTCCCTGTCTAAACTAACCTACATTTGGTGCTAGTTTGAGGCGGGCTGGTTTTTGCTTCGCGGATTTTCAAGCATCATCTGCGGCACGCATGCTGTCCTCGGCCCCTCTCTCCTATAGCCACTACCTTTGTCTGTCTCTTTTGTCATTTTGCCTTTTCTTATCTGCATTCTCTTCTTTCTCCCATCTTTGTGTTATTTACTTTAATTATATAATTTGTTTTCAGATGTGCTCTTAGCTTACTAAGGTCTTTGTTCACTTCTTCTTTATCGTATCCTCTCTCCTTCATGAATAATTTATGCAGTTCCATCAGTTGTATTCCTTTTGGCAGTCCTAGATTTGTAAATTTTACCTCCAGTGATATCCTTGTATCTCCATCAGGAATTACTTCTTCATGTCCTCTCGTTGCCAGGTATATTCTGACTATCTGAAAGGTTGCGTTCTCAGTCATCCTCAAGATAGCATATCTACCATTTGGTATTTGCCTTGTTATTTCTGTTATTCTGCTTTCCTTCAATATTTCTTTTCTCCTTCTCCTTATCTCTGCAATTTCGTTTGGTATCGTAGTCTCTGTAAATGTTCTTCTTTTTTCTTCTGTTTCTTGGTAAGCACAATTGTCATGTCCTTTCTAATTTTTTTCTTTTAATTTTTTTCTCTGTTTTCTTGTTTCCATTTAGCTTCTCTCATCTCTTTCCTTTCTCTTCTATGGCTTTTAGTTTGTGTGTTTGTTTAAATTGTTTGTTTTTCTATATTCTTCTATTGTCAAACTCTTCAATTTTTTTTTTTAGTACACTTGTTGCAAAGTTTTTTAACGCCCTCCATTTATTTTCATCTTTTAAGCATTTGTTAATGATTGTTCTTTTATCCACTTTGCTTCTTAGTATATATTCTAGTTTTTTTCTATCTTCCTCCCACGCCTCGCATTCTACTAGAGTGTGTTCTGCGTTATCGTGTGTTTCTTCCTGACAAAATGTACACCTTTCTTCTTCATTTATTTTTTTAATTTTTTGCAAGAATTTTCCAAATGCTCCGTGCCCGGTCAGTATTTGTGTTGTATAATAGCACGTCTCGGGTTTCTTCTCTACTCATTCTTTTATGTCTGGGATTAATTCTCTCGTCCATTTCCCCTTTTCTCCTGTATCCCATTTTCTCTGCCATCTTTCCATAGTCTTCTCTCTTGCTCTTATCTTTGCTTCTTTTTTACTCGTTTCTTCTTTTACAAGTTTTTTTATTTCTATTCATTCCTCCACCATCATATCCGCGGGAGGTGTTGCCGCAATTACCTCTACTGCCTCTTGTGACACTGTTCTGTAAGCTCTACAAATCCTTAGCGAGCTTGCTCTTGTGGCTCCTCTTACTTCCTTTCTGTTTTTTTTTGTTTTCATGGCTTCTCCCCATGTTTCTGCGGCGTACAGCAATTTGCTTCTTGCTGCCGTTGCCATTAGCCTTCTGCTTTCTTCTCCTGGACCTCCGTTGTTTGGCATAAGTCTACCAAGCTTTCTCTCAATTTCCTTTGTTCCAATGACCGCTTTGTTAACCTGTTCATTCCATCCCTTTGCTTCGAGTGTCACTCCAAGGTATTTGATTTTTTTTTCCTATGGTTATCTCTTGATCTCCCACCTGTATCTTACCTGTTCCTCTATTATTCCTCTTAGTCGATAGCCATGCCGCCTCAGTTTTTTGTGTTGCTAGTTTTAAGCCCTTACTTCTCATCCATATTTGTATCATATCAATTGATGTTTGCTGCTGTCATATTAATATTATAACTTAATTTTAGATGTGCTGCCATCTTACAGAAAAAGACTAAACTAATTTAATTTTTAAAATGAATAACATTAATTAATTTTATTAATTATACTTGAACCAACTACTACATTTTGGTGCTAATATTTAAATATTACCATCTATTGCAACAAATACCGCAATATGTCATAAAATGATGATAAATATCTCAATATTTGCAACTGATAGTTGTAGGTTATATTTGCAATGTATTTAATCACAAACAAAACAAGGCAATTTAGCTACTAACGCTTTAGTCGACAACTAAGCTTAGTAGTGTTTTAAATATCCCTATGCATACAGTCAACAGTAATATCCAGCTAGTAGCATTTTAGTAGTTACAAAATATGACTATGCATAAGGGTGTAAATCTTTATCAGCGCTGTGATTGGTTGAAATAAAAAAAAAAGATTCTTAAATTAGTAATAACATGGTGATTATGATGCAAAAAACTTCACAGTTGATTCAGTGTTTGCGCAGTTCAGTTCACGATAGTTTAGCTACATTTGCAATAGAGTTCATAATATCTAACCTCAAAAGCAGTTATTCTACACTTTTAAAACGAGAGTCCGATGTTAAAAAGCCACATGTAAATCCAATCGAGATCCCAAAAAATTCTATAAAACCTTTCGTTGAGGAAATGGAGAGTCGGCCGAGAGATCTACAACCTGAATTATTATATAGATTTATACCAATTATCAAAATCCACTGTGGGCATAATGGTACTTTTGGACGCAATGGGGTTTTCTTCACCTCAGAAGAAAGGAGTGCATTCTCCAAAATAAATATAACCGAAATTAGATATGAGGGCGAATGGAAGTACTGCGATCACCGCATTTCATATACCTCATACAAAAAACTGGATGTTATATCCCTTGAGTGTCGGAATTTCAAAATATTAATATCTCGAATGACGTTCATCAACTTGATTAATTTTAAGAATTTTATAAACTTTAAATTAACTTTATTAAAATCTTATGAATTTGATTTATATTATAATGTAATTATGGCTAAATGTTTAAAATTAGCTCACGAAGATAACGATTTGTATGGTAAAGTTATCCGCTTATTGAGTGAGAACGATACAAAAGGAGAGCTCGAGTATCTTATGATGGAAACTCTGAACATGTTTTTTCGATAAAATGTATTATGACTATGAATGTATGAATATAACTCCTGATGAAATAAATGTTAAAAAAAAATCAATTTTATTAATTACTCCTTCACATAAATAAAACAATGTGTGTGGGTTACAATATATATTTATTATTATTATTAAAACTAAACTAGTAAACGATTAAATTATTATAAAACATTATTTTTATCAATCTAACTATTATGAGTCTTTTCAAGTCCCAGCAACTTCACGTGAACTTTAGTTCCTATTTTTCTTTATAATTTTTTCCACTAGATATGCATCATTATGCTTAACAAGTTGGACTCCCCCTTGAATCTTCCAACAGGTACACAGTAGGATTTGTGATTTTTATTGAAATCACTTTAAATATTTCGGTAGAACAATTCAGTAGATTATTGATTGCATAAGAACTCTCTCCAATCAGCTGCATTTCACGCTTGAAGTCATCATCGTATCTACAAATGCCTTCTTCCACTGGATCTTCGAACTTTGGGGGATCTAAATAGAATAGATGTAGAAATAAATTTCACTTGAGAAAAATATATTTAAAACTTACGTTCAATAATATCTTGTGACTATAGACTTTTTAGGTTAATCTGTTGCATGCACACATCATCTAAATCGTACCCCACGTTGTAGAATTTTTCTGCATCTTTGCGTGTTAAACCGTAAGTACCTTCGGGGTTGATGTACTCGTATAATAATTTAGGTTGTAGATCTTTCGGAAGACTCTCCATTTCCTCAACAAAAGGTTTTATAAATTTTTTTGGGGTCTCGATTGGATTTACATGTGGCTTCTTAATATCGTACTCTCGTTCTAAAGGTGTTGAATAACTCCTTTTGAGGTTAGATATTATGAACTCTATTGCAAATGTAGCTAAACTATCGTGAACTGATCTGCGCAAACACTGAATCAACTGTGAAGTTTTTTGCATCATGATCACCATGTTATTACTAATTTAAGAATAATTTTTTTTTAATTTCAACCTATCACAGCGCTCCGCCATCTTGGCCGCCATTTTGTTTTCCGCCATCTTGGCCGCCATTTTGTTTTCCGCCATCTTGGACGCCATCTTGGCCGTCATTTTGTTTTCCGCTATCTTGGCCGCCATTTTGTTTTCCGCCATCTTGGACGCCATCTTGGTCGCCATTTTGCTCGCCATCTTGGCCGCCATTTTGAATCACCCTGTATAATTTTCCCGCCATTTTTTTGAATTATTTTTAATAGAACACCCCATATATTTATTTTTGCGCGACATTTTTCTGATAATAAGTCAACTATTTACCATGCATACATCAATTTTGAATAATGTTTGTAACCAGTCAGACAAATACAAAGTTTCCACCACAATTGATAATGAGTCACAATTGATATAAAAAAGTGAAAGTTTGCTTTACATTTTTCGAACAATGAGTCAACTATTTACCACAAATACAAAGTTTCCACCACAATTTTAAGGCTGGTACATGTGAAAGTGCACTTTCTAATTGGTTAAACATTTGTATATACATCAATTTGAGGAGTCGCACATTAACAATCATTTAAACTTACATTAAAGCAATAAGTTAATAGTTATTGAAGTGCTAGATCACAATAATTTTAAATATGCTAATGATTAAATTGATGACATATTCATAATATCTCACCGTTTAATCATTAGATATATATACTAATGATACATTATTTATTAGCGTAGGTCTCTATAACTTTCATTTTTAATTGCTTACTATTTTAAAATAATTTTAAGAGTTTCAACCTACATAATGACTAAGATGGTTAATAACTTTCATTTAATAGCCTCGCATATTCTAATTTAAGAGATCACTTTCACTTTTAATAGCTTTTGAATAATTATTTTTTATATAATTAGAGTAATATTTTCGTTTTAATTTCCATACACCAACACCTAATGTAATCGAGCTATTGGCTACATTGTCTCACATTAGACATCATTAAAATATAAATGAAGTGTTGAATTGTAAAATGTATAAAAAAGATTTAAAATGTTCAAAAATTGTACGACGACTTGAAACAAACTGAACAATTAATTTTGAATATTTCAATGTTATCTATAAATTATTAGAGTAGGTCTCTATAACTTATATTTTAATTGCTTACAATTTTTAAAATAATCTTATGAGTTTCAACTTACACAATGACTAAGATGGTTAAAAACTTTCATTTTTAATAGCCCTACATATTCTAATTTAAGAGTTCACTTTTTACTTTTAATAGCTTTTCGAACAAACATTTTTATATAATTATAGAATTTTTTTTTGTTTCAATGTTCACAAGCACCTAATGTAATCGAGCTATTGCCTACATTGTTTCATTTAATAACATTAGACATCATTAAAATATAAAAGTGTTAAATTGTAATATGTATAAAACAGATTTAAAATTTTCAAAAAATGTACTGCAACTTGAAACACAATTTGAAAAATTACTTAATGATGCCAAGGAATGTGCATTATCCCTATTATAACGATCATTTTATATTTTATTATATTATGATTTAAATTCACAATACATTTTTGAAAGTTGTCATTATTGAATTATTATAATAAATACCACGCTTCCATTAATCATTAGAATAAACAAACGCCATCTTGGACGCCATTTTGTTTTCCGTCATCTTGAACGCCATTTTGTTTTCAGTATGAGAATTTCTCATTATCATATAATTGGACAAATGTTATAAATTTTTATTTCTTTTACAATTCTTTCTTTTACTTCAAGACCACTCCAATACGAGGCAGTGTGTGCAGTTTTTTTGTTTTGTTTTTTATATTACACTAACAAATATAATTTTCAACAATGTGTTTTAATCATATTCCATTATTTGATGAAGAAATGCAGTTTTTATATGATTATTTACACCACGCTGTTTGTCAGTTAACAATTGAGTTGCGGCAACCTGAACTCAATATACATAACGAACCTTATATTGTAAGTATTGTTTAAATATAATAAAACATTTTCACTTTTCAATCAATTGATTTTCCTATAAAAAATATTGTAAAAATTATTTTTTAAATTCGAACCTTTCTTGCTAGTTGTAGATGGACTAATTTTATAAATAATATTTTTGTTACAGGGGAAAAGAAATCAATTGAGATCCTTCGAACATGCGGTGAATCTTGTTTATGAATATAATGAATCCAAAATATGCTTAATGATATTTCTGTCCGAGTTTACTGCAGTCAGCGATAATCGTTATTTGCTGAGCAGAGCAGCTAAACACATTCCGCAGATTTGTAAAGATCTAGTCGGACTCTGGGAGTTTGATGATGATGATGAAATTGTGGAATATAGCCTTCCTGCAACTCCACCTGACAGTGATGATGAAGATATGTAATATCATTTGTAAATTCTTTTTTTAATAATTTTTATTTGTTTGTGATAAAAGACTGTAAGCGACATATGATTTTAGAGTTTTTCTTCTTTTTAAAACTTTATGTTTCAACCACTTTAGTTTGCATAGTGTCTGTGTTAAAAAAATGTTAAAATGTTATGTGATTATTTATTTTAAAATAAAGATATAATTTTTTTCATGTAAACATTGCTCTCTCTCTCTCTCTCTATAACTCTCTTACAATGTCAACTTTAATATCACACATTATTATAATTTTTATAGCGTTTTTAATTCATGTATTATTATTATTATTATTATTATTAGAAATTAAAATTACAATATTATACATGGAATATTATCATACAAATTAGAAATATCTAATCTAAACATTTAAATAAAATTTAATTATTATTTAAATTCAATCTCTGATATATATCAATGAACCCACCGGAATATGGAATTAAGTGGTAATTGTTTACCAACCATCTATCTCGGATTTTTTCATTTGACGTTAAAAACGTGTAGTCGATTGTCGGTTTCATCAAATAGGTATGAATATTTTTATAATTTGTTGCAATACTTATTTCCTTCAGCATAAACTGCTTTAAAACTGCAAATCCTTGCATATTGATGGCTAATATAATCACTATGTTATATGAGGTACACTCTACTAAATAAGAGCTTTTTAATTGATGGATGATTGATAAAGCATTTTTTTTATATTTAAGATTCATGCTCCACTTACTTTACCTTACCCTTTCTAAAAATATTGAGGTTATGTTACAATATTGAGGTTATGTTACTCATTTACGGAACAATATATGATACCTTAGCACTTACAAGCTCTAAACCATATTTTAAAATTGATTAAAATTCACCGCATCATTTGCTTTGAACAGTCTGATTTTCTTAAAAATATATAGATTTAAACATCGCGATGTGTAAATCAGTAAAAATAATTTTGAGAAAGATTTCTTTAATGTATAATGAACAAACAAAAACTATTGGGATGATATTGGTAGGAGACGTTCGTCTGGATTTTCAATGAAAATCTCGCTACCATTCAATCTTAAAGTTGTATATGATAAACCAATTTACATTGGGTTTGCAGTTAAGATTTATTGAAACTACTTATGTATGATTTTAACTATAACTTTTGAGAATCTCGTTAAAATTCAATGAGAGCGAGATAAACCAATTTAGATTATTAAACTATTTATATATGATTTTTATTATTACTTTTTAAAACCTCTATATTATTATGATGATAATGTGACATTGTGCTATATAAACACTAACAGCCTTAAAATATGAAAGAAAGTGTTGAATTGTAAAATGTATAAAATGATCAATTATAAATATTTCAATGTTATCGATTATTTATTAAGGAAGACATAGATTATAATCAAAAATATCAAAATCATCTAAACAAAGGAATCGATTTATGTTACAATTATTTGTGCGGTGAAATAACTTTAAAACATTTTTATGAAAAATTAATAGTGAATAAATTAAATAAACATTTTGAATATTTAGTAGAGGGGATTTAAAAACCTTTGTCATTAGACACCTTACATGTGGATTAAGACAATTAATTAATGGTGTCCATATATATGATTTTTTAGCATCAACATATTTACAAAATTACTTACTTAGTAAGTATTTTTTTCTGAATGAAGCGGATCAGATTCAAGGAGTATTGAATCTTCGGATATATTTTATAATTGCAACGTTAAGAGCAAAATAGAATTTGTTTTGAAAGAAGAATAAAGAGGCTTTCACAGTATTGGGGCCCATAGCTACGCTCAAACATCATAGAAAAATGGAACATTGCTTCAATCGATCGTCACAGTTGACGTACAAGGCTTTATTCTTCAAGATAATTTTATCCCCAAGGAGTTATGTTTAACTACCGATGGTAAAGACTTTAGCGTTTACCTATTTAAACCCGAACGATACTTCAAGAATCTCAACCATGATGAAATAACCCAAATTTGGTAGTTTGAGACGCATCATCATGGTCTTCGATGCAGCAGCGGTTACTTACCGTTACATAATTTCGAAAACATTCTAAAATCTTTACTATCGACTGTGATCACATTATTTATGTGAAAGGTAATCAACAGAAATATTTAATTAAAAATTTATTTGATAATATAAATGTTATAAATTTAGTAACTGAAATAGACAATCTCTATCATACAGAAATTGTGAATCATAACTGTTTCAACCACATTAGTTTTCTCTCTCTCTCTCTCTCTCTCTCTCTCTCTCTCTCTCTCTCTCTCTCTCTCTCTCTCTCTCTCTCTCTCTCTCTCTCTCTCTCTCCACATTTTATTAACATTTTGAAATGAACAATTACTAAATTTATCAGTGTGATTTACACAGAAATGCAAAAATTTTTCAAACTTTGATGCGTAAATTTTATGTTCTATATGCAATACTGTAAAATTCGGGAAATTTCTTTAAAAAATTATTCTTTTAAACACCCTTGACCTCGCACGTTACAACGGATAAATTCTGAGTAAATCCATAAAAGATGTTATCAATCTCTGATATATCAATGAACCCACCAAAGTAGTAAAAGAAGGTGCGCGCTAGGGCACCTCCCACCACTTTTTTCAAGGTCAAGGCCATTGCCATGGCCTCGCCTCCTCAAGGCCATCACGCCCATCCATGGTCAAGGCCATGGCCACGCCTCCTCAAGGTCATCACGCCCCTCCAAAGTCAAGGCCATGGCCACGCCTCCTCAATGCCATTACACATCTCTAAGGCCATGACCACATCCTTCCAAGGTCAACAGCACTTTTTTCAAGGCCAACCCCATTTTTTTATGGTCACACGTGTCCAATTTTACTTATATAATGTTACTCAGCTGCATTTTAACTATTGAATATAACTTCAATTATAAAAGGTAGTATTAGTAATGGATGTCATTAATTATTTTTATAAAATTAATATAAAATTAATATCTAAATTAATAAACATTAATGTAATTAAGAATGAAGATATAAATATTTTAAATCAAGTTCTTAAATTAATGAAGTGTGTATCTGGGTACTGGTGTATTTTTGGAGGATTTGCATCATATTTATTAAACCGAACAAATTCCTATAAAGATATTGATATATTTACTAACACAAAAGAAGCACATTTAGTTATACAATATGCAAAGAGTATAGGATTTAACTTTACACCAATTGAAACAGAATATTATTCTGGAGGAGATCAAATGAATAACTTTTATTTACAATGCAATGGACACATCGTATTCAATATAATAGTTAAAACAAATATGGAGTTTGGATCACATGAATCATTTTCAAATTCAATTATACGAGAATTTGATATGGGTATATGTATGAGTGCTATATATTTTGAAAATCGGAAATGGTGGTCCATATGTCGTAAAAATTTGTTACACAACAACAAATTTATTAAGAAAATGCGCATTCAGAAATATTATAATAGGATTATTGAGAAACAATTCCAACCACTTTCCCTTCGTATGTTGTGTTTAGACAAAATTATTATGTGATTTTTGTGTGAAACACATTATTCTTGTAATCCGACCTCTTACAAACCAATCGGTTAGAACTCCTATAAGTTTTAAAGTAAATTTTATACTATTCAGTTCAACGTTAAGCATCACTACATCAATGTCTTTCAAAGAAGTTGCATATTTACCTCCTGTAGAGGTTCTTATTATAAACAATGGTGTAGAAATTCCAATGCACCCCAATATTGCAACGGAATATTTTCAACAAAAAGCATACATTTTGCTTGGTATGATGAACGTGGATTTACAAGCCTACGAAGAAATTATTGTGGAATTTACTGATGAAGACTTGAACAATTTGGAACTAGACCCTAATCTTATTGTGTATAATCATAATTTAAAAATATTACGGTTAAAACTGTATGATGAGTGTTATAAAATCCACATCGTAATAATATTAGATGATTTTGAGAAAGATATATTAAATGAATATATTTAAGAATAAATAGTTTTATTTTTATTATTAGATCTATAAACCATATTGTAAAATGAAACGTGTATACTTTGTAGACAAAAACAAAATAAAATATATGTATGTTTGGAACTTTGCACATCAACAAGCAAGAAAGGGGGTTTGGATGCTTAAAGCAATAGATAGAAGTAGATTTGCACAACGTATTGAAAAAATAGATAAAATCATATCATCTGTTTTGGATGAAGGACACAGGAACAGAATTTACCTTGAACGATGTATTGGTAGTGGAAAGTGTAATTAACGTTTTGATGGTGGGGGAATATAGATATAAATGAGCAGTATTACCTGAATTTCTAGAGTTTCAACCATGTGGGCTGCATACGCTGAGATGAACTTACCAACACCAACAGATTTAAAAAGTGCAATAGAAACTTTACATAATCGGTTTTACATTTTCTGTATGGATGCTTGTCGTGCCCAAAATCGACTTGATAGTTTTGAAAGTGATGAAGTTTATCAAATGAGAGAAACAACGTATGGTTTGGGGATGAATATTTGTTACAATTATCATCTCGGTATAATTTCATTAGAAGAGTTTTGTGAGCAATTATTAAAAATTGACATTTTATATGATTTTATCTATGATATAGAAGAGTTTTTACCAAACCACATAAAATGCAACATTCGTCAAAAAAATGAATTAACACCAGTGGATTTATTTTCGTCAATTACTAGAGTTATGCAAATATTAAAAAAACTTTCTGAAGATTGTGATCGAATGCGAAGAAGTATAGAAAATGAAGATTTGAAAATAGATTTAAGAAAAATTGATGATATGTATACACATGGAGTGAAATTGTGTCAAAAAGTTTTAGAACATCATATTACATTAAAACAATTTTGTCAAAAATTTGAAAAGTCCAATGTTTTATTTAAATATTTAAAAGAAATAAAAAAATTTCTTCCAGATGATATTTTAAATCAGCCCAACATGATAGAAGTGAACAATACAATTGAAAACATACATAAAAAACTTGAGAATTTATCCAAGGATGCTGGTCGGTTTAATAATAGGATTATACACCCATTTTTTGAACAAGATGTAAAAACTTTAATGAAAAAATATGAATATGGGATAAATACTTGCACAGATTTTTTAAATGAATTTATTTCATTGAATTGTCTATACACCAGATTTCAAGAAGTAGATGTATTATTTAATTTTCCTGCTGATATTAAACTTTACCTGTAACTTATGTATTGATGTTTTAATAAAAAATATATATTACAAAAAATGTTTTATTAATTCATTACAAAATCATTATACAATTGATAAACATTTGATAATGCACACATAGAGACATGTTTTGAGTGATATAAACATTTTGATTCCGTTAGAGTTAAAGCTGGATGTTCATCAAATTCTTGTATAGGTATGGTTGTAAATTTTTGTAAAAAAATAACTTTTTCTCTTCCCTTAACTTAAATCGTATCATCTTTGATGTCTTGTAGTATATTTTTAAATTGATGTTGTGGTGTAAATCCTTGACTCCAATTGATGCAATGATGATTATTGATTAACCATATAGCTTGCTTTTTAAATTCTGCTTCCAATAAGTGGAATGGGGTTTGAATACGTAGTGGGCAATTTGAGTGCCATTAAAAATTGCCAATTCTTTCGGTGAAAACTCTTTAGAACCAATATTAAATCCTTGGACGTCAATAACTAACATTTTATTTTCAATTTAGAAAACTCTTTAAAAAGTTTATTTTTAAGAGAGTACAAATGAATTTGTTTTTTTAACCTCTTTAATTTTATCTTATGAATAATTAATGTTTTATTAAATTCTTTATCCATTTACAACTGTCTGACCGCTTTGGTGAATGGATTGTAACTGATCATCTTATCGTGAAGAATGAGGCATACAGCAGAAGTGTTGGCTTTTGTAGGTACACTTGTGTCAAATTCAATTCTAATTTTAACAGCATTTGATTGTAATGTTTCGTTTTGATTACTACAATCGATGAGTACTATTGGTGTTGTTTCCTTAAATTCTTTGCGATTAAAAAGAGGTTCAATTTCTTTGTGATAATAAGATTGTTGAAAATTTGCATACATTTCATATAATTGAGCAATTTGATTTGTTTTGAAATTTAAATTTAAATTATCATAAGGATATCTTTCAGAATTTAAATAAACTCGAAGATTTGTGAGTTCATTATCATCAAATTGACTCATATCCTTAAGTTTTTTGTTTTTACGATCAGTCTGTAACCCAAAAATTATATATCTTGGTGTTTCTAATTGAGTAGCCGTTTTCACAGCCCATGTATGTCTTGTTGTTTCTGGCAACGCAGGATATTCATGTAATTTCCAAGATCTGAAAGCTATAGATAAATCCTCATTTTTTCCTAACAATTTTGTCAATCTAAGTTGTTCAGACAATCCTACAGAAATGTGAGGAACTTTCCAATTGATTTTATTAATTGTCACCTTAACAGCTTCGTCTTCAGTAGATACAAGTGCATCAAGATCGGTATTACTGCGTATTAAAACCAGTTCTTGTTTGGTATTTATTATAATTTTCTTATAATCCTCAGCAAAGCCTAATAACATTTTAAGTGGTATGCAAACATTGAAATTTCCATCCGTATCTACCATGTCATCTTGTTCTGTAGCAGTTTTTGAAAACCATCCAGCGTTTTGTAATTTTTGATTAGAATTGAAGGATAAGTAACCTTTCAATGTTGATGTTAAACCAACATTTCTAGTAGAGTCAATAACAACACTATTTAATTCATAGCGAAGTTCACTAAATAAGTACGCAATACCGTTGTTAATAAACTTTGTTTTTTTTGGTTTCTTAGAATCATCAGCTTGCAATTTGCCTTCTATGTAAATGTAACTTTCACTTGGCAATGTGTACATATCTTGTTGTTGAATCGGAATTCTGATTTCATCATTGTTGTTGAAACTTGTTGATGCATATGGTTGATGAGTGTGAAATTGAGAATTTGCGATTGAGTTGTCGATAAAGACATTTTCTTTAACATTAAGTATACTCATTATTTAATATAATTTAAATCCTAAAGACTTTAAAAATATAATGTTTTCTGATGTTAATCTACTGCGTGCGGATTGTCTAATGATGGAATTAGTTGTTGTAGTCAAGTTATATTGTAAGTTTTTGTAACCATAATTACGCATACTATGATATTGCACTACCATATTTAAGAAAAAAAATTTAAATGAAGTCCTACTGTGATGGTCTCTCCTCTGAAATTGACTATATTTCCGTCTTGATCCACTATTTTAAGTGTTATGTTATTAATAGTTGATGTATTAATTGGTAAATATATAACCGTCTCAGGGGACTGTACAATTTTATAACCTGGTGGTACCGTGGGAAAAAATTGAAACAATGTATGACCCAATCTTCCGTTTCTATAAGAGCTGGTTGTTATACTACAATCCACACATAAAGAATTTATTTTTAAAATATCTGTTGAAAAGTCTGATTCATTGGAAATATCTTTTGGTAAAATTCTTTTACTAAAACCCAACAATGTTCCAATTGAATTTTCTTTAGTAAAATCAATAGGTTTTGTACATTTTATATGCACTTTTAATGTATTATTATTTCCTCTGATTTTGATATCTTCGTCATGCTTTTGAAGTTGTTTTAGTAAATATGTGTTTAAATCAGTAATTTCATAAGATCCTACAGGAATTGTAATTTCTTTATTGTCACCATAGTAAAATTTGTTATTGCTTTCATCTATGTTTGCAATTGAATAAAATGATTCAAAATTTGTTAGGCCCAAGACAAAATTTTCATCTTGTTTTAAATATAAAGGTGGGTTGAAATCTGACTCTAGGATTGAACTTTTGCCAGTAAAAGTAATATTATAAGACATACTCGTTTGACATCAAACATACGAATGATGGATTTTTCATAATGTATTTTCATATAAAAATATTAAACATAAATGTCCACAATTATAAGTGTTATACTTTTGAAAAGCATCATGATTATATAAAATATTCTTTTTACCATCTTTATAAAAATATCTTACTAATTCTAAAGGTGGTTTTAAATTACCAAAACTGTCAAAATATTTAATATTATTATCATTTCTAATATAAGCTACCCAATGAGAACCAATTTTTGATTTTGTTTCTAAATTTACAATACCACATTCTTTTGCATTCATTTTAGTTGGTAATTCATCTAGCATGTATACACCTCTAAAATATGGAATGTTTTTTGCATATTTATACAAGTCAATATTGGTTAATGCTCTTTGTGGTAGCTTTCTAATTAGTTTTTTTTTATAAGGATAAATGTAAAGACCGTGACCACGTTTATATGGTTTCACATATAAACCATCACCAATTTTATAACCCTCTTTGCTATTTACTTTGGATTTTAATACATCTTCTTCCACTTTGTTATGTCGTTGTTGTTCTTCTAGTTGTCTTTTTAATGCTCTTTTCTTTATTATAGCTTTTGCAATTCCGATAGCGCCAGAAACTATAGCTCCAAAGAAACCCCCGCTTTGTGGTATTTTAATAATCCTTGAAGGTATTTTTCTTTTTCTTATATATTTTGTTTTACGTTTACCACCTTTACCTAATTTAATTTTTGCTGACATTACATTAGACTTTGATTTTGAAATTTTTCTTTTTGAAGTTTTTTGACGTCTTAGACTCATACCTAATTTGGTTTTTACGCGCATAACACCAGACACACCTAGTGCAGCAAACTTTTCACCAAAACTAGAGTCAGGTGCTTTTAATCTTATTGCAGCTTGTCTGGCTAGTAATCTATCCGCTTCGTGTCGTTTAGAAATATCAGAATATTTTGAA
This sequence comes from Tachinus rufipes, assembly GCA_963932245.1. Taxonomy (NCBI): domain Eukaryota; kingdom Metazoa; phylum Arthropoda; class Insecta; order Coleoptera; family Staphylinidae; genus Tachinus; species Tachinus rufipes. Next base: position 10,000,574 of record OZ010751.1, on the reverse strand, counting down.
TATGCAATATCGTGTTGTTTGCAGTGATCGTCTAATACGTTTATACCTTTATCACCTCTTTTGAGTCTTTTTTCTAATTTTGTTCCTGGACCACAAAAATTGTATCCCGGAATATGAAATTCCCGTGTAGTTTTATTAATTAATTTGTTGACAAATCCACGTCCGTTAATTTTTTTGGTACGTTTAGTCTTTCTTTTACGAGTTAACATAATATACTAAATAACAATACAGAATGTAGGTGTACTTATATATTCTATGAAGTATTGACAAATTGATCAGTTTAACTACAGATTTAGAAGCATAATGAGAGTTGTAAAACAAACTCAAACTCAATCTTTACCAATTAACAATCAAGATGTAGATTGTTCTGAGAATACGTTTCAACGACATAGTGAGTTGCTTAGTGGTGGTTGTAAAAGAGGATTGATTATTGGTTGTTCTGGGTGTGGAAAAACAAATATTATAATTAGTTTACTTTTACATCCAAACGGTTTAAGATTTCAAAATGTTTATATTTACTCAAAAACATTACATCAATCAAAATATCAATATTTAAAAAAAGTTATTGAACCTATAAAGGGTATGGGTTATTTTGAATATGATAACAGTGATCAGATTTCATCACCACAAGAAACCAAAGAAAATTCAGTTTTTATATTTGATGATGTTGTATGTTGCAATCAAAGCATAATGAGGGATTATTTTAGTTTTGGTCGACACAATAACATAGATTGCTTTTATATTTGTCAAACATATACTAAAATACCAAAACAACTTATAAGAGATAATGCTAATATATTGATTATATTTGAGCAAGATAATACCAATTTAAAACACATTTACGATGATCATGTAGGTGTAGATATGTCATACCAACAATTTAGAGATATTTGTTTCTATTGTTGGAAACAGAAATATGGATTTATAGTTATTGATAAAGAAAGTGAAATAAAATCTGGACGCTATAGAAAAGGATTTGATTCATTTATTTATTTATAAACAATATATAAATATATTGTATGTTTGAGTTCCAACAGTTTGCATCTACATGTAGTTTAATAAACATCATGGACGAGCAATTAGTCAAGCAGTTATTAAAAACTCGACGTATTGTAAAAAAAAAGTTTCAAGATTTGAAATCTGATTATGCACAGTCGCAGTCACATATGCGATCGGCCTATCAACCAATAACCAAACCAATAGAAGACCTTATTGCAAATCTCAAAGTTAAATTGGAACCAAAATTTGAAAAAATTGAGGAAACTGAAGAAATTAAAAATGAAACACCAAAAAAGAAAAAGTATGGTAGAAGGTCATCCCCTATTAAAATGGAAGAATTTGCAACACCAACTAATACTACCATTGATACAAGTATTCTTCCACAAGTTTACGAGCACACCCCTTCTACATCCAATACACAGCCAATAGTCGAAGACCTATATGTTGCTGATAATGATGATGATGATGATGATGATGATGATGATGATGATGAATATGCAAATGTTGAAGTCCAAACTAAAAAGATGAGTGATTTGGATGAATATGTAAAACAATTTTCCACATTACCTAAAGCCTACATTTACGACATGATATCTGATACAACGAGGGCTATGGATCACACATATGGAATAAGAGTGGTACCAACTGAAGATGGAGACAAACATAATTATGCTATTGGTAATGGACCTTCAGAGGTGATGATGTAGTTATTAAAACAGTTATAAATGGGCAAACTTTTGAACGCATATATACAGGTACACCGGGTTTGTATGAGTTATTATTCAAGAAGGTACCAACAGGATTTAGGAGTGTGGATGTAACTAATTATATGAAAATTGTTAATAAAACAAATGCAGCAAAACATGGTTATATACCAACCGGTAAATTAATAGGAACTAAACTACCAAAATATAATAACATAATTGCACCTTTGCTTGATCGGCGAAAAGCAATTTCGGTTAGACTCACACCTCAATCATTTCGTACAGGTAAAGCACTACTTGAATACGACAATAATCCATTAGAATTTATATAATGGGACAATCCTAATGAATTAGTTAATCGTCTGCGCCTTCTAATTTCTTCCCAAGCTGCTGGGCATACTAGACATAATAATGAAATTACTTCAATAATTGAAGAGTTGCGAGAAGCAAAAATTATTAAATAACGGTAACATAGATGTAAACTCTCATTAACTGATTGAGTTTTAAGAAATAAACATGACCATTGATAAATTTGGAAGAACACTATATTCGAAACATAACGTAATCGACATAATACTTCAATCAACATCACCAAAAAAATACAGTTATACAATTACACTAAATTTTTTTAGTGATACAACGCTCAACAATAGATATCTTTTATATAATACTTTATCAAATTACATTTTTCCACACAAATCGGCTACAATTGTATCGGCTTTCATTAGTAATAATTCTCAAATAAGAATAAACGGTTCACCATTCTATAAGAATGCTTTACGTAATTTACCTTTAAAAAGGGGGGATACTATAGAATTTCCAGAACAATATGTTGGTGGAAATATGGTAACGTTATATGCTGAGTTAGTACTTAAATGTCCTGTGGAAGAAGAATATAGTCCAGTTGTTGAAGAAAATGGTTAAGAATAAGATAACAAATGTTAAACAAGAAATTGTTGAAGAAATTCACAAACCAGCTCGTAAAAATTTCAAGCGAAGACATGTTATAGTAAAAGGTTTTAAAGATTTAATTCAAGCAGATTTAGTGGAAATGATACCCTATGCTAAATTCAATAAAGGATTTAGATATATTTTAGTAGTTATTAATGTATTTTCCAAATTTGTTTGGGCATTTCCAGTAAAAAGAAAGACTGGAAAAGATGTTTCAACTGCCATGGAAAAATATTTCTAATTAAAAAAAATGTTGTAAAAAATGTTCAAACAGATATGGGTACGGAATTTTACAATAAAGACTTTCAAACGTTAATGAAAAAATACAACATAAATCACTATAGCACATATTCAATTCAAAAGGTTGTAGAAAGAGTTAATCGAACTTTAAAAAATAACATGTGGAAACAGTTTAGTTTACAAGGAAATTATAAATGGTTAGATATTTTACCAGAAATTGTTAACAAATACAATAATACCAAACACAACACTATTGGTATGAAACCCATTAATGTTGACAATAAAACAGAAAAAGCTGTCTTACAAAATTCATACAATAAAATAGTTGACCCTAAAGCTAAGAAATTTCGTGTCGGTGACAACGTACGTATAAGTAAATATAGAAGTGAATTTGCTAAAGGATATACTCCTAACTGGTCAAATGAAATATTTACTATACATAAAATTCAATCAACATATCCAGTAACATATTTATTAATCGATCAAAGTAAACAAGAGATTAAGGGTGGTTTCTATGAATATGAACTACAGAAAGTAAAATATCCAGATATATATTTGGTTGAAAAAGTAATAAAAAAAAAGGAAATAAAGTATTTGTTAAGTGGTTAGGATTTGACTCATCACACAACTCTTGGATTTCAAAGAATAATGTCCAATAAACATCTTTTCCCATGTCTAGCATATAAAAGATTTCAAACGTACACAACCTTAGTGTTCGATAAAATGTCTTTGGATGATGGTGTTTCTCCTACAAAGTTTTCAATATTTGAAGAACGGTTGCTAACATTTAAGAATTGGGTTGGAGTTATAACACCCAAATCACTTTCCGAAGCTGGTTTTGTCTACTTACAACACATGGACCACGTTCGTTGCTTTTGCTGTGGAGTCAGCATTGTACGTTGGGAACCAACCGATACAGCTATGGGAGAACATATAAGATTGTCACCAAATTGTAAATTTGCGAAATTACTTAGCAAAGGAGAAGAAAAAAAAGAAGATCGAAAAAAGTTTAAGAAAACATCAGAACAGATTTATCATTTATTATTACTTAATGTATTACAACAATTACAAGAATAATTTTTTTTTCTATTACTTATCTTTCCAAAATGATTCAAAATAATTAAATAAACTACATATTACAAAATTAAACATTTATTTATAAAACTAAAAATACAAAAAAAATATAAAATTAAACCTATAAATAAAAATATAATTTTTTTAATCTTTTGCTGCTGGTGGTGCTCCACGGGTCCTCAGTATAAAGTGGGGTATTGCCCAACTCATCTATTGCTGTTGCAGAATGTGTATTGTTGCCTATAAGGAAGGAATCACAAAATAATTAAATAAACTGCATATTACAAAATTAAACATTTATTTTTAAAAGTATAAATACAAAAAAAATTAAATTAAACCTATAAAAAGTATAAAAACATAAAAATTCAAAATTACAAAATTATAAAATACAAAAAGAAATATAAAAATACAAAATTAAACATTTATTTATAAAAGTAAAAAAACAAAAAAAAATTAAATTAAACCTATAAAATATAAAAATATAAAAATACAAAAAAAAATATAAAAATACAAAAATAAAAATATATAAAATTAAACCTATAAATACATATATAAAAATATAAAAACATTTTATTCATCTGCTGGTGGTGGTGGTGGTGGTGAAAAATTTTCTGCTGCTGGTGGTGGTGTAGTGCTCCAGGGGTCCACGGGAGTACTCGACAACTCAGCAATCAATGTTTCTGAAAGTGGATTGTTTCCAACCAAAAAAGAATCCAACTCCCATGAAGCCATTGGAAAATCGTCGAATTCATGCATCCCTACCAATCTTAAAATTTGTTCAGGGATGTATCTGACTGCCCTTGATAAAAATGGCCGGATCATCGGATACACACTCACTTGGCTGACAAACTGCATCATGCAGATGTCTTCTTCCAGAAACTCGCGACAAAAAATTGTCGCAAGTTTAAATGTTTTTAGTTGGTTGTTGGTCCACTGCAACACATAAAAAAACCTATATGTTAAAAACAAAAATAAACAAAAAAATCATAAATAAAGAAAATAAACAAAAAAAAAGTAACAATAAAATATCTGGAATGAGGCTTCTCTCCTCTTCCCATAATGTAATTTTAATATCCAAATAGTTGAGGAGATAACCAATCTCAGCAACAAATTGGGGGCTATCATTGAAGCACGGCATTTTTATTTAACTGTTATATGTTTTATTTGAACTTGCACTTGAACTTGCACTTGCACTGTTTGCAGATAAAATGCATACTGGTAGTGCAAGTATTTATACTATATCAATCCCACTATTTTTCTTAGTAGTGGGGAAAACAAAGTTGATGACCATGAACAAGTGCAGATGGCAGTTCAAGGTCACAACATATATTTTACGCAAAAAAAAAAAAAAAAAAATGCAGTCACAAATTTATTAAAACAAAATTACAAATTATCAATTGCTTCGGAAATAATTTCATTTGCATTAATAGATAATTTACGCTTTATAACATCTTGCTCCAATAAATCAGGAAAAATATATAAAAGTTCCTTTATTCCATATGCATTTTCGTTTGCATTAAATGGTACCATTAATGCCTCAATGTTTTGCAAACTATCACCATTCATATTAACCAAATTCCAAATTAAGTTGTTGTAAAACGTTGAAAATTGTTGCCTCTTCAGTTTCTCTAGAAGATCTTTTACCAGCGGTAGCAATTTCCACAATTCCATAACTGATTCATTTGCTAACATTACAAATAAAGTATCTGTTTTAGAAATTTCAATAAATTTCTTGTTTTTATAACTTTTAAAATGGAGTGTGAAATTTTGCATTGAAATTGGATTCCATTTTTCATTAATAGTGTTCTCTAAATAGTTGGTAATAATACCTTGCAGATCTAAGAACTGTATCCATTCATTTTCTCTAAAAAGGACGCACTGTTTTGAGTTGCCACTTAATTGGATAATTGTATGGAAATCTTGAAAATCTGCAAGAATTCCCACTTTTATAATCTTACTTTTAGAGTTGTTTAGAAAGTACGTGGTGTTATTTACTATTATAGGGGACAACATCTCGGAGACCAATAAAGTCCGTAATGTATATAGGATACTTATATAGTTAATTGATCCGGGGGCGGCGGGGGTGGCAGGGGGGTGGGGGCGGCCGGGGGCGGTGGGGGTGGGGGCGGCAAGGGGCATGGACTGTGAGTTGGGGCAGGGGGCTGTGAGTTGGCGGCTGGGGGCAAGGTGGTGTTTTACAAGGTGATCTAGTCTGCAAATGCATGCAATTAAAACCACATTCCAATACTTTTTTTTATTTATTGCTTTACTACCTATCTGTATAAAGGCGAAACCACATTCCAATACTTTTTTATTTCTTATTTTACTTGTATAAAACCGTGTGTATTTTCAATCTTTGAGATAGTTGCAAAATGAATTCTCAAGAAGCACCTAACTCCATCTTACGGGGATTGTTAGAAACTCCGTTGAGGCGCGATGGGTGCGACTACGAGTTGAACGTTGATAATCAACCTCAACTTTATGAATTCTTTTTCGGGCCACCCCCTTTGCCTGAAATTTTAAATATTTCAAGTGCTGTAACTGTTAACAGCAATTTAACAAATATAGTTTTAACCCCCTGTCCACAAAGTATAGTGAGTGTGTTCATGGATCAAGAAGCCATCAATCCATCATCTATTCTTCAAGAGGGATTAATGGATTGTTCATATAGTGTTAACAGCATTATTATGAATGTCATTAATCCCAATGACGGTTCTTCTTCCCGTGCCTCAACAACAACATCAATTGACAATTTCATGTGTGATAGTGATGATAGTGAGAATTATAGCAATTTTGAAAATGGAGTTAAACGTTGTTCAACTCCATATCAAGGGGACAACATCTACGGTACGACTAGTTCTTGGTGCGGTAGTGATTTTTCAAATAATAAACTTAAGTGTAGTGAGTCTCTCCTCGCGATTACTATAGACAATTCTTCGTGTAGTGACTCGGAGATTATCCCCGAAGTCATATTAATTAACAATTCCTCGTGTGGAAGTGACTTTCCTCCAAATAAATTAATGTATAGTGAGTCGGAGATTCCCCCCCCAAATTTAAATCCAAATACTATCGATTTGGATCTAAGTATGGGTTCTATTGAACAATTTAATCTAAATGAAAGTTTTAATACTTCTTTAATAGACAATGCAATGGACACAGCTATAGTGCGTGCGGTTAGTGATATTGATCGAGAAATGCATGCTCTCGAAAATTCAATAGACAACCGAATAAATAGATTGCAAGAACTATCCGATTTGAAAGCGCGATTAATTAAAAAGTAGTTATTTATAGTAACCCCCTCTCTTCCATCAACCCTTTCCATTATTTCCTATCATTCCTGACAATGTGCTGACACCTCCCCGTGGTATTGTTGGGTAACGCCAAGATCAGCTTCCTTTAAATAAAATTCTCCGAAGAAAATAGAAACATTCAGTGTGCATCTTTCAAACATAATACACATCATGAACTGCTCTAAGTGTAATAAATTATACAAAAGTGAAAGGTCGCTAAAAAGACACTATAAAGAGAGTTGTGGTTTAAACAATGATTCACCTCCGAGAAAACAACAAAAAACAAATCCAGGTAAGTTTATTTTTTTAAATCTTTTTAAATCTATTAAGTTATAATATTTTTCAGATAAGTTTTGCAATGATTGTAAAACTATCATTCCGTCACGTTCATACAACAGTCATCTAAAAAGCTTTCACCATAAGAAGAATTGTTGTCTGGCTATAGATGATGGTGTAGAGTTAATAACAACTGCATTTAAAAGCAGAATTGTTACATATAGAGTCAAATCAAACCGCGACTATTTAAATTTATTTGATTTTATGAATGAAATTAAAGATAAAGTAATTAAATTAACAAACAAAGTTGTAAATAAATTTTGTGCTGTTAAAATAAGTTTTGAATTATTTGGTATGTACACAATTAGTGAAAAAGAATTATTTGAAATAAAATCGTTCAATACTGCTAACAAAGTTGCAACTATCTCTACATCATTTGAAGAGTTGTATGATACTTTTAGACAAATTATCGACACAAAAATGTCTGAATTTCAAGAACGTGATTCAGGTAAGTGCTAAGTTGTAAGTTATATATTATTTAACTTAATAAATATATTATTATAGGTTGGGCGTTAGAAAAAATACTGTTTTTAGAAGTCAACTTCAACAAGTATAATCCTCTCCGTGCTTCATCATACATTCCACTGCCTACAGAAATTAAAAGAAAGCAAGCAATTGTAAACATTCAAAATGAAGATGATTGCTGTTTTGCATGGAGTGTTGTTGCAGCAGTACGCCAACCGACTGGAAACCCCAGTAAAACTTCATCATATGAACATTATAGTGAGGTATTTAATTTTAATGATATAAATTTTCCAATTAAGCTAAGTGATATCGAAAAATTTGAAAAAAGTAATAATGTGTCAATTAATGTTTATGGTTTAGAGTATTACTTTAAAGATGGAATCAGGAAATATGAAATTGTTGGTCCTATGCATTACACAAAATTAAAAAAACCTATTCACATAAATTTGCTATTATTCAGTGATGATGATGGTATTAATCACTACTGCTACATTAAAAACTTATCTAAATTAGTTTCAACTCAAATTTCTAATCATCATCAAGCAAAACACTTTTGTGATGGATGTCTACAATACTTTAAAACTAATTTTAAATTATTAAGACATTTAGAAAATGATTGCAATTACTTGTATACACAAATTCCTTGCACGGAAACAAAAATTAATAATTTTGGAAAATCAGTGCCAGAAAATATATTAGAATTTGAAAATTTCCAAAAACAATTATCGGTACCATTTGTTGTTTACGCTGACTTTGAATGTGCTTTAAAACCAATGTTAACTTGCTCTCCTGTTCCAACAAAGCCTTTCAGTACTAAAACATATGAACATGAACCATATTCTTTTGCATACTATATTAAATGTAATTATGATGATTCATTATCAAAATTAGAAATTTATTGTGGTCCCAACCCCGAACTAATATTTATTGAGAAATTAGAAACTGATTTAAAAAATATATATCACAAACATTTGAAACCAATAAAGTTGATGATAATGACGATGCAAGACAAAAATGAATATCAAAATTCAACAGTTTGTCATATTTGTGATACAACCTTTTCTGATAAAGATATAAAAGTAAGAGATCATTGTCATTTGACCGGAAAATTCAGAGGTGCCGCTCACTCCAACTGTAATTTACAATATAAAAATCCAAATCATATAACTATATTTTTTCACAATTTAAATTATGACTCTCATTTGTTTATTAGAAATTTGGCTTTAAATAATGAAAAAATTAATGTTATTGCACAAACAAAAGAAAAATATATATCCTTTACAAAACAAGTTCTGGTTGATGTAATTAATAAGGAAAACGTACACATTCAAATGAGGTTCTTAGACTCTTTTAAATTTATGCCACAATCATTAGAAAAATTATCAAAAAATTTAAGTCCTCAAGAATGTATTGAAGTAAAAAAATATTTTAAAGATTCAAAACAATTCAATTTTATAAGACAAAAAGGTGTATTTCCTTACTCCTACATTGATAATTGTTTAAAATTAAATGAAAGAAAACTGCCTGCAATTGAAGAATTTTATGATAAATTAAGAGAAAAAAATATTTCGATAGAAGATTACCAACGAGCTTGTGATGTATGGGATTTATTCAAATGTCAAACTATTGGTGATTATGCTGACATATATTTAAAATCAGATGTTCTAATTTTAGCAGACGTTTTTGAAAATTTTCGTAAAATTTGTTTGAAAAATTATAAACTAGACCCGGCACATTACTTTACTGCCCCTGGTTTAAGTTGGGATGCTATGCTAAAATTTACCAAGGTAAAATTAGAACTACTAACTGACATTGATATGTTGCATTTTTTCAAAAAGGGTATCCGTGGTGGTGTTAGTACATGTGTTGGTAGACAAGCTGAAGCAAACAACAAATTTTTACCAAACTATGATCCCACTAAACTAATCTCATTTTTAATGTACCTAGATGCAACTAATTTATATGGTGGTTCTATGTCTGAATATTTACCCGAAACAGATTTTAATTGGTTAACACCTGAAGAAATAGAACAGTTAAATGTATTTGATATATCTGATACATCCGATATAGGTTATGTTTTGGAAGTTGACTTAGAATATCCATCTGAATTACATGATACATGATACATGATTTTCCATTTTGTCCAGAAAACATAATTCCACCAAACAGTAAATTTGCAAAATTGATTCCAAATTTATATGATAAAAATAAATACATTATTCATTACAGAAACTTAAAGCAATGTTTAAATAATGGTTTAAAATTGAAAAAAAATTCATCGTGTTATTCAATTCAAACAATCACATTGGCTTAAAGGATATATTGATTTAAATACTAAGATGCGAAATGCATAAAAAAATGATTTTGAGAAATTATTCTTTAAACTTATGAACAATAGCGTATTTGGGAAAACAATGGAAAATTTAGACAATCGAATTGATATAAAACTTGTTAGCCATTGGAGTAAGTTAGGTAAACAATTTAGAGCAGAAGTATTTATAGCTAAACCATATTTTAAAAATTGTTCAATATTTTCGGAAAATTTAGTTGCAATTCAGATGAATAAAAGTGTATTATAATAAACCAATATATGTTGGATTTTCTATATTAGATTTATCAAAGACAGTTATGTATGATTTTTATTATAACTATTTAAAACCAATGTATAATGAAAACGTGTCATTATTATATACGGATACCGATTCACTAATATTAGATGTAAAAACTGATAATTTTTATGATGATATGAAACAAAATTTAAATTATTTTGACACATCCAAAACATACAAAGAAATAAATCTATTTTGGGTAAAATGAAAGATGAATATGTTGGAGAACCTATTCAAAGTTTCTATGGTACCGGAGCAAAGGCATATTGTGTGGTAACACCGACATCAGTAACAAAAATAGCAAAAAGGGTTAAAAAGTGTGCTATTGATAAACAATTAACGGTGCATGATTTCCAAAATATTCTAAAAGGTAATAACAAGTTATGTAGAATGTTTATTTTTCGGTCACATTTACACAATATGTACACTGAATTAAAAAATAAAGTAGCATTGACCAACTTTGATGATAAAAGATATATAATTCCTGATTCCATGAAAACATTAGCTTGGGGGCATAAATTATTAGATAGTGACCCTTGGAAACAAAATATTGATATGTTTTTTGAAGTAGCAAAAGAAATTGAAAAAGAAGAATCAGAACAAAATGTAGAGACATTATTTTGTGTAAATAATAAATCACTTTGGCAAAGTAATATAGATCTATTATGGAAAGTGGTTGAGAATGAAGCACTCGTAACTTTTTAAAAAAATTTATTAATAAGTAATATATTTAGTGTACATTTTATTTGTAATAAAATATAATATATAAGTAAGAAACAATGTGAGAATAATAATTGATAATATGTTAACAAAATTGTACAATGTTGAATTATTAAAACTAATGGTATTTTGAAAACTTGCTGTTATGTTTGTATTATTTTTTAACCTATAAATGATTTTGTATCCTAAATGGTTGTTGGCATTTATCGAGGTTTTGCATGTTTTTGGATGGTAAATATAGTCCATATCCATTTGTTTCCATGTTGAATTTTTAATTGAAATATAACATTCGTTTGTATTTTTTGGTTTTGACACATACAATGTGTTGTTTAAAATTGTAGAGAGTAAAATAAAAGTTGTTACATTCATGGCGACGGCAAAAGATACAATAATCAATGTTGTTGTGTAACATTATATAAGTAAATGTTTTAGCCTGAGAATCAAATTGATCTAAAAAAAAAAGTGGTGACTATGACAGGTGTAGCTTTAGAAAAGTGGCATTGAAGAAGTGTGCCAAGTTGGCCTTGGAAGGGTGTGGCCATGGCCTTGAGGAGGCGTGGTCATGGCCTTGACCTTGGAGGGGTGTGATGGTCTTGAGGAAGCGTGGCCATGGCCTTGACCATGGAGGGGTGTAATGGCCTTGACCTTGGAGAGGGCGTGATGGCCTTGACCTTGGAGGGGCGTGATGGCCTTGAGGAGGCGTGGCCATGGCAATGGCCTTGACCTTGAAAAAAGTGGTGGGAGGTGCCCTAGCGCGCACCTTCTTTTACTACTCACCAACATATAGAATTGAGTGATAATTGTTTTCCAACCATCTAACTTGGATTTTTTCATTCGATGTTAAACGATGAGTAGTCGATTGTCGGTTTCATCAAGTAGGTATAAATATTTTGATAATTTGTTGCAATACTTATTTCCTTCAGCATAAACTGCTTTGCAACTACAAATCCTTGCATATCGATGGCTAATATAATCATTATGTTATATGAGGAGCACTCTACTAAATAAGAGCTCTTTAATAGATGAATGATTGATAAAGCATTTTTTTTATATTCAAGATTCATGCTCCACTTACTTTACCTTACCCTACCTAAAAAATATTGAGGTTATGTTACTTATTTACGGAACAATATATGATACCTTAACACTTACAAGCTCTAAAGCATATTTTAAAATTGATTAAAATTTACAGCATAATTTGCTTTGCTCAGTCTGATTTTTTTTAAATTTAAACATCACGATGTGTAAATCAGTCAAAAATAAGTTTGACAAAGATTTCTTTAAATTAATGAACAAATCAGTTTTAGGTAAAACAATGATGAATGTAGATAAGCGAGTTGATGTTAAGCTGATGATCCATTGGGATAATATTGGTAAGAGACGTTTGTCTGGATTTTCAATGAGAATCTCACTACCATTCAATCTTAAAGTTGTATATGATAAACCAATTTACATTGGGTTTGCAGTTAAGATTTATTGAAACTACTTATGTATGATTTTAACTATAACTTTTGAGAATCTCATTACCATTCAATCAGAGCAAAATATACCAATTTACATCGGGGTTTACAGTTTAAATTATTAAAACTACTTATGTATGATTTTTATTATAACTTTTTAAAACCTCTATATGATGATGATAATGTGACATTGTGCTATATAAACAATAACAGCCCGACATTAAAAATTCAGACCAACAGCTGAACAGACAGACATCTAAACAGACAGCTGGTGGACTGACAGCTGAACAAACAGACAGACAGCTAAACAGACAGACAGACAGCTAAACAGACAGCTGAACAGGGGCCCTGTTCAGCTGTCTGTTTAGCTGTCTGTCTGTCTGTTCAGCTGTCAGTCTACCATATATACATATATATATATATATATATATATATACTTATATATATATATATATATATATATATATATATATATATATATTCAATATATAAATTTTTATATTTAAATAAAAACTTTACAAACTCAACAGTGGGCCGTTGGAGATTCTTGCTTACAAGTAGCTCTGCTCTGTATTGAACTGACTGAACTAAATTTGAATAATTAGACTTTGTTTAATCTAATCCAACTATATCTGACTAACTCTAGGTTTCTAATTTAAATTTTTTGAGCTATTCTATTATCTAGGTTTGAGTAAGGAGAAAATAATAAATTTATGGAAAAAACCGTTAAGCCACTAACTCACTTAGATATTTTACATATTTACAAATTAAAATATATTACCGTCATTCGGATCTGCATTCGCAGCTTCCGGCATCTCGATCGGTTCTTCTTGATCGTCGACATCCATATCAGAAACTTCTGAATTAGCAAAATTTTAGTTTACATAAGACAAATTATCATTTGTAAAGTAAGTGTTATTAATTACCGTCTGTGTCAATATCTGAATCTTCCATGACTTGATTTTGAAACTGTTCTATTTGTTCGATTGAATCGGCTTCATCATTGCGTACTGTAACAGTTTTTTTACATGAATAAGTTCCATATCTCTGAAACCGTTGCTATGACAATTAAGCCTTTTTTTGTTTATTGTGGTTCGTACTAACAAGACTACTGATATGAAGTACTAAGACCACTGAGATTAATTTCTTTTTCCAATTTTTTTATATGGTCGGCAAGTTTTTTCTTCTGAGGTTTCTAGCGGTGGTTGAGTCGCTGGTACTGGTGCGTCTTCCTACTCTTTTACTACAGCCTTTGGCGGCTCTACTACACTCTCCCCTGGTACCATTGCAAGCTTACTTTCAAGCTTCATCTATCGTCACCTTCAACAAATTGAATTCCATTTTCAATTTTTTTAAATTGTTGTCTAGCTTTATCTTTGGTAGATAGCGTACCCCCACATTCAAGGCAGAAGACCCTGCAATATTAAAAAGAATATAAATAAAAATAAAACATGTAAAAAGTTGTAAGTACTTACAATAAATTGTTCTTGAAGTTTTTATTGAAGGCTCATTTGCCTCCGCCACTTCTTCTCTTTCCCCTTTTCTGTCTGCTCTGTTAACTCAGAGATGACTGAGCTGAACCGTCTCTTCCGCTCCGGCCCTCTGATGGTAATTCAAAATCCTAAAACAATACGTGGTCACAATCTTTGATTTAAAACCGAAATATAATTATCATAATCATTGTATATTTTTATATGGAGCCAACGATCGTTGTTCGAACCCGAACAAATGTTAGGCGAGGCTTGAATGTCCTCTCGGTTCACCTACGCTCATCTGCAACGCTGACGACCCTGCAACATTAGAATGTAAATAAAAACAAATTTGAAAAACTTTGCTATTACTTACAGTAGATTTTTTCTCCACAAGTGGTGGTGTGGTGTTGCTACCTCTTCCTCGGAGGTTCCTAGCGGTGGTGTCGCCGGGTCAGATTTCAACATCTTCTTTTGGGGTTCATCATTGTCACAATTCACAAATTCAACTGCGCAACTATATGATTTGATTGGCATACACAGCTCAGTACAAATATATTTAGTACAATATTTTTTTACTCTATTTTGGTTTACGTAAAAGAAATATCGGGAGACGGTGCATATTCTGGTTAAATAATTTAAGACTGTGGTTCCAAAGCAGCTCGATCGAACTACTCAGAGCCGTAACATCAACATTCAAAATAGCTATGATGGTGGCCAAACTTCTTAGAGGAGACGGCACATAAAGAAGAAGAATGTTATTCATCATTACCAAAACCAAGCGATTCAAGTGCTCGTCCTACGTCTTTCTTTGTTAGGTATTTGAGAGCATTTCGAATTACCATTTCGATGCAACGTTATTAAGGGAGTGCACTTCTCCGCTAGTTTTGAAAATCACTTATCACGTTAGGGTGACTTTAGGTGACCTTAACATTAGGTGGAACCAAATGTAAGTGCTCATTCTACGTCTTTCTCTATTCGGTGTTTGGGAGCATCCCGAATTACCACATCGAGTTAAAGAAGTTAAGGAAATCAGTTGAATTTCTGCTGTCGGCGTTTGTAGCCAGGTGGGTATTGTTGTGAAAAAAAATAGCAATATTGCTGAAATGTTTAGAAAAGTAGAGAATCTGTATTTTTGGTTAAAAAAATCCGGAAAGCGGGAGTTAAAAGAGGAGTTTATGAAAGGTTGCGGGGGTTTTCGATAGTGGTGTCTTCTCTAGAGGGATTGATGATTTCTCTTCTTATTGCTCCTTTTGGAAGTTGCACAGAAATCAGGGGAAAACGCACAAATTTTTTCCAAACTTCAGTCGGTGCAAAACAGAGGAATTTAGGTGCTTGTCCTATGATTTTCTTTGTTAGGTATTGGTAGTGTTATCACAGGAGCTCTATAGCTGCAGGCTTGATCCTAACCTTGGTGAATGCTTTTTTAGCTTTTCCCTTTTTTTAGCGGTGGCGGATGGCCTTTGTGCCCTTTTGTCTGAAAGACCGGCAGTGATAACCGTTGATGGTAGGTACGCAGTTGCTGAAGGCGATTGCTTGGTGAAGATGGGGCGCGTTCTAAATAAAGGAGGAGCAGTTCTTAGATTTCCTTCTTTTTCTTTTTTTTAGAGAGTAGGGTATTCTTTGAAGTCATCATCTGCCTATCTATTATAGCTTTGTTAGTTGATGCCCTAAACCTGCAATTTTTTTTGAAAATTATGAATTTTTGAAAATTGTCGAAAAATAAAAGACTACAAATGACTCTCGAATAATAATTTTTCGATCCAACTAAATTTTTAAAGATAATATTTGCTTCAAATCCACATAAAAAAACTGTACAGATGGTCTTCAAACCCCACTGGGACCAATAAAAGTCTTGTCGTTATGTCCTGATTGTTTGTGTGTTGCTTGTTGTGCATAAATGATAAAAAAAAAATTTGGGTTTTTCTTAATGTTGGCTGAAGATGCATTAATAAAATGTAAGTATGTAGCTTTAGTTTTATTTTTTAATTTTTTTAGGTTTTTAAGCTTCATTAGAGTTACACTTGGGTTGCTTACGACTCCAGCCATTGAAAAAACGATATTTTTTGTTGAAAATAATGATTTAATTTCATTTTAACCACTATCCCTACAATATCGGGGTGGACGTTTGTACTTTTTCTAATTGGTTCGCAAGTCTTTCTAGTGCGGATTTCATGCAGAAGTAACAAACCACGTCGGTTTGCCGTACTTTGAAACATATCCATTGCATCTTGATAGTTTGCTTCCATATATCTACGACCTTTGGTGAATGTGCTTAGAAGTATCGGCAGTTTTTTCTGCAAATTTGGGCTGTTGTTTAGCAAGTTGTGCGGTGACGTTGTTGTTTGCAGCAACATTTTGTTGTCGTTGCTGGTCGGGCTTTGCGGTAATGTTATTGTCCGCAAGAATCTCTTCATGAAGACCGGCATACGACTCAACCATCAATTTTTGCGAGTTTGCTCGTATATATTCGCTAACAGTATACTTCGACCTGAGAGTACATGGCAATTGTGTACTCCTGGCCGAGCCTCCGCGTTTTGTGGATTGGATTAAATTGACTTCATTATTGCGTACCATCATTTGGTATGTGTTATATTCTCGACATAATATTCTTTTCTTTTATATTTCTCGGTACGCTCAACGACCGAGCTTCTTCTCAGCAAGGAAAAATTGGCGGATAACCCAGTCTCAATCCTATGCCGGCGCAAGGCGAAATTTCTACCTTTTTAATCTGTTCGTTATGACCGCGAACGTAAAAAAATAAATAAATATAAATAAAATATAAATTCTATAAAAACTTAAATAAATTAGGCTTTATATTTGATACTTTTGATAGATTTTATGACCCCTTTGGCAGCCTTGGCTTTTTCTAGACCAGCACTTCTTTAGCTTTTGCAAGCGTTGTCGAAGTTGGGAAGTTAGCTACAACCACTTCTTTCACTGCTGCTTATATAAATCTTTCTGTAAATTCATAAATAAATTTTTAAATAATTCAATTGTTATATTTTTATTCTTGCTTAAAATAATGCTTACACGTATTGCAATAGGGTTGGTTTTTGTTCTTGGAACCAGATGGTCCCTCCCGATCCCTTTTTTAGGTGTTACTGCAAATTTAAATATTATAACTTTGCACAAAACTTAAATAAATAGCTAAAAATCAAAGGTTTTGTTAAACTCAAAAAATTAATTCAGATAGTGATTGCTGATTTGTCTATATTATGGCTAGATTGGTATTACACTAAACAGCTTGAAAAAGATTTAATTTTTTTGTTCAATATTGTTTAATTATTAACTGTTTCTCCTGAACTTATTGACATCTTTTCTTTTCTGCAAAAATCCCTTTGAGATATCTCTATCGGTTTTCTAGTATTAATTGTGCTGCATTTCTCATTGAAGCTTACTGTATAGCAAGGTCATTGTTGACCTGTTATTTTATCACCTTTGGTCAAATGGATCAGTGATTGGTGGTGCGACCAAATCGGTATTGGATTTAACGAAAATAAATAATCTAATGAGCGATAACACATTCATATTGAGTTTCTTATGTTTAACATATAAATAAAGAACTTCTTGGAGTTTATGGTCTTTTTTGATCAAGTTGATTATTTTTAAACAAAATTTCTGTGCTTGACTCTTAGGAGTTAGGTTGAGTTTGAATAAATTATTAATTTGTTTAGATTATTTTTGTTTGATCTTTTTTATGTGATCTTTAGTTCTTTTTCTTCTAGATTTACGAAAATATATTTAGAAATTTTTTTACTGTGCTACATAAAAAACCTTACATGAATGGACTATTCATATTAATCACAAAAACAAAAACTGTGCAGTATTATGCCGTTTTAAACTTAAGAAGCACTTTATCATACTCGTGCAAATCTACAATGCTCTAACAAACCCAAACTTTGAGCTGCTAAAGCATTTTGGCATTAGTTCCAATATTTTTTGCCTGCCTCAAATAAAAACAAAACTTTAAGTATAAATGCTAGTGCACTAATTTCAACTTCTAAGGAGCATACAAAATTTTAACTAAAATTTTTAAATTTAATTTCAAGTATAGTTTCTTATAAAATTTATATTTTTTCATACTAACTTTGTATCAAATCGAACAGAAAGCTAATTATTGCATGATATTTGTACAAAAAACATATTTTTTTATTAAATTTATCAAAAGTTTTCGTTTTTGATACTAAATTTGTAAATTACTCAAAAATACTAATTGTGCATAAAATTTGCTCAGAAAAAACAGTCTCTTATAAAATGTACCAACAATATATATATATATATATATATATATATATATATATATATGGAAATGACATCTTTCATTTCCACTCCTATTCATTTGGCCTACATAATAATCTTTAAACATAATCAGCAACGGTTGTAGTATTCGGAAAATACATCAACATATTTGTCCGAATTTTTCTCTGACACAAATGCTAAATATATGATCATTTTTGCTTTTAGGTAAATTTTTGAGTTTGTATTATATTCACGAAGAATGCCCATATTTCCTAAATGCTTACCGTATTTTGGAGATCGAATCCCGGTCTAACATTGACCTTTTTGATCGTATTAGTTTGTAGAACAATAAGATCTACTCTTTAAATTTAAGCGTACGTACGTAATTTTACGGAAATGTTTATTGGAACAAGACTTTCACATCACGGTGCTTCTTTTTTTAATAGCAGTACCTGTATAATACGCAAAGCGAACACAAAGTTTTAGCCTGTATAAAAACAAATAGGTTTTATGACGCAAGTAGCGCCGTATCTATGTTTATACAATCTACGTCTGATTGATCTAGCAACACGTTTGCTCTTAGCGTTTGCTTTATGTTCCTTCAGTTGACGGCTAAAGGTCTCATTCGTTGTCAGTGAATTTCTAATTTAAAAATACCTGATTGATGAAAAAAAAAAATGCGCCGATTTCTACCCGAATTGTGATTTCACAATAATAATAGTAATACTTCAAGACTCTAGAAGTAAGATTATGTGCGATTCATATTTGGAAGGTAAAAGATCAGCTTGATGTAATGATAATGAGGTTGATGTAGATTTTACAATTTTCTACTTAAACTATAGTGCTGATAAGGAAGTATAAGTTTTGTGTTATTCAACAATATATTAGTAAACATGTCTTGTTTGCAAGAGAATTTATTATATTTATATCTGAAATTTAACAGCAGAACGATAGTGAGTGAAAAATCTATTTTTTTTTTTATCTCAGATAGTCTGACAAATGCAAACCAACCGCCCATAAATATTATTATAGTGTCTAGTTATCTAGCAGCAGGACTACTAAAATTAGTTGAAACATCAAATTTCTTGACCTGTGATCCGCCCAAAGGTCCGTTATTCAGTAGTAGGAATGAACACCAAACAAATAATTTCTTGATCGGTCGGGTGAGTAAGCGGGGCACACGAATAGAAACAAGACACTTGGGTGGTACGCTAATGCATACCACAAAAGTAACCCATTGGAACATCAATAACGAGCTTAATACCACAGCTTATTGGAAACACATTCGTATAAATTTAATCATTGGCAAGAAATTTGTAAAATAAAGCAACATTTGTTGGCAAAGATTATCATTGAAATAACTTAATCACCTTTAACAAAGAAACAAATCTTTCAATTACAAAAGGTTCATCAAGGAATCATATTTACTATAATCTAATAGTGGCAAGTAAGACGAGTAGAAATAGTGTCCCAAAAGGTGACGGAATAATTCAGAGAGCTACTTTAAAAGACATCAAAATGGAGCTCGAAAAGAAATCTATGTAATCTAATAACGCAAAACTTTTGATGTATTTAAAAAGGTTAATCTTCATTTATGGTACACCCAGTGTGAATAAAAATATTTTTAACTATAAAGTTTATGGATTGTCTGAAGAAGGCCAAGGTTTAACCAAAACTGCAGTCACAGTGTGACGAAATAAATTGTTATATAAAAGCAGTAATTGATTTATTTAATCTACTATAAAGTATGTTTATTAAAATATAACAAGTATGCTGAATTATTGATTTAGTTTTATTCCTTATTGACTAGTTTCGACTCACCTTTAGGATAATATTTTGATAAAAAAGTTAAAAAACGTCCATCAAAAATGATTCTGATGGTCAGACAAAACTAGTGGATAAAAAACGAAACGTTAATTTTTGTTTCTAGTTGACAATAACAGAACATTACTTTTTAAAACAATTTTGATCACCCTGTATATACAATTTTATACTGGCAATATGCTTCTGTTAAAAAAGCTATATTTGTTTTGTACGAATTTTTAAAAAATAATTTTATATTTGTTACACTTATTCATAAATACCCTGTATATGTATGTTATATATATATATATTATTTAAGGAATAAATTATTAAAATTAAAAAGTGCATTTTATGTCTATAGGTATATATATTATATTTGCAGTATAGAACATATTAGAAAAAACAGTTAAATGATATTAATCAGAGTGCGGCCAAAGAAATCAAAATTCGCCATATTAATTAAATGGAAAAGTACAGAAGAAAATCACTCGTTAATCTCGTTATGTGCAAGGAATATTAAATATTTGAAATATCAGATTGCACCCTGAACATGTGATCGGCGGCAACCAATGATAGGGAAATAGACTTTCCCGCTACAACGATCACGTGCCGGGCGAGTGAGTGAGTTGACAACAGGGAACTGTTCCGTTAAATAAAAATAGTTCTCTTTGTGAATTCTGCTAGTCAACACGCACTGTTCTTGCGAGTTGGTTGTGTGGCAGCCATTTTTAAGTTCTGCTTCAATTGTAACTAATTAATAAAATGACATTGGAAATAATAAATTAAAATACACACAAATTGAAGAGATACAATATCTTACATTAATTCCAACTTTATAAATATTTTAATTAAATAAGTGTGTGTGGATATTCGTTTTATTTACAACGAGTTCAACATCGTTTCAATTTCTTATTTATATTTTTTTATTGATCTTTCTTGGAATGTTTTCGTTAGTTGTTGTTCATCTTTATCTTTCGCAATATTTGTCTGGATTTATTTACATTTGGGGGAAGTTTTTTGTTGTTCTGCACCGTTTGATATATTTATTCTCGAGGTTCTATGAATATAATATGTAATCACATCTACTTTAGATTCAATTGATTTGAAATAAATCTGCACTGCCTTAATTATTATGATTAATTATGCACAGCAAAGGTTGTAAATTTAAATAGAATTTAATTTCACATTATAAATGTATGCATTTAACAGAGGCGCGGTTGAATGTCGTCCCATACATGTTTCAATAAATTATTATCATTTTCAGTGTATTATATAATATTTCAAACTGATTATTAATATTTAAATAATTGTTTTTTTTTTTTAATTATTTAAATATTAATAATCAGTTTGAAATATTATATAATACATTGAAAATGATTATAATTTATTGAAACATGTATGGTATATAAATAAAATAAATAAATAATATATAAATAAAATCATCAACCTAAATAATATGAATAAAAATCGAATAGTTAAATGAGATTAATTTATAAAATATGTGGTTATGATTAGTTTTTTGTTTCAAATTTCAAATTTCAAATTGTTTTAATGCCCGGGGTCCCCTCTTCTTCTCATGACTCATAGTCTCGTAGGTTGTTCGTTCCTTCCCAGTATATGCCAACTACTATCACTTTGCCGTTTTTCTCGAATGTCAGATCAGGGGGTCGATTCTGATTGCCGGTGACTTTTGTCGCCGGTGGCTTTTCTCACAAAAATGACGTATTTCAATAAAATGTGACAAAATTCTGGTGAGTTTTGTCATTGGTGACAAAAATCGGTGACTTAAAACATGCATTATTTAAAAGTGACCGATCGCGTGAGTTTTCTTTAAATAATGATTTTAGTTCAATTATAAACAATTTATTACATCATTTTTATTAAGAATAGCAAGCGATATTTGTAGTTAAAAGCTTATAGAATAATTTAATTACCTTTTATGTTGTTAATTTTAGTAATATTGGGCAGACTTTGGCCTTTGTTTTTCTCATCAAAATTACGTCATTTCCAGAGCATGCTGTTTTAATTTTTGTGAGTTTTGTCACAGAATGAGTAAAAGCGTATAAAAACCGGTGACTTTAAACAGGCACAATTAATACGGTGACTTTTATGACAGTTCGTGTGAGTTTATCTGTCATTAATAAAATTTAATAAAATTCTAATAAATATTGTGATATACTTAAATCTTTCAATAACCATTTATTTAAAATTGTGTGAACAATATACATAAATTAATTGGCTTGCATATTGACGACGCATACCGCATTATTATAGTATGAATGTATTTCGATGCATTTGCGGAATATATAATGCGTGCGTCTAGTGTGCGGCAGTCGTCTGCTTGTTCATTATTCAATTAATTAATATATAATATTATTTTATGTTAATAATATTATGATAAACGTTAACTAAACTGCTCAAGCAAATTAAATAAAACTAATAAGACTTTAGTCGAGTAAGTTTTGATTATATATGTTTGGATTTAGGCAGATTGATATATGATATATTTGTAAAATAAAACAAATTTTATAAATTTTATTTTTAATACGCAAACAATAACATTTTCAACTAAAGTACAATTATAAAACAAATATATACATAGTTTTGTTACACTTAATCGGAACATACATAATCAAAATTAATTAATACTTAAAAAGACAAGCAATTTAATTAATTTATTATGTTACTTATTGAGATAAGCAAATGTAACGTATAATGATATACTGATTGGTAGTATATTATTAAATAATTTTACATTAACATCAAAGATGAAAACGGAACTAATAGATTTGCTGTTATCGTATGACATAGAGCCAAAGATAGACAAACCAACGCGGCTTTAAAATTGTCTAGATAACATTTGTCTTAGTAAAGTGCAGGAAATATAGGAAATGTCTTAGAAAACGGATTATTATAATATTATCATAATAAATAGCAATACTACAAAATTTATAAATCTTCTTAGTTCTTACTACAACAATCAATAACGACCTTAAATAAAAATGTCAATTATTTTTTGAACACATTAATTTTTTGTTAGAAGCAGCGTTTTCTTTAAAAAATTTACCAATATAAACAACTCTAATTAATGGATCACAATGAGAATAAAAAGATTTACACATATTACGATGATTTGGCTTCAAAGAGGACAAAGTGTTTTATAATCGATATAAATCCATCTATAAATAAGTCTTAATTTTGGAAAAAAAATGCGTTTTGACCAAAAATTAAGAGAGTCTAATATATGAATAAAACCACCTGGCCATAAATGACGTTGTTGCGTCCAACAAACCCAACAGTGTTGTTAGTTTAAGTATTAACAACAAAACTAAAACAAATTGAAATAATACTTAAAAGTATATTGACATTACTTTTAGACCATTTTACTTATATCATAAATAAATTCCTCAATCAAAGTATCTTTCCTGAACATTTTAAATTAGCAAAGATAGTTTCCGTGTTTAAAAAGGGAGATGAAACTAACAGTAAACATTATCGCTCTATATCAATTTTAAGCACTCTTTTTTTAATTAAAGCTTTTGATCTTAATGTTCTTGTTAGGTCCTCTTTTATTTATTACATATGTAATGATGTACACTTAGAGAAAGGCGTAGCATTTGCAGACGATACCACTATTTTTGTATTAGCAAAACAAATAGATGATGCTGTATTGAAATAAAATGAAGTAATATCAAATTTATACTTTTGATATAAAATAAATAATTTAGTTTTAAACCCAAAAATGTCTACGTTTATAAGATTTAACGCAAATAGTTCAAACTATGACCATTCCAATTTGATACGATGTGAAAATAATTCAATAAAACAAGTCACCTATGCAAACATTGGGGGTAGCTGGAATATGCACATCAACTATTTATTAAAAAAACTAGGGTCTCTCTGTTATGTTGCTACAAACCTAAAAAATATTGTGATTTTAATATTCTCAAGTTATTCTACTATGCGCACTTTGCTTGGGGTAATCTAGTAAGGTTGAAAAAAAAATTAAATTGCAAAAACAAATAGTTTGAACAATTACAAAGTAAGATTGGGACAAACATTGCAGAACATTATTTTAAAACAAAAAAATAATGACGAGTATTGTGTATATATTTTTCGAACACTGTTATATGTTAAAACAGTTTGTCAATTTTTAAAACAGTCAGACATAACAGAAAAGCATATAACACAAGAAATGAACACCATACGTTAAAAGAGTTATATAGTATTATTAAACAGAGCCTATTACAAAAAGAATACTTTAATGATAACTCTTTCGAATTGTAAATAATGCTAGTGAAAATGATGTGTATTCATTCAATTTATGTTTATTGTAATTATATAAGTTTTAACGAAAATTATTTTAAAAAAATTATGTTTATTGATGTAATATATTATGTGAATCGACTTGTCTTATATCATTGCATGATCTTTAGATTAATAAAGTATTATTAATTGTTTTGAATATAGATCAATTTGTACATAGCAAATAATACAACTTTTTGATAAATCTTTAGAATCCGTCATAAATTATATTAATTTATACTTTTAATTATTTCAATGCAACATTGGTTGTTTGAAAATTTATTAAAATTAATTCACATGAATATAGCAACTTTGACAGATTTAACAAAGTTACTAGGTTGCCATGTAAAAACCATCGGTGAGTTTTGTCACCACAAATGTCAGAAATATGTATCCATGGAAACATGTGAGTTTTGTCATCGGTGACAAAACTCACAAAGATCAGAATCGACCCCCAGGGATCCTTCTTCCGATGGCAGTGTTATAGTAGCGTTCAGTTGACACATTCCACCCTTTTCGAGAGGTCATTTTTAGAGCACTTGATATATGGACTCGACCCGACCTCAACCTTTGCGGCATTGTTTGGTGTGAGGCGGATTTGCGGGAATACTCCAGAGATGGATGGCCTTAATTAATGTTTTGCCGTTCCATTTGCAGGGTGGTGTTCTAAGCCAGTTCAAGAAAGCAGGTGACATCGATCACTGATACAGCCCGTTCTCGGAGGTTTCTAGTGCCTGCGAAGCGGCTTATAGCGTTGTATGATAGGTCCATACTGCCGCTCAACTTCACGAGCCTGGAGTATAAGTGGTTAGTAATTACTCCAAGTCCCTCCAGTAGAGGATCCCCCTCCCCAAGTGTTCTAAGGTTATAGAGTCTCAACATGATCTCTCCGATCCTTTGGCCATTGGAGAATATCCCCAATTCTCCGTCCCTCACTGCTGCGTATAGAAAGGTATTTGGACAAATGCAATGCAATTACATAGATTCGTACAATTCTGTAGGCTTCCCTTAAAAGACTTCTGTTAATTCCCAAGGTTTGAAAGATGTGAATGAACTTTGGGATGAAGTGCGTTTTAATGAGTTCGTGGGTTTTATTAGACCTGTGAGATTGTAGTTAAATCCCAGGTATTTAAAGCTCTGCACTGTTATTGGACTGATGGGCGAGCCGTAAATTTAAAATGCCGCGGTAGTGCGGGCAAAGAACTTCTTATTACTTTGGGCTTTCTCCACAGTAAGGGCGGTGCACTTATGGCGTTTAAAGCCATACCCCGTTTTTTTGGGAATGTAGTAATAAGACGAGGCTCTCTTGGGCTTTCATTTTTGAAAGTCCTCCGTCGGCGTACGCCAGACATGCCACTTCAGTGTCTTCAATACGAACCCCCAAACCACATGCGATCCACGACAATAACTAGTCCATGATGAAGTTAAAGAGATAGGGTGACATAGGGTAACCTTGTTTCACCCCTTTCTTGATGGACATGTGTCTGGTGGTGCTAGGCCACATGAGATTATTGTCAAAGACTCGCTGTACTTTGCCAAGATGTTCTGGGTGGCAAGTTGAGGGACATCGAAGCGTTAAAGAGCGTCCTCTATGCTGAGTTGCGGCATGGAATCAAAGGCTTTTGCCAGGTTTAATGTCAACACGCAGTGTGGTTCCACTCTTGTCTTTTATCACTGCCTGCAAACTTAGGCTATTTGCCGATCCCCCGTCGGATTCCATAAAACCCTTTTGGCTGTTGTTCAGGTTCCGCCCATACCATGTTACAGGTTCGAATACTTGAAGGGAGTTTCTGCAACTAGAACTGATTCGGTTATACCGACGGTTTCCAGGATCTTGGCGTATCTGGCCTCTACATCCGCTAACGCTGAAGATGATTGCTGAATCGAAAGGAAAAATATTTTTTATTTATTTCGATTTTGAATTTATTTTAAGGTTAAGGTTTTATATATAAATAATTAATTTTTATATTTGTTATTTTATTACCGGTTTCGATTTTTAAGCAATCTTCATTTACTTAAATATTAGATTAAATACTTATTACATTTCACTTAACTTTATTTTCTTTATATTTTTTTAATGATAATTTGTTTGATTGACGATCATCAACCACTAATTTTAGTATTTTTAATATAAATAAAATATGCTAATGTGTACAAAGTTTGTACAACTTACTTGTTGGTGAACTATCATTTGATTTGTTTCTTTACCTCTTTTGTCGTCAGAGCTTTTTCTTGACTGGTTCATCTCCATCTTCTTCAAACGTTGTCAAAAATGCGCAAGTCATATTGTAGTTAAATATAGCAATAAAAAAGAAAGTTTATTATTATGTATTAACATGTTCAAATATTATTTTACAAACTCAACAGTGGGCCCTTGGAAATTCTTGCTTACAAGTAGCTCTGCTCTGTATTGAACTGACTTACACTAAACTAAATTTGAATAATTAGACTTTGCTTAATCTAATACAACTATATCTGACTAAATCTAGGTTTCTAATTTAAATTTCTTGAACTATTCTATTATTATATCTTGGTTTAAACTGAAAGGTTTGAGTAGGGAGAAAAAAATAAATTTATGGAAAAAACCGTTAAGCCACTAACGCTCACTCATTTGAATATTTTACATATTTGCAAATTAAAATATATTACCGTCAGTCGGAGCTGCATTTGCATTCGCAGCTTCCGGTATCTCGATCGGTTCTTCTTGATCGTCAACATCCATATCAGAAATTTCTGAATTGATTGGTTTTATGACCTCTTTGGCAGCCTGTGCTTTTTCTAGACCAGCACTTCTTCAGCTTTTGCAAGCGTTGTCGAAGTTGGGAAGTTAGCTACAACCACTTCTTTCACTGCTGCTTATATAAATCTTTCTGTAAATTCATAAATAAATTTTTAAATAATTCAATTGTTATATTTTTATTTTTGCTTAAAATAATGCTTACACGCATTGCAATAGGGTTGGTTTTTGTTCTTGGAACCAGATGGTCCGTCCCGATCCCTTTTTTAGGTGTTATTGCAAATTTAAAAAAAAAATATTATAACTTTGCACAAAACTTTAATAAATAGCCAAAAATCAAAGGTTTTGCTAAACTCAAAAAATTAATTCAGATAGTGATTGCTGATTTGTCTATATTATGGCTAGATTGGTATTACACTAAACAGCTTGAAAAAGATTCAATTTTTTTGTTCAATTTTGTTTTAAATCATCGCTCACAATTAAAATCAATTAAGTCTTTTACTATTTTATTTAGGCATCCTGCATGGCCGCGTACTTGTGTCTACGCCTGTTTCTCCTGAACTTATAGACTATGTGGTTTTATGACATCTTTTCTGCAAAAATCCCTTTGAGATATCTCTATCGGTTTTCTAGTATTAATTGTGCCGCATTTCTCATTGAAGCTTACTGTATAGCAAGGTCATTGTTGAACTGTTATTTTATCACCTTTGGTCAAATGGATCAGTGATTGGTGGTGCGACCAAATCGGTATTGGATTTAACGAAAATAAATAATCTAATGAGCGATAACACATTCATATTGAGTTTCTTATGTTTAACATATAAATAAAGAACTTCTTGGAGTTTATGGTCTTTTTTGATCAAGTTGATTATTTATAAACAAAATTTCTGCGCTTGACTCTTAGGAGTTAGGTTGAGTTTGAATAAATTATTAATTTATTTAGATTATTTTTGTTTTGCCAATGTTGAAAATAGAGTATGAAGTAGGTCACATTTTCACAAAGAAAAAATATGTGATCTTCAGTTCTTTTTCTTCTAGGTTCACGAAAATATATTTAAAAATTTTTTTACTGTGCTACATAAAAAACCTTAAATGAATGAACTATTCATATTAATCACAAAAAAAAAAACTGTGCAGTATTATGCCGTTTTAAACTTAAGAAGCACTTTATCATACTCGTGCAAATCTACAATGCTCTAACAAACCCAAACTTTGAGCTGCTAAAGCATTTTGGAAGGAGTTCCAATATTTTTTGCCTGCCTCAAATAAAAACAAAACTTTAAGTATAAAATGCTAGTGCACCATTTTTAACTTCTACGGAGCATACAAAATTTTAACTAAAATTTTTAAATTTAATTTTAAGTATAGTTACTTATAAAATTTATAATTTTTCATACTAAATTTGTATCAAATCGAACAGAAAGCTAATTATTGCTTGATATTTGCACAAAAAACATATTTTTTTATAAAATTTATCAAAAGTTATCGTTTTTGATACTAAATTTCGTAGTTACTCAAAAATACTAATTGTGCATAAAATTTGCGCAGAAAAAACAGTCTCTTATAAAATGTATCAATAATTACCGTGTTTATACTAAATTGGTCAGAAAAGCTACAAATTTGTTTTAAAATTGCAAAAATCCAAATTGCTTGCACAAAAAACAATGTTTTTCTGAAATTTATTGTAAACATAAAATAGTAGTTTTTTACACTAAAATCCTTCAGAAAACCTAATTGTTCTAAAATTACGCAAAAAAACATGTTTTTTATCAAAAATTACACATTTATTGTATTATATATGTAAATTAGATCTAGTAAAATTTTCTAGGCAAAATGGATTTCACATCCTAGATGTCTATCGGCTGCTTTAAGGGATCACTTTTATTTAAGGTTCTCTGATCATTTCATTCCGCATATTATATGGAAATCACATCTTCCATTCCCGCGCCTATTCGTTTGGCCTACATAATAATCTTCAAGCTTAATATAAATCTTCGGAAAATACATCAACATATTCGTCAAAATTTTTCTCTGGCACAAATGCTAAATATATGATAATTTTTGCTTTTAGGTAAATTTTTGAGTTTGTTTTATATTCACGAAGAATGCCCATCTCTTCTAGTTAGTTTTTTAGATTTTTGGCCTAAGAAGACTATTAACGCCGAGCCCCCATCTCTTCTAAATGCTTACCATATTTTGGGGGTGAAATCTCGGTCTAACACTAAACTTATTAGATCGTATTAGTTTGTAGAACAATAAGATCTACTCTTTAAGTTTAAGCGTACTTAAAAAAAAAAATATTTCTCCTTTTTTACGAAAATATTTATTTTCACATCACGGTGCTTTCTTTTTCAAAAAGCGGTAGCTTTATAAATACGCAAAGCAAACACAAACATTTAGCTTGTATAAAAACAAATAGGGCTTATGACGCAAGTAGCGCCGTATCTATGTTTATACAATCTACGTCTGATTGCTCTAGCAACACGTTCGCTCTTGGGGTTTGCTTTATGTTCCTTCAGTTGACGGCTAAGGGTCTCATTCGTTGTCAGTGAATTCTAACTAAAAAAAACCTGATTTATGACTTTTAGTGAAAAAATTATTGCTCCGATCTCTACCCGAATTGTGATTTTACAATAGTCATAGTAATACTTCAAGACTCTACAAGTATAAGATTATGCGCGATTAATACTTGGAAGGTAAAAGATCAGCTTGACGTAATGATAATGAGGTTGATGTAGATTTTACAAATTCTACTTAAACTACAGTGCAGGTAAGGAGGTATTAGTTTTCTGTTATTCAACAATATATTAGTAGAAGACATGTTTGCCAGAGAATTTATTAGATTTAAGTCTGATATTTAGCAGCTTAGATAGTCGGACTAAAGCAAACTATTAAAATTGGTTGAAACATTCAATTTCTTGACCTGTAATTTGCCCAAAGGTTCGTTATTCAGTAGCAGGAATGAACACCAAACAAATAATTTCTTGATCGGTCGGGTGAGTAAGCGGGGCACACGAATAGAAATAAGACACTTGGGTTGTACGCTAATGCATACCACAGCTTATTGTAAACACATTCGTATAAATTTAATCATTGGCAACAAATTTGCAAAATAAAGCAACATTTGTTAGCAAAGTTTGTCATTGAAATAACTTAACCACCATCAACAAAGGAACAAATCTTTCAATTACAAAAGGTTCATCAAGGAATTAAATATAATAGATAATCTAATATTGGCAAGTAAGACGAGTAGAAATAGTGTCCCAAAAGGTGACGGAATAATTCAGAGAGCTACTTTAAAAGACATCAAAATGGAGCTCGAAAAGAAATCTATGTAATCTAATAACGCAAAACTTTTGATGTATTTAAAAAGGTTAATCTTCATTTATGGTACACCCAGTGTGAATAAAAATATTTTTAACTATAAAGTTCATGGATCGTCTGAAGAAGGCCGAGGTTTAGCCAAAACTGCAGTCACAGTGTGACGAAATAAATTGTTATATAAAAACAGTAATTGTTTTATTTAATCTACTACAAAGTATGTTTATTAAAATATAACAAGTATGCTGAATTATTGATTTAGTTTTATTTCTTATTGACTAGTTTCGACTCACCTTTAGGATAATATTTTGATAAAAAGGTTAACAAACGTCCATCAAAAATGATTCTGAAAGTCAGACAAAACTAGTGGATAAAAAACGAAACGTAAATTTTTGTTTCTAGTTGACAACAACAGACCATTACTTTTTAAAACAATTTTAATCACTCTGTATATAAAATTTTATACTGGCAATATGCTTCTGTTAAAAAAGCTATATTTGTTTTGTACGAATCTTGAAAAAATAACTTCATTCTTGTTACACTTATTTATAAATACCCTGTATATGTTATATATATATTATTTAAGGAATAAATTATTAAAATTATAAAGTGCATTTTATGTCTATAATTACATATATTATATTTGCAGTATAGAACATATTAGAAAAAACAGTTAAATGATATAAATCAGAGTGCGGTCAAAGAAATCAAAATTGGCCATATTAATTAAATGGAAAAGGTACAGAAAAAAATCACTCGTTATGTGCAAGGAATATTAAATATTTGAAATATCAGATTGCACCCTGAACATGTGATCGGCGGCAACCAATAATAGGGAAATAGAAGTTCCCGCTACAACGATCACGTGCCGGGCGAGTGAGTGAGTTGACAACAGGGAACTGTTCGGTTAAATAAAAATAGTTCTCTTTGTGAATTCTGCTAGTCAAAACGCACTGTTCTTGCGGGTTGGTTGTGTGGCAGGCATTTTTAAGTTCTGCTTCAATTGTAACTAATTAATAAAATGACTTTGGGAATAATAAATTAAAATACACACAAATTGAAGAGATGGATTATCTTACATTAATTCCAACTTAAATATTTTAAATAAAAAAGTGTGTGTGGATATTCGTAAAATTTACAACGAATTCAACATCTTTTCAATTTCTTATTTATATTTTTCTATCGATCTTTCTTGGAATGTTTTTGTTATGCATTAGAGGTTGTTGTTCATCTTTATTTTTATTGCTCTCTTGCAATATTTGTCTGGATTTATTTACATTTGGGGGAAGTTTTTTGTTGTTCTGCATCGTTTGATATATTTATTCTCGAGGTTCTATGAATATAATAATTACATCTACATTCAATTGATTTGAAATTAATCTGCACCGTCTTAATTAATAAAATTAATTATGCACAGCCAAGGTAGTAAATTTAAATTTTATTTTATTTTACATTATAAATGTATGCATTTACACAGTGGCGAGGTTGCTTCTACTTTTAAATAAATAAGATAAATTGTAAGTTGAAGATAAAAATCGAACAGTTAAATGAGATTAATTTATAAAATATGTGGTTATGATTGGATTTTTTTTTTCAAATTTTAAATTGTGGTAGTACCCGGGGATTCCTCTACTTCTCATAGTTGAAACGTAGGTCGTTCGTTTCTTCCCAGTATATGCCAACTACTATCACTTTGCCGTTTTTCTCGAATGTCAGATCAGGGTTCCTCCTTCCGATGGCAGTGTAATAAATATTTAAATTAAATTAATCATATAAATAAATGAATTAAAATTTAAAAAAATTAAAAAAAATTAATTATAACAAACTATATGATAAAAATTTCTAATCCTACATTTTTTTTTATAAAATTAATTTTTATAGTAGCGTTCACACATTCCACCCTTTGCGAAAGGTCATATCGCCGATTAGGAATACGATCCGGTCGTGACTCTTAGATAGATTTTTTGGTTCCATAGATAGCTCTCGTTACTTACTTGGTTAGACCAAAGAGTTTAACCAAGAAAAGTCAACAGTTCATAGAGGAAATAATTTTTCCAAAACAAGTCTACCGTGCAACGGTCCGAATAAACAATTCCTCTATCCGCCACCCGCGACAGAGAGACACGATTACTTCTATTTGTTAAATAATGCATCTCCTCTGCTTTACACTTTCCTTCCCGCGGTCTGTATTAAAGTTAAAGATATACAATAGCTTTAATTCCCTCCTTCTGTTTTTGCTTTTGGTGTAAAGAATGACACCAATGATTTACGAATTAAAGTAATATTGATATTTGATATTAAAAATACATATAAATTTATTTTATTTTAGGAAAATATTGCGCCAAGTACAGACATTGATCTTCCTCAGACTGAACAAGCAACTTGGCAAGAATTCGAGGTAATACTATATATTATTCCATGGTTTATAGACGGTTTTTTCTATAATATACTTGGGTGGGTCACTCCAAATTATGATTACCATCACTACAACTACATGAAGTAGTTTAATCTAGAAAGCCCACCCACCTAACCAAAAGTTTGTTATAAAAAAAATAAAAGTTTCTCTTTTTTGCATGCTATAACTTTAACAATAATTGAACGAGTGAGTGAATCACTTTAAATTTAGATGACCATCAAGCATTTTAAACTGAAGTGCATACCTACCCGCCCAACAATTTGTTATCAAGAAATTACAAGTTTGTATGCAATACAAGTCTCTTTGTAAAAAAAAAGCGATATCCAATCTTTTAATGACAAACACTTAAGTAAGTGAGTGTGTCACTCAAGATCATTATTACCATCTAAGGGTTTAAACTGGAGTGCACACCAACCCGACCAAAAGTATTTTTGATTTTTAAATTTACCAATTATGTTGAATTTTTGCACAATTTGAACGGTTTGCAAACCGTCCAAATCGTATGTTGGAACAGACTTGTAGTGTAACGTGTAACCGTTTAAATAGTTAATTTATTGACTATATTACTTATATTTGATATTGAAATTTTATATAAATTTATTCTGTTTTAGGAACTTGCTGAACCATACTTATACAGTGCACACCAATTTAAACAACCAATTGAGCATGGTCATTATCACGAAAAAATATAATATATTCTACAGTTTATTAACGGTTCCTTTTATGCTTAAACACCTTCATAATACATTTCCATGTCTTTCATTGTCATGGCATCTCTACTTCCAATTGTTACATAATGTTCCCATTTGCATATAAACAATTTTATTTCACTCCTTCACCACTTTCCAATGCTAGTGTAACATATTTGTTGTGTTAAATTTGTTCCTACTTATTTTAATTGATATATTATTTTAGAAATTTTTTAAATGTATTTGCAATTATTGTAAGCAAAAGTTATTAGCTAAAACGTCTATTTGATTACTAAGAAAAAAAAACCTAGCAAGGTAAGTTGAATCAATTCAAAATCAACTTAAAGTGGTTATTATTCTATTCTATTTAAATAGTATTTTAGTTGGAGTAATTCCAACTAAATTAAAGAAGTATTGGGACGTTTACTCAGGTAATTTATTTGCACTTTCTAAATAACAATAACAAAACAAAGTTATTTAATATTTTGTTGTTGCAAACTTAGTGATGTGCTAAAAATACTATTATTTTTGATTATATGTTTCAGGCTGTTTCAATAAAGAACAATTCGGATTATCAAAAACTGCTTTTGGACGTCATTTTACAAGTTATATTTTTTATATTCTATATTTTATTTTAATATCATTTTAAATGTTATTTTTGTTGAATTTTTATATAACATTTCATAATAAACAAAGTTATTATATGCATTTATTATTTTTTCCAAATTCTGTTATATAGGTAATTGAATCAATGTATAAAAGCCAATTTTTATTTGCATATGCTTGTATTTACAAATAATGCAAAGCTAAGTAGAATAATCACTAAAGGAAAATGTGTTTCATGTGACTTGGTCAATAAGAAATTTGATAGATTATACGCTAGTCGTAAAACAAAAGAAATCTTCCATAACAAAATGTAACAAACACTATTTTTTGTTTTAAAAATTATTGTAAAATATTACTACATTTTCTTTAACTAAGTTTTAAGGTTTTTTCATTTAATTTACATACAAATTTAATTACAAACAAAAATAATATTTTTTTGCTATTTTAGTTAAAGCCTATGCGCACATTATTTTAAGCAATTATTAACAACTTTTATTACAATTTTGATTAAAGTTTTATGATTTATAATAACTTATCTTTATGTGCAATAGTTGATATAATAAAATGATTTCTTTGCAAATTGATATTTTTGTTAGTGACTAAGCTCTTAAAGTAATTTAGACTCATCATAGATTCATCACAATTCATTACAAAATCATGGTAACAGAAATATTCAAAACATTTATAACATTTACATTTATTACTAATAAATAATGACAGATACATTACCCATAGGACAAACAATCAAAACAAACATATTTAAAATAACATTTGCGGCGCACAAAACTTTCGCCAGCTGCTAGTCGGGATGGGTGGGATCTAAAGTACAAAAAAAGGCGCCAATTATTTTTGTAAAAAAATAATAAAATTTTAAAAAAACTCAAAGTCTAATAAACCCATTCAACATTTTTAATTAAATAAAATAACTTCCAGGGCATTGCCGGAAACCAAAAACGCAATATTTAAAATTAATTGTGTAATAATGAAAATATGAAAAAATAAAATTATCTATAATAATTATAGGTATAAAGTAACTAAAACATGATTCTAAAACACTAATTAGAACTTGATAACATAATAACCTAAGGGACTTATCTCAGTCCGGGAATTTAAATAGGTGTCTCACCACAATTACTTAATATCTAACAAAAACCTGATTGTTTTTCCAACGATTCTTCTTTTAATTTTGACGAAGATAAAATTGTTTAAATTCCATCAAAATAATTTATTTTAAAAACATTATAATATAAAACAAGATTGATGCAATTACAAATGAATAATTTTGAATACAACGATGATTTGATTGTTGAATAATAATTTCTTCTACTTAATTTCAAACTTTCAGAATCCTCTTGCTTTTCTCATTGGTTTAATATTTCCACTGTTGATTTATAAGATCACCCGAAGATGATTCTGTTTAGAATTAATTTCAGTTAATTAGTTATATTTTATTTAATAACTAACATAATAAGCTGCTTTTGAATAGTTTGAATCACATTAGTTTTTAGATTAATTCATAATTATCTTATTAGATGCATTTAATTAATCATTAAAATTTGATCACATGAAATGTGGATTTGAATCTAACAACAATAGATGTTGACATTAATTATATTATTAGGCAACTTTCAGTACTAAACTGTTCAACACTTAACATAAATTCATACTATTTCATACAAATTTTGCAAGTATCATTCACATACTAAAAGTATGTTAGCAAATGTATTTTAATGGTTATGTTTGATTATAAATTCAACATAAAACCAAAAATAAAACTAGATTTTGAAGAATAAAAACACCAGTAACTATTATGCCATCAACAAAACAATTATATTTATTGTTTTACTTTCAACGCTTTAATAACACTTATCTTTTCATTAGCCAATCGCTTGGAGTAATGAAATAAAGCGAAGAAATTATACTCAACACTAGCAACTATTCCGCCACTAACAAAACAATTGTATTTATTGTTTTACTTTTATCCTTTTATTAACACGTGACTGCTTCATTAACCAATCACTTGAAAAAATGAAATAAAGCGAAGAAATTATACCTAATACTAGCAACTATTCCGCCACCAACAAAACAATTGTAATTATTGTTTTACTTTCATCCCGTTAATAACAAGTGACTGCTTCATTAACCAATCACTTGAAATAATGAAATAAAGCGAGGAAATTATACTCAACACTAGCAACTATTACGCCACCAACAAACCAATTGTATTTATTGTTTTACTTTTATCTTTTTATAAACACGTGACTTCTTCATTAAACAATTGCTTCAAATAATGAAATAAAGTGAAGAAATTATACCTAATACTAACAACTATTACGCCACCAACAAAACAATTGTATTTATTGTTTTACTTTTATCTTTCTATTAACACGTGACTGGTTCATTAACCAATCGTTTGACATAATGAAATAAAGCAAAGATATTATACCTAATACTAGCAACTGTTGCGCCACCAACAAAACAATTGTAATTATTGTTTTACTTTCATCCTTTTAATAACACGTGACTGCTTCATTAACCAATCACTTAAAAAAAATGATATAAAGCGAAGATATTATACCTAATACTAGCAAGTATTGCGCCACCAACAAAACAATTGTAAATATTGTTTTACTTTTATCCCTTTAATAACACGTGACTGCTTCATTAACCAATCACTTGAAATAATGAAATAAAACAAAGAAATTATACCTAATACTAGCAACTATTACGCCACCAACAAAACAATTGTATTTATTGTTTTAATTTTATCTTTTTATTAACACGTGACTGATTCATTAACCAATCGCTTGAAATAATGAAATAAACCAAAGAAATTATACCTAATACTAGCAACTATTCCGCCACCAACAAAACAATTGTATTTATTGTTTTACTTTCATCCCTTTAATTACACGTGACTGCTTCATTAAGCAATCACTTATAATAATCAAATGAAGCAAAGAAATTATAAACACTAGCAAATATTCTGCCACCAACAAAACAATTGTATTTATTGTTTTACTTTTATCCCTTTAATAACACGTGACTGCTTCATTATCCAATCACTTGCAATAATGAAATAAAGCGAAGAAATTATACCTAATACTAGCAACTTTTGTTTTATTTTCATCCATCATAACATCATCATAACCTCAAAAAAAATGTGAATAGTTGAATTAAAAAAAATAATTTTGAGGTTATGTTAGGCAAAGTCAGGTCAC
Organism: Tachinus rufipes; assembly: GCA_963932245.1. Classification (NCBI taxonomy): domain Eukaryota; kingdom Metazoa; phylum Arthropoda; class Insecta; order Coleoptera; family Staphylinidae; genus Tachinus; species Tachinus rufipes. The sequence goes on along the minus strand of OZ010751.1, from coordinate 9,962,917 downwards.
AAGATCTGACATAACCTCAAAAAAAAAATGTGAATAGTTAAATAAAATATAATAATTTTGAGGTTGCTTAACATAACCTCAAAAAAATAAAAATGTGAATAGTTAAATAAAATATAATAATTTTGAGGTTATGTTAGGCAAGGTCAGGTCACGTGATCTGACATAACCTCAAAAAAAAAATGTGAATAGTTAAATAATATATAATAATCTTAACATAACCTCAAAAAAAAATGTGAATAGTTAAATAAAATATAATAATTTTGAGGTTATGTTAGGCAAAGTCAGGTAAGACGTAAAATCAGGCCGGCCTGATTTTACGTCACGTGACCTGACTTTGCCTAACATAACCTCAAAAAAAAAGTGAATAGTTGAACTAAAAAAAATAGTTTTGAGGTTATGTTAGGCAAGGTCAGGTCACGTGACGTAAAATCAGGCTGGTCTGATTTTACGTCACGTGACCTGACCTTGCTAAACATAACCTCAAAAAAAAAAAATGTTAATAGTTAAATCAAATATAATAATTTTGAGTTATGTTAAGCAAGTTCAGGTCACGTGTCGTAAAATCAGGCCGGCCTGATTTTACGTCACGTGACTTAAACTTGCTTAACATAACCTCAAAAAAAAAGTTTTAAATAAAGAAAAAAAAACAATTTTGAGGTTATGTTAGGCAAGTTCAGGTCACGTTACGTAAAATCAGACCTGCCTGATTTTACGTCACGTGACCTGAACTTAAAAAATTCAAACAATTTTGTTAATGTTAGGCAAGGTAAGGTCACGTGACATTAGATAAGCCCTAAATAAGAAAAAAAAAACAGTTTTTAAAAAATAATGATTTTATCGACAACACTGAAAATCTGCTTTTTTATTGTCCTATAATAATTCTAACTTTTTATTTATTATTTTTTATTTTTATATTGAATGTAGTTTAAAATTTTAATTTTGCTCAAGTCTGATATAATGCAAATTTGAATCTATTCCAGGTGTTTTTTATAAAACCAATTACTAATATTGTAGTTTGTTATACCGCAATTTATTACAATAATTTAGTAATTTTAATTGTTGTATTGTCACATAATTTAATTAAATGTAAATATAGACTCAATCATTTTAACCTGTATTTTAAATAAATGTGAATTATTTGGTGATTCCAGTATTATTTGCTGTCAAAGATGTACGTAATGCATTTTTTTATAAACACTGCTCAACATTTGAACTAGTACACTTACAATAACATATCTAAAAAACAAATAACTACTTTTTGAGGAACGCCTTTTTGACTAATTGATAGTATATGGTTCTGGAAACACTTTTAGGGCAAAGAATTAAAAGAATAAAACTTAAATAACGAATTTTAAATGTTTTAATAAAAAAATAACAAAAGCTTTATTTTAGTATTACTGAAAAGCTTGCTCTGGAAAGAAATGATAACTAAACACTAAAAGATTAATAATGCGTAGGACCTCCTCTAGCTCTTATGACCCCTTGGCAACTTCTTAGAATGCTGGAAATCAAAATGTAATGCTGAGGAATATTTAGCCATTCTTCCAAAACGGCAGTTCGGAGCTGATGGTGATTGTTTAGATCCACTCCTCGTGACCTTATCAACCTTTTCAGGTAATCCCATCTGTTCTCTATTTTATTAAGATCTGGAGAGTTTGTAGGCCAATCTATGTGCGTAAATTGTTCTTTTCAAAAATGCATTGATTTGCATTGTTCTATGAGGACGCGCATTATCATCAACAAACACGAAACCGTAGGGGATTTTATTGGCAAATGGCAACACTATAGGTTCTAATACCTCATTAAGATACCTGACACTATCCATTGTAGCATTTCCAAGCATAACCAATTTAGTACGACGAGTTGCAGAAATACCTCCCCAAACGGTAATTGAACCGCTTCCATAAGCTTGATGGTAAGTCACGTGGTTCTCAATATAGCGTTCTTTTCTGCTTCTCCAAACTTTCACTCTTCTATCGGAGCTATGGAGACGCACTCTGGTCTTGTCACTGAATAAACAACAACCCCAATGTTCAACACTCCAATTCAATATTGGTGTGCCTACTCTAGCCTTTTTCTTTTGTGGGCTCTGGCCAACAACGGACATTTTTTAGAAGATCTGGACCTTAAATTTACAATCAATAAATAAACTTGAAGTGTTCTTGCAGTAGAAAATCTATTCCTTCGACACTGAATCGAAGTAAACCGGTCCTCCCTGACTCTTGTACTGCAGTTTTGCTCTCCGCCGTGCTTATGTTGAATAGTTCCAGTGTCATTAAAACGCATTCGAACTCTTCGGATCACATTGTGCACCAGTAATAAGCATTATCAGCGCTTGGCTCATCTCTTCAACACTTAAATGCTTTAATGGCATCTTTAAAATGCAGTCAACCACTCTGAATTAAAACTTACTCAAGGTATTTGCAAAATTTCTCTTAAACTTGATAAGTATAAGCGTCCGCAAGCTCAGTAACTGCACTAATGACAGATAAACAGCAATTGTTTCAAAAATGTTATTTGATAGGCATTTGTTTGCGTACCGAAACACAGCCTTTATTATTATTTTATTATTATAACTTTTACTGCATGTGTACCCGTTCAAATGTTGAGCAGTGTATTATTATTAAATCTTTTAATAATATTTAAATATTTTTTTTACTGTTAAACTTTTTTCCAAATAAAAATTTATAAGAAAAAGGGTTAAGTGTCAAATCTCATGTATTTAAGGTTATGTTTTTATTATTATAAGACCCGCTGTAGCTGTAAACCATCAGTTATACTTTTTTGTGTGCTTATTTTAGCATTTGGATAACTATCAAAAATAAACATAAACTAAGATTTGATACTAACGCAAAGTAAATAACAAGTATTTATATTGAATTGATAAAAATAGTTTTGATAGTTTATCAAGTTTTGTGGTTATGTTGTCACATTTAACGGTGATTAACGTTAATCAAAATTTTTCAAAATAATTTTATTTTTTTATTGATCGTGCGACCAAACATTAGCGTGCTGCAAACATTACTTTCATACCCTTTATACTTAATATACCATTCTGATCATGTTAAGCATTATTTCAAAGTCAAAGGGGCACTTTGATAAGAAAAACTTTAAGTTTGTTTACACTTCAGCAATAATATCTTTAATTTATTACAAATATTGACATAGTTATGGTTCTTTATTACTAATTACTTCTTTTACATACCAAATATTTATTTAAATATGTAAATGTAACATATTGTTGTTTCTTTTTATATTCTTAGAAATATTTATCTATATGTAGATTGTTAATTTTTGATTTCATGTATAAAATATAATTAAACATACCATTAAAACACATTTGCATGCATATTTTTAGTATGTGAATGATACTGGTCAAAATGCGTATGAACATAGGCATACATGTATGAATTTATATTAAGTTTTAAACATAATAGTAATGAAAGTTGCCTAATTATATAATTAATGTCAACATCCATTGTTGTTAAAAATATATTTTAATTGTCAAGACAGAAATTTCAATGGGCTTAAATTATCTGAAAATCAGAAAAAGGAGTAACTCCCATACCATATATTGGTAAGTTTATTAAAATTATTATGTTTAACAGCCATTAGAATGTGATTAGTTGCTTTATAAGGAATAGCCAGTTATAGGAATAATTCCTCTAATATTTGTTCTAATGACTCATTCTTAGCATGCTTATTTTTATATTAATTAGAATTAATAATTAAAATTAAAATCGGCTGACTACATATTATTGTTTACATATGTGAATTTGTGTTCTGCGCAGAAACTATACAATAAAATGATGTTACCATATATTTCTGTATAACAAACTATATAGAAAATTGTATTCGTGTATGACACTATACCTTTTTGGATTGTACATAGAAAGTTATACAGAAAATTGCACAGTGTCAGACGAGCATAAGAGAATTCGCTTGCTAAATTGATAAACTTGCTATACCTTTTATTTCTGTTGTAATGCTGCTAAACAAGGTGATTTATACTAAGAGGCAAACAATGAAAATTTCTGTTTGAGATTAGATTCTAAACAAAAAATACAAAATTACTTTTTTCCGGTCGGCTTTTGTTTTAGTGAAATCAAAGTTCAGACTTTTAAAAAATATAATATTACAAATAAAATAAGAAACTAATAGTAGGTCATATGAAAATTTTATTCAATCACCATTACTTTAATTTACAACTCATGATCGAAAAGTCTACCGTCGGCCACGATGCAAGCCTGGCAACGCAAAACCACTGAATTATAAACTGCAAGAAAATCTTGTCAATTTAAAGTTTATAACTCTGTCTCGTAACTGCTCTTTATTGTAAATTTCCTTTTTATAAACTACTTGTTTTACGTCATCTCTGACATAAAAATCCAGTGGATTTAAATTTGGCAACCTAGCAGGCCACTAAACTGTTCTGCGCCTACCCATCCACCTTTCATTCAAATGGTTCTCTAGCCACATCACGTTCCACAATGCAAGTGGAACATTTGCTAATAACTCGTGCAAGTGATTCCAAGTAAGATGCAGCATTTAAATGATGCGGCAGAATTTGTATTAACAGTAAACGGTCTAAAATTGCACACTGTACATGCTCATTGTGACAGTTATTGACACCGTCTCTGGTGAAAGTAGCTTTGGACCACAAAATGGAAGGAATAAAGTTAGGATCTTGCCCGTGCTGTTTATGTAGCTATCGCAAAAATGCTAATTGTTGTACTTGATGACCTGGTTGTAAGTGCTGGACACACTGATAATGGTACGGATATACTTCTCCATTTAAAAACCTCTAAACAAAGTTTTGAGAAACTTGTAGATGGGTTGAAATTCTTCTAGTACTAATAACTGGTTCATCAAGCACGGTATCAATTACTTCTTCTTCACTTGTAGTGTTGTATTGCAGATTTACACTACAAGTATGACAGTTACCCATGATATTAAGACTATAAGATAAGCTCGTCCGCCATCTTATTTCCGTCCTGCACGCGCACTACTGGCTATGCCGTAGATTGAGGCAGTGCCATTGAGTTTACCATTGCATGGTATAGTTAACTCTGCTAATGCGATGTTAAAAATTAATCACAATAATAATTCTTTATTCATAATATTATTTATATACTAATATTTATTTAGATTTTTGATAAAAAGTAATATTAAATTTTGATATATAATAATTAATTTGAATGCATATACATTTGGATGATGATAACATCATAACAAAACCTATACGGTTAATATTTAAATTAGTATATAGTATATCAACCGATGCGACCGAAATCCCGGTTATCCTGAAACAGGTTTATATACGGAAGGCGGTTACCTGAAAAAGTTTACAGAGGTCTATAAATCGTGGTTATTTATGGCGGTAAATTTAAAATGAAAATAAAAGTGAACAAAAGCTTTACATATTACTCGTCTAGCGTCTAGTGTTTTCTGTGTCTAGTAGTTGACATGTTGTGTGCATTATGAATTAAAAGATAAATTAACTTTTCATAAGCTTAATGGCCTTAATGTTAGCTGCTAACATAGTCCTGGCCTAACAAATTTGGGAATCTTTGGTTTTTTTTGTTAGTTTAGGTGTTTAAAAATTTTAGTTATTTATTATACTGATGTTTTACAACTAAAAGCTGTAAATATTAAAAAAGAATCAGAAATTTTATTATAATCTAAACTATTAAACATAATTATTAGGTACTTATTATGTTTTAGATCGACAAGAATAATTGACAAAGAACAGTAATGTTTTTTTACAACCAGAACTGCCATTTTGTACGTGAACATTTGTTTATGGCATTTTTTTTTCTTCTTTATTTTATAATTTGCGATATCACACAACGCATAGTAATCTGGTAGATTGTTGCACAAGGTATGATCATCTTCTAATCTACGTCACCATCAATTGAGTACTTTTTGTAATAAAGACAGACTCAACTTTTCACGGTACGCTGTGAATGATATTTTATTCTGCGTAACTTTTTTATATACTATGTGTGTATTTATAACTCTATGCCATGTTTTTTTACTATTTAATTGTTTGGCGCAAGCAATTTGAGTAAGCTTTTAATTGAGATAAATCAATATAAGCTTTCGTTTGATTGTAGGCAATAATAAATTCAGGTTTTTCTACTTCGCCACTTCTTTGTTGCATTTTTTGTGTGTTGTCTTTAGAAATTGAATTTAGCACAACTACATCTTGTTTGTTACGCCATTTTAAAACTACAATACCTGTACCACTCTCTTGTGCACATATTTGATTTTTTTTTAATTTCTTTAAGGTTATATTTTCTATTGCTGCGCAATGTGCTAATAAGATGGGTGTTCCGTTTCAATAATGCAGTAGCTAACAAAATACTGGTGTAGAAATTATTTGTAAATAACTGCCGGCCAGAGTCAAGAAGATTGTCCATTAGAGTAAATACTACATTTAAAGATGCTTTTCCTCCTTCTACTTTATAGTTATAAGTGTATCCTCCTTCGGTACATAATTTATACAGTATGATTCCAAACTTATGTCGCATATTGTTGATGTATTGTCGAAATTTGAGTCAACCACGGAATGGAACCATTGTTTTATTAATACACACTTTTAAGCCATGGGTTGACAGATCTTTAAATCTTTCTAGAATTTTGTTTATTAGGGAAATTAGTTTCCTGAGTCTATAGTTATCAAGTGTTGCATCTTGGTTGTCACTACAGTGCCACATTGTCTAGAGCAGTTCAAATATATTTTTTATATCATTTTAGAAATCTGATTTTTATACAATTTTGATTTTTTCTAATATAATCTTAGTGTTGGTATTTTGTACAATCTCATCCACAGTAACAAACCCAGAAATTGTTTCATTTTGTTGTTGTTTGCAGTTACTCATTTTTTGATACGTGATTTGGACTTCAAACCTCACTTGGAAAGATTTTGCTCTGCGTAACGATTCGTTTCTATTATTTCGTCTATGATAAACTATTTGAACAAGTCATAGGGACTCTTATCAATATGTGTTTCATATATTTTAGCTTTTATTCCAAATTTATTCACAGTAAAAGAAAACTGTTACAAAACAAAAATTTGCTTAGCAACAAATAAAATAAACAGCGACGATGTTAAATTTATGGAATGAATCTATAGCCGCTTAATAAAATAAAGAATTAATAACACAATGAAAAATCATAACGATTTGGTCACACTGGGGTCTAAGAAACCCTGTTTAAAATGTTTTTACAAATCTGACACAATAACTTTAAAATGAACAACTTATTTGATATGGTAAAAATGATAAAAAAAGATAACATTTTTTCTAAAATATTTCTAAGTATTCAAAAAAATTAAAATACAAAAATTAAAAATATTAAAATTCAGTCAAAAACATCAGTGGCTTAGCCAGTATACCTAACACAGCCTATAAATCGCTTTTGCACATTGTGCATATTGATGCTTTTTGTTCCAAACAGTAGGTTTTTTTCAGAATTTGCAAAACATATTTGTTTTCTGTCTTCTTTTATATCACATATACTACATCGAACCTTTCGTTTAAGTATGTCATCTGTAGGCTCACGTTGTGGATCATCCAAAATTTCTATAATTCTCTGTAGCGTTGATCTTCTGAGAGTAGTTTATTCAAAACGTTCTTTTAGATGTGGTTTTATAAGTTTCGTTCCTAAATCTTTAAGAAACTATCTTCTTCTAATTATATAAAACCATGGCGTTTATTCCAGTTCTATCAAGCATTCCAAAAAAATATTCTTATTGGCCACCAAAGGTTTTTTTTTAGCAGTAGTTTATGAGTGACACAGTTGATCAAAACTATCGATACCACCTTTAGTTGTATTGTAAGTTTCAATAACATCTGGTTTCTTGGAATCTTTGTTTACACCATCGTCGTGGTCTAAAGTCATAAATATTTTTTTTTTTAAGAGGAAATGAGACTAATGTTTTATTATTGTCAAATGCAAATAATGACATGCCTACTTCCTTTTTTGCCAAAAAAGATGTTCGGATTTTTTTTTTATTTTTTCGTAAAGTTTCTGTTATTGTTAGTTGAAACTGATTTGAAAGTAAATTTGCCAATGTATGGATGAAAACCAATTATCCATAGTTATGTTGAGGTTTGTATTATGTATTGGTTCCGTTAGCTTTTTAACATAGTATGTATATAGGCACTGCTTTGTTAGCTTCGCAATTTACTTTGCCTACAGATGGACATTTTTTTGTTATTTTTGCAGATTGATTTTTTCATCTAAGGCTAGGTTCTTGCTGCTTGTAAATTTCACGTTTTTTAACCGTTAGATTTTTGTTCATGACTACTTCTAGGTACCTAAGAATCTTTATCGGTTTTATGGTTTCTTGTTCCAATACAATAATAATTTATTTTACTAGTGCAGTTTGTGTTCTTATATCTACTTACTAACTTGTTTGAAGATTTCAACTACCACTTTTGCTAGATTATTGGCATATGTTAGTAGCGTTACCTCATTCAGGGTGCCCCATTTCAACAGTCGTCATATAATATTAACCCCTGTGGTGCTCCTTCTGTATTTTTGTGTAATTATTCTTCCTCATCTATTACTACAATTAGTAGTGATCAATGGCGGGTTTTGGGTCCTCCAGCACTCCATACAGGTGGCGCCTTCTGTCGGAGCAACGGCACCCACAGAACATATTCAGAAGTGGGGATCTCGTGTTAAATGGCGGCAACACGATTCGTGTTTACCCAGCACTCCGCATGAGAGCGCGGCGAGCGGAACTTGGCGAATGGCGCCAAATATTTAAATCTTAAAAATATTCAAATACTTATAAATTGTAATATGTCTGTATAGAATAAGTAAAAATATAATTAATTAATTTGTATATTATATTTTTACTTATTTTATACCAACATAATACAATTAATACATTTATTTATTTAGAAATTAAAACACATACATATATAAAAATAATAAAAATTATTTATTCAATTTTTTAACCAACATAATACAATCAATACATTTATTTATTTAGAAAATAAAACACATACATATTATTATATAAACATAACTAAATTTATATATAATTTTTTTTATTATTTATACAGATTAAAAATATAATTAATTAAATTGCTCATAAAATAAATCCACGAAGTCCATAAAATCGAGACGGATACATGAAAAAGAAAAACACCGTATTAGATTAGTACAATAAAATTGTGCAAATACTTACCGGGGATGGGAACAGGGTTTGGTAATGAAGAAGATGGTGACATGAAAATAGAAAAATACATATCGATAAATAAAATAATTTGTATAGAATAAACTATATATAAATAACATTTGTACAAATAATGAAATAAATATAAATTCTTTGGTAAATTAATAAAAACTAATAACTTTAATAGTAAAGATGGACATTGATCATTTGGAAGAACTTTGCACTAATTTCCTAATTTTTTTCTTATGACTTGTTTTTGAATATGTCGTGTAGGTTGTTTCATTCACATATTGGTACATGAATAATCGTACAGCGACATTCAAAATCAAGTCTTCGCAATTATGTTCACTACATATTTTTTTATAATATATGCTACATTTTTTAAATTGGTTTTTAAACGTTGCTTCCAAATTATTAGTATGTCCATTCTCTTTTAAATATTTAATTAAAATACTTTGAATTTCATTTATGAAAAATATCACATATTGAGATGAATATTTTAATAAATTATTAGCATCTTTAAATTGAGTAAAAATGTGCTTCTCAGTTATTTCACTAGTATATAGCATTTCATGACATTGATTGCACTCGGGTACTTTTACTTTATGCAATATATAGCCACTAACATAGGTCAGTGCTTGGCAATCTATAGCATTTATGTCATCTTGCGATATTTTTTCTAGTTCCATATCTGGACTATTAATAGGATTATCGAAATGAGATGTAGTATCATTGTTTTTGGAAAGAAATGCTGTCAAATCATCCAATTGCAGCGAGTTATCTTTTTCACAATTTCCGTTCACAAAAGGTAGTGCAAGTTTATTTATTATGACAGTTTTTAAAGCTGCAACAAATTGGTGGCAAGTTGGGTGAGTGTTGGAAACGCCATGTTGTCTAATAGTGCAAAATAAATTCTCAACCGGGTCTTGATTGAGATTTCTACAATTTAAAATTTTAAAATCTTTATTTTCACTTAGTTATTAAAAATAAAAATTATTGATTTAATAGAAGTTTGCCAACCCATGATAAAAACATGTTGATTTGTCACATCTTTGTCAGATTCTAAATTAAATAATTTCCAATTTTCAATTTTCTTTAACATTTTAGACCAAAATTCCATGTGTGGAGAAGATTGTGATACTCCACACCTATAAAGTTTATGTTCAGAGAAATTTTGGCCAGACCCATTTAATGAATCAAATAATGAATCAATCTCTTCAATAAACTGAGCAGTGAACATTGACTCAGATGGTAAAACTTTAAATATTAATAATGTTTCAATTGCAGCTGCTACTGTGAAACTTAATTGTTGAGCGGCAACCTTGACCTTCATTTTAGTGTAGGTATTACTAAAGTTAAAATATTCTTTTTTCAATTTTGGTGCACTTTTGAGATGTTTTTGCTGATCAAATTTGTAAACTGCTTCGATATATTCAAATTTGGCAAATTTATTTAAATCAAATTGAAGTTTGCACTTTAATAAAGAATTTCTTGTGCATTTTAATAAATGTGGTACATCATAAATTACACAATTTTTTGCATTTTGGACCTTGAATTGAAATGGGCATTTATTATCTGCATTTTCTGCACATAACTCAGAAAGAGCACGTCGGTTTGTTGGACCAAGGTCACAAACTGTGGCTACTATATTTAAACCAATTTGAAGTAACTCAGAAATAATTTTTATAAGCAGTTGTTTTAAATCATGTACTGAAATTGTACCTGCGGTAAAATAATATGCAATTACTTGTTTCCATGGTTTTTGAATACCGTGAACCATGAAAACTAGAGCATGATTTGCTCTATACTTTGTACGACCTAAATGCCCTAGGTCTTCGTACCCAGAAATAAAATCTTTGCTACACTCAAAATAAAGGCCAGGGCTTAAAGAAACTTCGTCAAATATTAGCGTGCAACACTTATCCAACTCATTTAATTTAGAAATTTCTAATTTTAAATGTTCTAATATAGGACCGTTAATTCCTGTTGCAAAAGGAATTTTTGACAACACATCTTTCAAGGTTCGCGTTGATGGTAAATTAAAGTAAAATTTAAGATATTTATATAATCGAGGACTTCGTTTATAAACTGTTAGAGCAAATGTCTTGTCGTTTATAGTCCATCTGCGAGCTGATGGCTTTTTATCACAATTTCGCAATTGTGAATTAATAAAATCTATTGCAACACTATTTAAATTTTGTTCGATAAATTCAAAGCGACCATTTTTATATAATTTTTTTAGAGTACCAAATTCATCTGTTGTTTTTGAAAGTTTAGATTTTAATTTACAAAGTTTACTTTGAGTATTTCGATGAAATTGATACATCACCTGCATTTGTGGACTCAACATCTTTTTCGATAATCCTAACTTGCTCAATATACCTATTTCATTTTTATTTTTCTCATTTAAAAAATTAAAATTATCATCAATAAAATTATCAGGTTTTTCTTTTGAAATATTTGATACCGATTGTAAATTTATTTCTGATAAAGGTTGGATGGATGCTCTAGGCGATACACTTTCAATACTTTTATTGGTATCACTTAAATTTTGAAATGTCGAATGACTTGGAACGGCATTCCAATTTAAACTATTTCTTTCTATATTTTTAAATTGATTCTCTGTAAAATGATTCTGACATAACCGATAACTATTACAATTTACAGTTTGATCAAACCCACAAACATCCATCCATATCTTTTTCCTATCAAAATTCTTTGGGAATATAAAGAAATGTAAATTAGGTGTGCTCGGATTAGAATAATAGATATTTTGACAAGTAGGATACTTACAGGAATATTTGTATACATTCATTTTTACTCAATTTTACTAATTAAAATATTTAACAAAAATTTAACTTACCATAAACTGCTTAATAAATTGACTTATCCTGGTCTGGTCATCAAATCCTAGAATCCTCTCACTAAAATAGAAATATACATTTTATTAAAAATCAAATACATGTAACATTTTAAATTATTTTAATATGTTAGTGATTGTTAATATTTTTTTAATGGAACCGTTAGAATTTTTGATATTCTTAAACAATTTCTTTTTTTCAAATAAGTTATAATTATATTCTACAGTGTTTAAATGAGCCTCGGAAAACAACATAACCTTAGAAATCTCAACAATACATAAAAATCGAAACAGTAGATGCAGGAAACAAGTAAAAGTGTCTGATAGCCGTCAGTATTAGCACATTATTCATTCAGTCAAATGTCTTATTCAGTGTACAATACTAGAGCTAGAATGTGTGTTTTTAAAGCTTCAATAAAACACAATAATTACAAAAATGATAACAAAATAGATAAATATTGAGAATTTTTATTCAGTCTAATAATAATATTCTTGTTGTCGTTTAGGATACAAATTTAAATACATTGCACTTGCTATTATCGTTACACAAAATAAAAAGTCACTTGTTTCCTACATCTATCATATCATGTTGCGATTTTTATAATTTGTTAACAGGTGAAATCAAACACTGTTTATTTTATAAAAATAACTTTTTATATCTACATGTATTTGTTTATGAATATATAAATAGAAACATAACCTATATGTGTGCAGAAGTATGTTCTATTGCATTAATGAAATTTATATTACAGTACTATATATAACACTAATTTCTAAATATTATTTAAAAAGAATACTTACATTAGCGTATAAAAGAACATAAATCACAAATCCACAAATAACTGGACAATTAGCCGACAATGCTGCTAACTCTTTCTGGATCACATGCCATACATGTGCCAGAGCGAGCGCGTGGACGACAAAGTGCAACCGTAGTGCAACCTAGCGGCAGGGCGAGTAGTTAAATCTTGGAATTAATTCCATTTTAATACTACGGGCGCCATCTGTTGCCGAGCTGGGAAACCAATTATGGCGTTGTTAAAGGTCCCATAAGAAGCTTACCCCCGGTGACGGCACCTGTGCGGCCGGAGGGTGAAGTACAGCCTAGCGGACGATAGGTGAACAAAAGTTGTCCACCTATCGGACGATAGTTGAACTATTACTTGCAGAAACCTGTGCAGGAATCTGCTTGGCCGATAGTTGAACTATCACTTGCAGGAATCTGCAGGTTGAAAAGTTTGTCAAGTTTGTCCACCTATCGGATGATAGTTGGAGTCTTATCGGAGCAGAATCCTGTAATAAATTAAAGAAAACTGTGGAAAAGATTGGGGATCGGGGCCGGGAAACAAGGAACAAAAAAAATGAATGTTGAAGTGTTGAAGTGATAAATTTAATTATAAAAAATCGTTCGTTTATATTTCGATGAGTAATTATATACACAAATAAAATATACTAACAATATTTTTTTTAATAATATGTTTTATTATATGATAAATAATTGTATAACAATTTTACATTTTCAACTGCACAATGTGGATACATTATTTTATGAAACGGACAGTTGACGTATTTTTTATAGTATTTTTTTTTTTTCAATTATATTTTATTAAATCAATACCTAGTTCACATTGTTTTTCTAGTGAAACTTGATTTAAATTTAATGGTGAAAAGATGCAGGATGATTTGACCATTACCAATGCTTCGCCAAGTTTGAATTGCGTTCTTGAGAAATACTGAGCAACACAGTAGTCTTTAAATTGTAGTGTATCTGCTTCCGGTATGGTTAGCCAGTGTTCATTGATGCACAAGATGTCAAAATTTTTGTTGTTCGTTATGACTTCAAGCTGAAGCAATTTGTTTCTTATGCACTGTATATTAATCGAGAGGATATTCAAGGATACCGTATATTCATGCTGTATTTTCTGTTCTTTCTTCTTGCTTATGCTGGTTTTTTGTTAGTTCCGGCAGGTTAAAAAATTTCATCTTGAGAAGTATTGGTTTGAGAATTAATATTTCCAGAGACTTTATACTCCTTTTTATCATCAGTGTTTGTGTTTAACTATTGTCGATTATTTTTTATATAATTTTGAAACAAAAAATCATGAATTTTGATTCCCTGATGCCAATTGTTAGGGTCAGATACTGCAATGGCATCGTTTGAATCAATTCCTACTTTAAAGCAATTTGTTCCGTATTTTGTATACAAATTGATGCTCGCAAAGTTTTATTTTATCTTGTTTATTGTCGGAGTGGATATTGCCAATAAAAATCTATTTTCTATTTTCTGCGGCATTAATTCGGCTGGTTTTGATGTTGTATTATTTCTTAAATTATTATGTTTTTTCTTTGCCACTTTAATCTATTCAGTGGAGATTTTATTTGGATTATCTTTGTTTTTATTAACAGTATTGGTATTTATTTCGGTATTATTCGACTTATTTAAATTGATACGATTTTCTAATTTATTTCAATTTTATTTTTAGCAGAGTTTTTCTTACTTTTGCAATTCGGAGATATTACTGCTAGTACGTTTTTGTTTGGTTTTACATTGTTTTTGTCTAGTTTTGAATTAAAGTTGCCACAATAGGAGCTGTCTATAGAGCCAGAAAATGCATACTAAAAGAAACAGCAATAAGTATATACCACTCACTTTATTTAGCAAAAATTAACTATTTAATAAATATATGGGGTGAAACAACAAAAACAAATATACAAAAAATCCAAAGACAACAAAACAAAATACTTAAAATAATACATAAACTTTCAAAGCTAACACCAACAGAAGAAATATACAAAATAATTAACGAAACAAACATTAACGAAAAAATAAAAATAGAAAAATGCAAACTAATATATAAAGTTAAAAATAAAGAAATTAAAACAAATCTACAAATAATATTAAACAAAGAAATTCACGGACATAACACGAGAAGAAGAGGTAATATATATGTACACACAACAAGAACAGAAAAAGCGAAAAAAACAATACTAGGAAATGGACTAATCACGTACAATCAACTACCTGAAAATATTAAAAAAACGAAAACATTTAAAGAATTTAAAACAAAAATAAAAGAACACTACATAATAACAAGACTAAAAAAACAAATTAATTAAAAAAAGAAAAAAAAAAAAGGATAATGCACACACAAAAAAAAAAAAGAAGATAAATGGTGCCCCGAATACGAAGCTCTGCAGCCGACCATACATGGAAAGATGCAAAGCAGCAAGTGGGGAGAAAAAAAAATTAAATTGAATAATTTATATTTATACATTCAAATTGACACTGTACTTAACAATTTATTATTTATAATTTATATGACAATAAAAAAAAAAAAAAAAAAAAAAAAATTCCTTTAAGTATTTAATTATATCGTTTTTTTCACTTATATTCATTTTTGGCTTCCGTATCCGTACATTTAACCATATTAAACTTATCAACTTTCTCAATAACAAACAAATCAAAACAAAATGATAGTTTCTGATAACCTTGTACTCTTAGCGCTAGCTAATTTTCCAAAATTAGTTTATTTTATTCATAGAAGTTTTGTGTTTATTGTGTAATATTATATGAGTATTATTTTATGTAATTAATTAATAACAAGAATGCCAGCGCTAACGTTAAACTGATCATTTATCTGCTGAAATTCTATTTGTTTTATTAATAAACAAAAATTTGAGCCAACAATAAAAGTAAAGTAAAATCTAACTCAAAACTAAAAATTTTTAGTTTAAAATAATAATATAGACGTTTTGATTATTCAAACAAATATACTTAAACTAATATAACTATTGTAGTATCAAAAGATGTTGATCTACTTGTACTTTAACTAGCTAGTTCACTTAATAATCATATTTTGTTAATTTTTCAGTCACAGTTCGCAAACCTAAAACACTTTTTAGTCGTTGTAAATGTAAACTACCTTCTCGGTCGGCAATAGTAGACCTGGTGGAAAAATTTAAGCTGTTGAAACAAGTTTGTGATGTAAAGAATCAAAACCGTTCGCTCAAGAACACATGAGAATATTGTTGATAAAAAATCATTTTCAGGCCCATTTTCACCTTGGAGGCTACGTTAATAAGCAGAATTGTTGCTTTTGAGGCTAAGATAATCTAAGAATGATTGTTGAATAGTCTTTGCATCCCCTACGTGTCACTGTTTAATGCGTTTTTTGGGCTGGCGGTTTGATTGGAATAGATGGCGCTACCGAGCTATAATTAATGATTTTTTATGGCCGGAATTGGAAGATATTGACGTTGACAACGTTTATTTTTAGCAAGACGTTGCTACGTGCCGCACAAGCAACGAAACAATTGCAATTTTGCAAGAAAAGTTACTTGACCGTGTTATTTCTCAAAGAGGTGATCACAACTGACCACCGAAATCTTGTGGTTTAACACCTTTAGACTTTTTTCTTTGGGGCCACGTAAAAGATAAGGTCTATGCCAATTGCTCCACAATCGATTCGTGGAAAGATGGATTTCGTGAATTTATTAAGGACATACAGTCGCAAATGTGCAATTTGGTCATAGAAAGTTTCGTGAAAATAATGTGATACTGCCACCGTAACCTTGGCGGCCATTTGACTGATATCCTTTTCAAAAGTTATTGGCATACATTCCTCTTTACAATGAAATAAACATTTATTGATTTATCTTAAAAAATACTCGTTTTTTTTAATATCAAAATAAATCCTTTTATTGGAAAACCATATTATTGATTTTAAACGGATTTAAAAAGTATCAAATTTAAAACGTTTTTTTTTTATTAGTAATAACTTAAAAAACAATGTAGTCATATTAACTAAACAAATAAATTAAATATTTACATCTAGTTATAAATTATTTTATTCTATAAAAAATATTATCAAGTACGTTCCATTGTGATTTCAATATGGGCAATTCCATTTCAAACGGACCAGAGTTGGGGGGGGGGGGTGCATTGAGAAACTTGCTTATGTATTTTTTTTAGTTTCTATAACTTATTAGTAGTCTTTTGATTGGTATATGAGGGTATAAAACCCATAAAAAAACAATTCTACAGTTTTTTTGTCGTTTTTTAACTTAATCGCATTTTTTGTTTAAAAACCGCAATTTTAACTCAAAAAAATAAATTTACTAATGAAATCGATCAGAAATTTTCCGTAGAATCCAAATCTGGAGCCATTTCAAGTCTATACCCTGTATATGTTAATGAATAATCTTTTATTCTCTGTAATATGCAACAGTAGACATATACTGACATTAACTTTAAAATCAAAAACCCTAAAGGTTTACTATTAATACAGAAACAAGCATTTTTACGTTTTTTATTTAAACTAAAACGTTTAAAATTCTAAAAGTAATATTTAAAAATTAATTGATAAGTCAAAGCAACGCACTTATAAATAATAAAACATTTTACTGTTTTTTTTTTTTTATACAAAAGTTTATTATTATAAATACATTTTTAAATCTTCCAGTGTTGATGTTTCTGAATGTGATTGGTTAAAAATTAAATCTTATCATTTGTTTTGAAATGACTTTTTATGTTTCTTGTACAAAATAATAAAATTCCGGCCTTACATATACCCTTGTGAAATCTCCTCACGTGTTAGGTTATGTACTTTTTTTTAAATTACTTTTGTGTTAAATAAAATGTTTTGACGATAAACAAAATATGTGAAACAAATGAATCTTAAATAAGTTGTTTCTTTTGTTTTAAGATATACGTTTTTAAAGATTTTTTTATAAATTTGTATACGACATTGATGGGATAGCCATAGTTAAGTGTAATTTGTTCAATTGTTTATGATTCTCTATTTTGTTCTTTTGTCTTAATAAAATTGTAATTACATTATGTATTATGCCAATTGCAGTAGCAAATAAAATAGATACTTTTGCGTCTGCTTCTAATTTTTTTGAACTTACTTTTTTGGCAGTGTCAGAAAAAATAGCTATTTTTGCTCCTCCTTTAAATTTTTTTGTACTTCTTTTTTTAGTAGCAGAAAAAACAGCTATTTTTACTCCTACATCTAATTCTTTTGGATCTTTTTTTTAGACTTCCTTTTTCAGCAGCAACAAAAAAATAGATAATTTTTTTCCTGCTTCTAATTTTTTGACGTTTTCTATTTTTGAGCTTTCTTCTTTGACAACAGAAGACAAAATAACTTTTGTTTCTGCTTTTATTTTTTTCGGATTTTTTTCTTTGGCAGTAGTAAAAGAAATAGATACTACTTTTGCTGTTGTTTTTAATTTTTTTAAAGTTTCTATTTTTGGGCTTCCTTTTTTAGCAGTAGCAGACAAAATTGTTGTTTTAATTTTTTTTGGAATTCCTTTTTTGGCAGTAGCAGAAAAAATAAATACATTTTCTCCTGCTTCTAATTTTTTGAGATTTTCAATGTTTGGGCTTTCTTCTTTAGCAATAGCAGACAAAATAACTACTTTTGTTCCTGTTTTTAAATTTTTTGGAATTCTTTGGCAGTAGTAGAAAAAACAGCTATTTTTGCTTCTACATCTAATGCTTTTGGATCTTCTTTTTTCAGACTTTCTTCTTTGGCAGTAGCAAAAAAATAAATACTTTATCTCTTGCTTCTAATTTTTTAAGATTTTCAATTTTTGGGCTTTTTGCTTTAGCAATAGCAGACAAAATAACTACTATTGTTTCTGCTTTTAAAATTTTTGGAATTCTTTTTTTGGCAGTAGCAGAAAAAACAGCTATTTTTGCTCCTACATCTAATTTTTTTGGATCTTCTTTTTTCAGACTTCTTTTTTTGGCAGTAGCAGAAAATACAGCTACTTTTGATCCTACATCTAATTCTTTCGGATTTTCTTTTTTCAGACTTCCTTCTTTGGCAGTAGCAGAAAAAATAAATATTTTATCTCCTGTTTCTAATTTTTTGAGATTTTTAATGTTTGGGCTTTCTTCTTTAGCAATAGCAGACAAAATTACTTTGTTTGTTCTTGTTTTTAAAATTTTTGGAATTCCTTCTTTAGCAGTAGCAGAAAAAACAGCTACTTTTGCTCCTACATCTTATTCTTTTGAATCTTCTTTTTTCAGACTTCCTTTTTTAGCAGTAGCAGAAAAAACAGCTACTTTAGCTCCTATAACTAATTTTTTTGGATCTTCTTTTTTCAGACTTCCTTTTTTGGCAGTAGCATAAAAACAGCTACTTTTGCTCTTACATCTAATTTTTTTGGATCTTTTTTATCAGACTTCCTTTTTTGGCAGTGTTTATTATGAAAGACCAGGAAATATTTATTTTTATCATTTTTTTTTTTTCAAAAAAGTATGTTATATATGGCCATATCTGGTGCGATCAGATAGACTATGTAACTGCAAAATTATCAGCTGGTTGTTACGCTATTAAAAGAACCATTAAACAATTAGGTTACGATGTGGCTAAACAAGTGTATTTTTCTCTTATAGAAGCGTACTTACGATATGGTGCTGCATTCTGGGGTTGCTCGTCAAAAGAACAGATTAATCAAATTTTTATTTTACAAAAAAGATCATTAAGAATCTTGTGTTCTATAAAAAGTAATTTAATATCTTGTAGACCACTTTTTAAAGATCATAAAATATTAACTTTGCCTTCTTTAATTATCTTAGAAACTGTTTGCCTCATAAAGAAAAACTTTAAATGTAGTTCTTCAGATGTTCTCGTGACTAGATCAAATGACCTTAATTTTCAACTTCCCATCCCTCACACTACTCTTTGCAAGAATTCCTTTATTTACAACGAAAAAAAAATGTTTAATGCTTTACCTGTAAATATAAAGTCTGAAAAAACTTACCGTAAATTTAGAACAAGTGCCAAACATTATTTACAAAATAAATTATTTTATAGTTTAGATGAATTTTTAAATCCTTAATAATTTTTATATTAGCTTTATATTTTATATTTATATGTATGATGTATGTTGTATTGTATTGTATTGTTTTGCAATGCGCTGTATTTTATTGTATTTTATTTTATTGTATTTCTTTATATTGTAAATAATTAGTTTAAGTTAGTTTTAAAATTTATATTGTACAACGTCATGTTTATCAATAAATTCTACTACTACTACTACTAAGTGTACGGAACAAAAACTTGATTTTGCTATTGCTAAAATGCCTTTCTCTACATGAGTCCTGATTTTGTGTTTGTGTAATTTATTTAGATTTTTTCAATAAACCATTTTTGTAATAAGCATCAAAATTTGACAAAATTGCCTTTTTTTCTCAATAATAAATAAAAACGTGCTTTTATACGTGTAAAAAATACCTTAAATACTTTAAGAAGTGCCGTGCACTACGCTTTGAGATATCTTGGAATGTATTCACAGAAATACTTAAAAATTTGAATTTTAAGCCTTTTTCATTTTTTGATCGTTCGTAACTTTTCAGGATTACATTTTTAGAAATAAATTATTAGGTACTTTTTTTTAAATTATTCAACAAATATGTTTTTTTTTTTGTTAAATTTTGAAAATTTTCATAAAATTTAAAAGACAGAAATTAGATAACGGGTATTTTCTTTTTTTTTTAAATGAATATATGTGCAAATGATATTCTGAAAATTTTGGAAGTCCCGTGCACTACGCTCCGAGATATCTTAGAATAAATTTACAAAAAATTGTAAAATTTAAGCCTTTTTTGCTATTTTTAAGTATTTCTGTGGATACATTGTAAGATAACTCGGAGCGTAGTTTGCTTCTAGAGATCTAAAATTTTAAGAATCACTAAACATGTACAAAGTTTTTAGCAAAATCGAGAATGTCGATGTTGGGACGTTTGTCTAAACTATTGTGGAATTACCCAATAGTGAGTCAAGAGAAAAATATACAAAGAAAAAACTTAAAAAAGACTCTACATTTTTTTAACAAATATTAAAACAATTTTAAAAAAACAGAAAGTCATAAAACCCAATCGCCTCAAACTTATATGGTTTGGTTAAAACACATTGAGAAGAGATACCTTTTAGACCGGTAGTATCAAATAATAATTAACCAATTCATGAATTTTCAGTTTAACTAAATTTACTTTTCCGTAATTTCATTTAACTCACCGTGTAATAAAACTTGCAAATTTAGCACACGAATAGAAATAAGACACTTGGGTTGTACGCTAATGCATACCACAGCTTATTGGAAACACATTCGTATAAATTTAATCATTGGCAACAAATTTGTAAAATAAAGCAACATTTGTTAGCAAAGTTTGCCATTGAAATAACTTAACCACCTTCAACAAAGGAACAAATCTTTCAATTACAAAAGGTTCATCAAGGAATTAAATATAATAGATAATCTAATAGTGGCAAGTAAGACGAGTAGAAATAGTGTCCCAAAAGGTGACGGAATAATTCAGAGAGCTACTTTAAAGGACATCAAAATGGAGCTCGAAAAGAGATCTATGTAATCTAATAACGCAAAACTTTTGATGTATTTAAAAAGGTTTATCTTCATTTATGGTACACCCAGTGTGAATAAAAATATTTTTAACTATAAAGTTCATTGATCGTCTGAAGAAGGCCGAGGTTTAGCCAAAACTGCAGTCACAGTGTGACGAAATAAATTGTTATATAAAAACAGTAATTGTTTTATTTAATCTACTACAAAGTATGTTTATTAAAATATAACAAGTATGCTGAATTATTGATTTAGTTTTATTTCTTATTGACTAGTTTCGACTCACCTTTAGGATAATATTTTGATAAAAAGGTTAACAAACGTCCATCAAAAATGATTCTGAAGGTCAGACAAAACTAGTGGATAAAAAACGAAACGTAAATTTTTGTTTCTAGTTGACAACAACAGACCATTACTTTTTAAAACAATTTTGATCACTCTGTATATAAAATTTTATACTGGCAATATGCTTCTGTTAAAAAAGCTATATTTGTTATGTACGAATCTTGAAAAAATAACTTCATTCTTGTTACATTTATTTAGAAATACCCTGTATATGTTATATATATATATATATTATTTAAGGAATAAATTATTAAAATTATAAAGTGCATTTTATGTCTATAATTACATATATTATATTTGCAGTATAGAACATATTAGAAAAAACAGTTAAATGATATAAATCAGAGTGCGGTCAAAGAAATCAAAATTGGCCATATTAATTAAATGGAAAAGGTACAGAAAAAAATCACTCGTTATGTGCAAGGAATATTAAATATTTGAAATATCAGATTGCACCCTGAACATGTGATCGGCGGCAACCAATAATAGGGAAATAGAAGTTCCCGCTACAACGATCACGTGCCGGGCGAGTGAGTGAGTTGACAACAGGGAACTGTTCGGTTAAATAAAAATAGTTCTCTTTGTGAATTCTGCTAGTCAAAACGCACTGTTCTTGCGGGTTGGTTGTGTGGCAGGCATTTTTAAGTTCTGCTTCAATTGTAACTAATTAATAAAATGACTTTGGGAATAATAAATTAAAATACACACAAATTGAAGAGATGGATTATCTTACATTAATTCCAACTTAAATATTTTAAATAAAAAAGTGTGTGTGGATATTCGTAAAATTTACAACGAATTCAACATCTTTTCAATTTCTTATTTTTTTTTTTCTATCGATCTTTCTTGGAATGTTTTTGTTATGCATTAGAGGTTGTTGTTCATCTTTATTTTTATTGCTCTCTTGCAATATTTGTCTGGATTTATTTACATTTGGGGGAAGTTTTTTGTTGTTCTGCATCGTTTGATATATTTATTCTCGAGGTTCTATGAATATAATAATTACATCTACATTCAATTGATTTGAAATAAATCTGCACCGTCTTAATTCATAAAATTAATTATGCACAGCCAAGGTAGTAAATTTAAATTTTATTTTATTTTACATTATAAATGTATGCATTTACGCAGTGGCGAGGTTGCTTCTACTTTTAAATAAATAAGATAAATTGTAAGTTGAAGATAAAAATCGAATAGTTAAATGAGATTAATTTATAAAATATGTGGTTATGATTGGATTTTTTTTTTCAAATTTTAAATTGTGGTAGTACCCGGGGATTCCTCTACTTCTCATAGTTGAAACGTAGGTCGTTCGTTTCTTCCCAGTATATGCCAACTACTATCACTTTGCCGTTTTTCTCGAATGTCAAATCAGGGTTCCTCCTTCCGATGGCAGTGTTATAAATATTTAAATTAAATTTATCATATAAATAAATGAATTAAAATTTTAAAAAATTAAAAAAAATTAATTATAACAAACTATATGATAAAAATTTCTAATCCTACATTTTTTTTTATAAAATTAATTTTTATAGTAGCGTTCACACATTCCACCCTTTGCGAAAGGTCATATCGCCGATTAGAAATACGATCCGGTCGTGACTCTTAGATAGATTTTTTGGTTCCATAGATAGCTCTCGTTACTTACTTGGTTAGACCAAAGAGTTTAACCAAGAAAAGTCAACAGTTCATAGAGGAAATAATTTTTCCAAAACAAGTCTACCGTGCAACGGTCCGAATAAACAATTCCTCTATCCGCCACCCGCGACAAAGAGACACGATTACTTCTATTTGTTAAATAATGCATCTCCTCTGCTTTACACTTTCCTTCCCGCGGTCTGTATTAAAGTTAAAGATATACAATAGCTTTAATTCCCTCCTTCTGTTTTTGCTTTTGGTGTAAAGAATGACACCAATGATTTACGAATTAAAGTAATATTGATATTTGATATTAAAAATACATATAAATTTATTTTATTTTAGGAAAATATTGCGTCAAGTACAGACATTGATCTTCCTCAGACTGAACAAGCAACTTGGCAAGAATTCGAGGTAATACTATATATTATTCCATGGTTTATAGACGGTTTTTTCTATAATATACTTGGGTGGGTCACTCCAAATTATGATTACCATCACTACAACTACATGAAGTAGTTTAATCTAGAAAGCCCACCCACCTAACCAAAAGTTTGTTATAAAAAAAATAAAAGTTTCTCTTTTTTGCATGCTATAACTTTAACAATAATTGAACGAGTGAGTGAATCACTTTAAATTTAGATGACCATCAAGCATTTTAAACTGAAGTGCATACCTACCCGCCCAACAATTTGTTATCAAGAAATTACAAGTTTGTATGCAATACAAGTCTCTTTGTAAAAAAAAGCGATATCCAATCTTTTAATGACAAACACTTAAGTAAGTGAGTGTGTCACTCAAGATCATTATTACCATCTAAGGGTTTAAACTGGAGTGCACACCAACCCGACCAAAAGTATTTTTGATTTTTAAATTTACCAATTATGTTGAATTTTTGCACAATTTGAACGGTTTGCAAACCGTCCAAATCGTATGTTGGAACAGACTTGTAGTGTAACGTGTAACCGTTTAAATAGTTAATTTATTGACTATATTACTTATATTTGATATTGAAATTTTATATAAATTTATTCTGTTTTAGGAACTTGCTGAACCATACTTATACAGTGCACACCAATTTGAACAACCAATCGAGCATGGTCATTATCACGAAAAAATATAATATATTCTACAGTTTATTAACGGTTCCTTCTATGCTTAAACACCCTCATAATACATTTCCATGTCTTTCATTGTCATGGCATCTCTACTTCCAATTGTTACATAATGTTCCCATTTGCATATAAACAATTTTATTTCACTCCTTCACCACTTTCCAATGCTAGTGTAACATATTTGTTGTGTTAAATTTGTTCCTACTTATTTTAATTGATATATTATTTTAGAAAAATTTTAAATGTATTTGCAATTATTGTAAGCAAAAGTTATTAGCTAAAAAGTCTATTTGATTACTAAGAAAAAAAAACCTAGCAAGGTAAGTTGAATCAATTCAAAATCAACTTAAAGTGGTTATTATTCTTTTCTATTTAAATAGTATTTTAGTTGGAGTAATTCCAACTAAATTAAAGAAGTATTGGGACGTTTACTCAGGTAATTTATTTGCACTTTCTAAATAACAATAACAAAACAAAGTTATTTAATATTTTGTTGTTGCAAACTTAGTGATGTGCTAAAAATACTATTATTTTTGATTATATGTTTCAGGCTGTTTCAATAAAGAACAATTCGGATTATCAAAAACTGCTTTTGGACGTCATTTTACAAGTTATATTTTTTATATTCTATATTTTATTTTAATATCATTTTAAATGTTATTTTTGTTGAATTTTTATATAACATTTCATAATAAACAAAGTTATTATATGCATTTATTATTTTTTCCAAATTCTGTTATATAGGTAATTGAATCAATGTATAAAAGCCAATTTTTATTTACATATGCTTGTATTTACATATAATGCAAAGCTAAGTAGAATAATCACTAAAGGAAAATGTGTTTCATGTGACTTGGTCAATATGAAATTTGATAGATTATACGCTAGTCGTAAAACAAAAGAAATCTTCCATAACAAAATGTAACAAACACTATTTTTTGTTTTAAAAATTATTGTAAAATATTACTACATTTTCTTTAACTAAGTTTTAAGGTTTTTTCATTTAATTTACATACAAATTTAATTACAAACAAAAATAATATGTTTTTGCTATTTTAGTTAAAGCCTATGCGCACATTATTTTAAGCAATTATTAACAACTTTTATTACAATTTTGATTAAAGTTTTATGATTTATAATAACTTATCTTTATGTGCAATAGTTGATATAATAAAATGATTTCTTTGCAAATTGATATTTTTGTTAGTGACTAAGCTCTTAAAGTAATTTAGACTCATCATAGATTCATCACAATTCATTACAAAATCATGGTAACAGAAATATTCAAAACATTTATAACATTTACATTTATTACTAATAAATAATGACAGATACATTACCCATAGGAGAAACAATCAAAACAAACATATTTAATATAACATTTGCGGCGCACAAAACTTTCGCCAGCTGCTAGTCGGGATGGGTGGGATCTAAAGTACAAAAAAAGGCGCCAATTATTTTTGTAAAAAAATAATACAAATTTAAAAAAACTCAAAGTCTAATAAACCCATTCAACATTTTTAATTAACTAAAATAACTTCCAGGGCATTGCCGGAAACCAAAAACGCAATATTTAAAATTAATTGTGTAATAATGAAAATATGAAAAAATAAAATTATCTATAATAATTATAGGTATAAAGTAACTAAAACATGATTCTAAAACACTAATTAGAACTTGATAACATAATAACCTAAGGGACTTATCTCAGTCCGGGAATTTAAATAGGTGTCTCACCACAATTACTTAATATCTAACAAAAACCTGATTGTTTTTCCAACGATCCTTCTTTTAATTTTGACGAAGATAAAATTGTTTAAATTCCATCAAAATAATTTATTTTAAAAACATTATAATATAAAACAAGATTGATGCAATTACAAATGAATAATTTTGAATACAACGATGATTCAATATATTATAATTTCAATTTTTTCTCATTGTTGAATAATAATTTCTTCTACTTAATTTCAAACTTTCAGAATTCTCTTGCTTTTCTCATTGGTTTAATATTTCCACTGTTGATTTATAAGATCATCCGAAGATGATTCTGTTTAGAATTAATTTCAGTTAATTAGTTATATTTTATTTAATAACTAACATAATAAGCTGCTTTTGAATAGTTTGAATCACATTAGTTTTTAGATTAATTCATAATTATCTTATTAGATGCATTTAATTAATCATTAAAATTTGATCACATGAAATGTGGATTTGAATCTAACAACAATAGATGTTGACATTAATTATATTATTAGGCAACTTTCAGTACTAAACTGTTCAACACTTAACATAAATTCATACTATTTCATACAAATTTTGCAAGTATCATTCACATACTAAAAGTATGTTAGCAAATGTATTTTAATGGTTATGTTTGATTATAAATTCAACATAAAACCAAAAATAAAACTAGATTTTGAAGAATAAAATCACCAGTAACTATTATGCCATCAACAAAACAATTATGTTTATTGTTTTACTTTCAACGCTTTAATAACACTTATCTTTTCATTAGCCAATCGCTTGGAGTAATGAAATAAAGCGAAGAAATTATACTCAACACTAGCAACTATTCCGCCACTAACAAAACAATTGTATTTATTGTTTTACTTTTATCCTTTTATTAACACGTGACTGCTTCATTAACCAATCACTTGAAAAAATGAAATAAAGCGAAGAAATTATACCTAATACTAGCAACTATTCCGCCACCAACAAAACAATTGTAATTATTGTTTTACTTTCATCCCGTTAATAACAAGTGACTGCTTCATTAACCAATCACTTGAAATAATGAAATAAAGCGAGGAAATTATACTCAACACTAGCAACTATTACGCCACCAACAAACCAATTGTATTTATTGTTTTACTTTTATCTTTTTATTAACACGTGACTTCTTCATTAAACAATTGCTTCAAATAATGAAATAAAGTGAAGAAATTATACCTAATACTAACAACTATTACGCCACCAACAAATCAATTGTATTTATTGTTTTACTTTTATCTTTTTATTAACACGTGACTGGTTCATTAACCAATCGTTTGACATAATGAAATAAAGCAAAGATATTATACCTAATACTAGCAACTGTTGCGCCACCAACAAAACAATTGTAATTATTGTTTTACTTTCATCCTTTTAATAACACGTGACTGCTTCATTAACCAATCACTTAAAAAAATGATATAAAGCGAAGATATTATACCTAATACTAGCAAGTATTGCGCCACCAACAAAACAATTGTAAATATTGTTTTACTTTTATCCCTTTAATAACACGTGACTGCTTCATTAACCAATCACTTGAAATAATGAAATAAAACAAAGAAATTATACCTAATACTAGCAACTATTACGCCACCAACAAAACAATTGTATTTATTGTTTTAATTTTATCTTTTTATTAACACGTGACTGATTCATTAACCAATCGCTTGAAATAATGAAATAAACCAAAGAAATTATACCTAATACTAGCAACTATTCCGCCACCAACAAAACAATTGTATTTATTGTTTTACTTTCATCACTTTAATAACACGTGACTGCTTCATTAAGCAATCACTTATAATAATCAAATGAAGCAAAGAAATTATAAACACTAGCAAATATTCTGCCACCAACAAAACAATTGTATTTATTGTTTTACTTTTATCCCTTTAATAACACGTGACTGCTTCATTATCCAATCACTTGCAATAATGAAATAAAGCGAAGAAATTATACTTAATACTAGCAAATTTTGTTTTATTTTCATCCATCATAACATCATCATAACCTCAAAAAAAATGTGAATAGTTGAATTAAAAAAAATAATTTTGAGGTTATGTTAGGCAAAGTCAGGTCACGTAATCTGACATAACCTCAAAAAAAATGTGAATAGTTAAATAAAATATAATAATTTTGAGGTTGCTTAACATAACCTCAAAAAAATAAAAATGTGAATAGTTAAATAAAATATAATAATTTTGAGGTTATGTTAGGCAAGGTCAGGTCACGTGATCTGACATAACCTAAAAAAAAAATGTGAATAGTTAAATAATATATAATAATCTTAACATAACCTCAAAAAAAAAATGTGAATAGTTAAATAAAATATAATAATTTTGAGGTTATGTTAGGCAAAGTCAGGTAAGACGTAAAATCAGGCCGGCCTGATTTTACGTCACGTGACCTGACTTTGCCTAACATAACCTCAAAAAAAAAAATGTTAATAGTTAAATCAAATATAATAATTTTGAGTTATGTTAAGCAAGTTCAGGTCACGTGTCGTAAAATCAGGCCGGCCTGATTTTACGTCACGTGACTTGAACTTGCTTAACATAACCTCAAAAAAAAAAGTTTTAAATAAAGAAAAAAAAACAATTTTGAGGTTATGTTAGGCAAGTTCAGGTCACGTTACGTAAAATCAGACCTGCCTGATTTTACGTCACGTGACCTGAACTTAAAAAATTCAAACAATTTTGTTAATGTTAGGCAAGGTAAGGTCACGTGACATTAGATAAGCCCTGAATAAGAAAAAAAAAACAGTTTTTAAAAAATAATGATTTTATCGACAACACTGAAAATCTGCTTTTTTATTGTCCTATAATAATTCTAACTTTTTATTTATTATTTTTTATTTTTATATTGAATGTAGTTTAAAATTTTAATTTTGCTCAAGTCTGATATAATGCAAATTTGAATCTATTCCAGGTGTTTTTTATAAAACCAATTACTAATATTGTAGTTTGTTATATCGCAATTTATTACAATAATTTAGTAATTTTAATTGTTGTATTGTCACATAATTTAATTAAATGTAAATATAGACTCAATCATTTTAACCTGTATTTTAAATAAATGTGAATTATTTGGTGATTCCAGTATTATTTGCTGTCAAAGATGTACGTAATGCATTTTTTTATAAACACTGCTCAACATTTGAACTAGTACACTTACAATAACATATCTAAAAAACAAATAACTACTTTTTGAGGAACGCCTTTTTGACTAATTGATAGTATATGGTTCTGGAAACACTTTTAGGGCAAAGAATTAAAAGAATAAAACTTAAATAACGAATTTTAAATGTTTTAATAAAAAAATAACAAAAGCTTTATTTTAGTATTACTGAAAAGCTTGCTCTGGAAAGAAATGATAACTAAACACTAAAAGATTAATAATGCGTAGGACCTCCTCTAGCTCTTATGACCCCTTGGCAACTTCTTAGAATGCTGGAAATCAAAATGTAATGCTGAGGAATATTTAGCCATTCTTCCAAAACGGCAGTTCGGAGCTGATGGTGATTGTTTAGATCCACTCCTCGTGACCTTATCAACCTTTTCAGGTAATCCCATCTGTTCTCTATTTTATTAAGATCTGGAGAGTTTGTAGGCCAATCTATGTGCGTAAATTGTTCTTTTCAAAAATGCATTGATTTGCATTGTTCTATGAGGACGCGCATTATCATCAACAAACACGAAACCGTAGGGGATTTTATTGGCAAATGGCAACACTATAGGTTCTAATACCTCATTAAGATACCTGACACTATCCATTGTAGCATTTCCAAGCATAACCAATTTAGTACGACGAGTTGCAGAAATACCTCCCCAAACGGTAATTGAACCGCTTCCATAAGCTTGATGGTAAGTCACGTGGTTCTCAATATAGCGTTCTTTTCTGCTTCTCCAAACTTTCACTCTTCTATCGGAGCTATGGAGACGCACTCTGGTCTTGTCACTGAATAAACAACAACCCCAATGTTCAACACTCCAATTCAATATTGGTGTGCCTACTCTAGCCTTTTTCTTTTGTGGGCTCTGGCCAACAACGGACATTTTTTAGAAGATCTGGACCTTAAATTTACAATCAATAAATAAACTTGAAGTGTTCTTGCAGTAGAAAATCTATTCCTTCGACACTGAATCGAAGTAAACCGGTCCTCCCTGACTCTTGTACTGCAGTTTTGCTCTCCGCCGTGCTTATGTTGAATAGTTCCAGTGTCATTAAAACGCATTCGAACTCTTCGGATCACATTGTGCACCAGTAATAAGCATTATCAGCGCTTGGCTCATCTCTTCAACACTTAAATGCTTTAATGGCATCTTTAAAATGCAGTCAACCACTCTGAATTAAAACTTACTCAAGGTATTTGCAAAATTTCTCTTAAACTTGATAAGTATAAGCGTCCGCAAGCTCAGTAACTGCACTAATGACAGATAAACAGCAATTGTTTCAAAAATGTTATTTGATAGGCATTTGTTTGCGTACCGAAACACAGCCTTTATTATTATTTTATTATTATAACTTTTACTGCATGTGTACCCGTTCAAATGTTGAGCAGTGTATTATTATTAAATCTTTTAATAATATTTAAATATTTTTTTTACTGTTAAACTTTTTTCCAAATAAAAATTTATAAGAAAAAGGGTTAAGTGTCAAATCTCATGTATTTAAGGTTATGTTTTTATTATTATAAGACCCGCTGTAGCTGTAAACCATCAGTTATACTTTTTTGTGTGCTTATTTTAGCATTTGGATAACTATCAAAAATAAACATAAACTAAGATTTGATACTAACGCAAAGTAAATAACAAGTATTTATATTGAATTGATAAAAATAGTTTTGATAGTTTATCAAGTTTTGTGGTTATGTTGTCACATTTAACGGTGATTAACGTTAATCAAAATTTTTCAAAATAATTTAATTTTTTTATTGATCGTGCGACCAAACATTAGCGTGCTGCAAACATTACTTTCATACCCTTTATACTTAATATACCATTCTGATCATGTTAAGCATTATTTCAAAGTCAAAGGGGCACTTTGATAAGAAAAACTTTAAGTTTGTTTACACTTCAGCAATAATATCTTTAATTTATTACAAATATTGACATAGTTATGGTTCTTTATTACTAATTACTTCTTTTACATACCAAATATTTATTTAAATATGTAAATGTAACATATTGT
This sequence comes from Tachinus rufipes, assembly GCA_963932245.1. Classification (NCBI taxonomy): domain Eukaryota; kingdom Metazoa; phylum Arthropoda; class Insecta; order Coleoptera; family Staphylinidae; genus Tachinus; species Tachinus rufipes. The sequence continues at coordinate 9,931,425 of OZ010751.1, read as the reverse complement.
TGTTTCTTTTTATATTCTTAGAAATATTTATCTATATGTAGATTGTTAATTTTTGATTTCATGTATAAAATATAATTAAACATACCATTAAAACACATTTGCATGCATATTTTTAGTATGTGAATGATACTGGTCAAAATGCGTATGAACATAGGCATACATGTATGAATTTATATTAAGTTTTAAACATAATAGTAATGAAAGTTGCCTAATTATATAATTAATGTCAACATCCATTGTTGTTAAAAATATATTTTAATTGTCAAGACAGAAATTTCAATGGGCTTAAATTATCTGAAAATCAGAAAAAGGAGTAACTCCCATACCATATATTGGTAAGTTTATTAAAATTATTATGTTTAACAGCCATTAGAATGTGATTAGTTGCTTTATAAGGAATAGCCAGTTATAGGAATAATTCCTCTAATATTTGTTCTAATGACTCATTCTTAGCATGCTTATTTTTATATTAATTAGAATTAATAATTAAAATTAAAATCGGCTGACTACATATTATTGTTTACATATGTGAATTTGTGTTCTGCGCAGAAACTATACAATAAAATGATGTTACCATATATTTCTGTATAACAAACTATATAGAAAATTATATTCGTGTATGACACTATACCTTTTTGGATTGTACATAGAAAGTTATACAGAAAATTGCACAGTGTCAGACGAGCATAAGAGAATTCGCTTGCTAAATTGATAAACTTGCTATACCTTTTATTTCTGTTGTAATGCTGCTAAACAAGGTGATTTATACTAAGAGGCAAAAAATGAAAATTTCTGTTTGAGATTAGATTCTAAACAAAAAATACAAAATTACTTTTTTCCGGTCGGCTTTTGTTTTAGTGAAATCAAAGTTCAGACTTTTAAAAAATATAATATTACAAATAAAATAAGAAACTAATAGTAGGTCATATGAAAATTTTATTCAATCACCATTACTTTAATTTACAACTCATGATCGAAAAGTCTACCGTCGGCCACGATGCAAGCCTGGCAACGCAAAACCACTGAATTATAAACTGCAAGAAAATCTTGTCAATTTAAAGTTTATAACTCTGTCTCGTAACTGCTCTTTATTGTAAATTTCCTTTTTATAAAATACTTGTTTTACGTCATCTCTGACATAAAAATCCAGTGGATTTAAATTTGGCAACCTAGCAGGCCACTAAACTGTTCTGCGCCTACCCATCCACCTTTCATTCAAATGGTTCTCTAGCCACATCACGTTCCACAATGCAAGTGGAACATTTGCTAATAACTCGTGCAAGTGATTCCAAGTAAGATGCAGCATTTAAATGATGCGGCAGAATTTGTATTAACAGTAAACGGTCTAAAATTGCACACTGTACATGCTCATTGTGACAGTTATTGACACCGTCTCTGGTGAAAGTAGCTTTGGACCACAAAATGGAAGGAATAAAGTTAGGATCTTGCCCGTGCTGTTTATGTAGCTATCGCAAAAATGCTAATTGTTGTACTTGATGACCTGGTTGTAAGTGCTAGACACACTGATAATGGTACGGATATACTTCTCCATTTAAAAACCTCTAAACAAAGTTTTGAGAAACTTGTAGATGGGTTGAAATTCTTCTAGTACTAATAACTGGTTCATCAAGCACGGTATCAATTACTTCTTCTTCACTTGTAGTGTTGTATTGCAGATTTACACTACAAGTATGACAGTTACCCATGATATTAAGACTATAAGATAAGCTCGTCCGCCATCTTATTTCCGTCCTGCACGCGCACTACTGGCTATGCCGTAGATTGAGGCAGTGCCATTGAGTTTACCATTGCATGGTATAGTTAACTCTGCTAATGCGATGTTAAAAATTAATCACAATAATAATTCTTTATTCATAATATTATTTATATACTAATATTTATTTAGATTTTTGATAAAAAGTAATATTAAATTTTGATATATAATAATTAATTTGAATGCATATACATTTGGATGATGATAACATCATAACAAAACCTATACGGTTAATATTTAAATTAGTATATAGTATATCAACCGATGCGACCGAAATCCCGGTTATCCTGAAACAGGTTTATATACGGAAGGCGGTTACCTGAAAAAGTTTACAGAGGTCTATAAATCGTGGTTATTTATGGCGGTAAATTTAAAATGAAAATAAAAGTGAACAAAAGCTTTACATATTACTCGTCTAGCGTCTAGTGTTTTCTGTGTCTAGTAGTTGACATGTTGTGTGCATTATGAATTAAAAGATAAATTAACTTTTCATAAGCTTAATGGCCTTAATGTTAGCTGCTAACATAGTCCTGGCCTAACAAATTTGGGAATCTTTGGTTTTTTTTGTTAGTTTAGGTGTTTAAAAATTTTAGTTATTTATTATACTGATGTTTTACAACTAAAAGCTGTAAATATTAAAAAAGAATCAGAAATTTTATTATAATCTAAACTATTAAACATAATTATTAGGTACTTATTATGTTTTAGATCGACAAGAATAATTGACAAAGAACAGTAATGTTTTTTTACAACCAGAACTGCCATTTTGTACGTGAACATTTGTTTATGGCATTTTTTTTTCTTCTTTATTTTATAATTTGCGATATCACACAACGCATAGTAATCTGGTAGATTGTTGCACAAGGTATGATCATCTTCTAATCTACGTCACCATCAATTGAGTACTTTTTGTAATAAAGACAGACTCAACTTTTCACGGTACGCTGTGAATGATATTTTATTCTGCGTAACTTTTTTATATACTATGTGTGTATTTATAACTCTATGCCATGTTTTTTTACTATTTAATTGTTTGGCGCAAGCAATTTGAGTAAGCTTTTAATTGAGATAAATCAATATAAGCTTTCGTTTGATTGTAGGCAATAATAAATTCAGGTTTTTCTACTTCGCCACTTCTTTGTTGCATTTTTTGTGTGTTGTCTTTAGAAATTGAATTTAGCACAACTACATCTTGTTTGTTACGCCATTTTAAAACTACAATACCTGTACCACTCTCTTGTGCACATATTTGATTTTTTTTTAATTTCTTAAAGGTTATATTTTCTATTGCTGCGCAATGTGCTGATAAGATGGGTGTTCCGTTTCAATAATGCAGTAGCTAACAAAATACTGGTGTAGAAATTATTTGTAAATAACTGCCGGCCAGAGTCAAGAAGATTGTCCATTAGAGTAAATACTACATTTAAAGATGCTTTTCCTCCTTCTACTTTATAGTTATAAGTGTATCCTCCTTCGGTACATAATTTATACAGTATGATTCCAAACTTATGTCGCATATTGTTGATGTATTGTCGAAATTTGAGTCAACCACGGAATGGAACCATTGTTTTATTAATACACACTTTTAAGCCATGGGTTGACAGATCTTTAAATCTTTCTAGAATTTTGTTTATTAGGAAAATTAGTTTCCTGAGTCTATAGTTATCAAGTGTTGCATCTTGGTTGTCACTACAGTGCCACATTGTCTAGAGCAGTTCAAATATATTTTTTATATCATTTTAGAAATCTGATTTTTATACAATTTTGATTTTTTCTAATATAATCTTAGTGTTGGTATTTTGTACAATCTCATCCACAGTAACAAACCCAGAAATTGTTTCATTTTGTTGTTGTTTGCAGTTACTCATTTTTTGATACGTGATTTGGACTTCAAACCTCACTTGGAAAGATTTTGCTCTGCGTAACGATTCGTTTCTATTATTTCGTCTATGATAAACTATTTGAACAAGTCATAGGGACTCTTATCAATATGTGTTTCATATATTTTAGCTTTTATTCCAAATTTATTCACAGTAAAAGAAAACTGTTACAAAATAAAAATTTGCTTAGCAACAAATAAAATAAACAGCAACGATGTTAAATTTATGGAATGAATCTATAGCCGCTTAATAAAATAAAGAATTAATAACACAATGAAAAATCATAACGATTTGGTCACACTGGGGTCTAAGAAACCCTGTTTAAAATGTTTTTACAAATCTGACACAATAACTTTAAAATGAACAACTTATTTGATATGGTAAAAATGATAAAAAAAGATAACATTTTTTCTAAAATATTTCTAAGTATTCAAAAAAATTAAAATACAAAAATTAAAAATATTAAAATTCAGTCAAAAACATCAGTGGCTTAGCCAGTATACCTAACACAGCCTATAAATCGCTTTTGCACATTGTGCATATTGATGCTTTTTGTTCCAAACAGTAGGTTTTTTTCAGAATTTGCAAAACATATTTGTTTTCTGTCTTCTTTTATATCACATATACTACATCGAACCTTTCGTTTAAGTATGTCATCTGTAGGCTCACGTTGTGGATCATCCAAAATTTCTATAATTCTCTGTAGCGTTGATCTTCTGAGAGTAGTTTATTCAAAACGTTCTTTTAGATGTGGTTTTATAAGTTTCGTTCCTAAATCTTTAAGAAACTATCTTCTTCTAATTATATAAAACCATGGCGTTTATTCCAGTTCTATCAAGCATTCCAAAAAAATATTCTTATTGGCCACCAAAGGTTTTTTTTTAGCAGTAGTTTATGAGTGACACAGTTGATCAAAACTATCGATACCACCTTTAGTTGTATTGTAAGTTTCAATAACATCTGGTTTCTTGGAATCTTTGTTTACACCATCGTCGTGGTCTAAAGTCATAAATATTTTTTTTTTTAAGAGGAAATGAGACTAATGTTTTATTATTGTCAAATGCAAATAATGACATGCCTACTTCCTTTTTTGCCAAAAAAGATGTTCGGATTTTTTTTTTATTTTTTCGTAAAGTTTCTGTTATTGTTAGTTGAAACTGATTTGAAAGTAAATTTGCCAATGTATGGATGAAAACCAATTATCCATAGTAATGTTGAGGTTTGTATTATGTATTGGTTCCGTTAGCTTTTTAACATAGTATGTATATAGGCACTGCTTTGTTAGCTTCGCAATTTACTTTGCCTACAGATGGACATTTTTTTGTTATTTTTGCAGATTGATTTTTTCATCTAAGGCTAGGTTCTTGCTGCTTGTAAATTTCACGTTTTTTAACCGTTAGATTTTTGTTCATGACTACTTCTAGGTACCTAAGAATCTTTATCGGTTTTATGGTTTCTTGTTCCAATACAATAATAATTTATTTTACTAGTGCAGTTTGTGTTCTTATATCTACTTACTAACTTGTTTGAAGATTTCAACTACCACTTTTGCTAGATTATTGGCATATGTTAGTAGCGTTACCTCATTCAGGGTGCCCCATTTCAACAGTCGTCATATAATATAATTCTGTATTTTTGTGTAATTATTCTTCCTCATCTATTACTACAATTAGTAGTGATCAATGGCGGGTTTTGGGTCCTCCAGCACTTCATACAGGTGGCGCCTTCTGTCGGAGCAACGGCACCCACAGAACATATTCAGAAGTGGGGATCTCGTGTTAAATGGCGGCAACACAATTCGTGTTTACCCAGCACTCCGCATGAGAGCGCGGCGAGCGGAACTTGGCGAATGGCGCCAAATATTTAAATCTTAAAAATATTCAAATACTTATAAATTGTAATATGTCTGTATAGAATAAGTAAAAATATAATTAATTAATTTGTATATTATATTTTTACTTATTTTATACCAACATAATACAATTAATACATTTATTTATTTAGAAATTAAAACACATACATATATAAAAATAATAAAAATTATTTATTCAATTTTTTAACCAACATAATACAATCAATACATTTATTTATTTAGAAAATAAAACACATACATATTATTATATAAACATAACTAAATTTATATATAATTTTTTTTATTATTTATACAGATTAAAAATATAATTAATTAAATTGCTCATAAAATAAATCCACGAAGTCCATAAAATCGAGACGGATACATGAAAAAGAAAAACACCGTATTAGATTAGTACAATAAAATTGTGCAAATACTTACCGGGGATGGGAACAGGGTTTGGTAATGAAGAAGATGGTGACATGAAAATAGAAAAATACATATCGATAAATAAAATAATTTGTATAGAATAAACTATATATAAATAACATTTGTACAAATAATGAAATAAATATAAATTCTTTGGTAAATTAATAAAAACTAATATTGCACTTTAATAGTAAAGATGGACATTGATCATTTGGAAGAACTTTGCACTAATTTCCTAATTTTTTTCTTATGACTTGTTTTTGAATATGTCGTGTAGGTTGTTTCATTCACATATTGGTACATGAATAATCGTACAGCGACATTCAAAATCAAGTCTTCGCAATTATGTTCACTACATATTTTTTTATAATATATGTTACATTTTTTAAATTGGTTTTTAAACGTTGCTTCCAAATTATTAGTATGTCCATTCTCTTTTAAATATTTAATTAAAATACTTTGAATTTCATTTATGAAAAATATCACATATTGAGATGAATATTTTAATAAATTATTAGCATCTTTAAATTGAGTAAAAATGTGCTTCTCAGTTATTTCACTAGTATATAGCATTTCATGACATTGATTGCACTCGGGTACTTTTACTTTATGCAATATATAGCCACTAACATAGGTCAGTGCTTGGCAATCTATAGCATTTATGTCATCTTGCGATATTTTTTCTAGTTCCATATCTGGACTATTAATAGGATTATCGAAATGAGATGTAGTATCATTGTTTTTGGAAAGAAATGCTGTCAAATCATCCAATTGCAGCGAGTTATCTTTTTCACAATTTCCGTTCACAAAAGGTAGTGCAAGTTTATTTATTATGACAGTTTTTAAAGCTGCAACAAATTGGTGGCAAGTTGGGTGAGTGTTGGAAACGCCATGTTGTCTAATAGTGCAAAATAAATTCTCAACCGGGTCTTGATTGAGATTTCTACAATTTAAAATTTTAAAATCTTTATTTTCACTTAGTTTATTAAAAATAAAAATTATTGATTTAATAGAAGTTTGCCAACCCATGATAAAAACATGTTGATTTGTCACATCTTTGTCAGATTCTAAATTAAATAATTTCCAATTTTCAATTTTCTTTAACATTTTAGACCAAAATTCCATGTGTGGAGAAGATTGTGATACTCCACACCTATAAAGTTTATGTTCAGAGAAATTTTGGCCAGACCCATTTAATGAATCAAATAATGAATCAATCTCTTCAATAAACTGAGCAGTGAACATTGACTCAGATGGTAAAACTTTAAATATTAATAATGTTTCAATTGCAGCTGCTACTGTGAAACTTAATTGTTGGGCGGCAACCTTGACCTTCATTTTAGTGTAGGTATTACTAAAGTTAAAATATTCTTTTTTCAATTTTGGTGCACTTTTGAGATGTTTTTGCTGATCAAATTTGTAAACTGCTTCGATATATTCAAATTTGGCAAATTTATTTAAATCAAATTGAAGTTTGCACTTTAATAAAGAATTTCTTGTGCATTTTAATAAATGTGGTACATCATAAATTACACAAATTTTTGCATTTTGGACCTTGAATTGAAATGGGCATTTATTATCTGCATTTTCTGCACATAACTCAGAAAGAGCACGTCGGTTTGTTGGACCAAGGTCACAAACTGTGGCTACTATATTTAAACCAATTTGAAGTAACTCAGAAATAATTTTTATAAGCAGTTGTTTTAAATCATGTACTGAAATTGTACCTGCGGTAAAATAATATGCAATTACTTGTTTCCATGGTTTTTGAATACCGTGAACCATGAAAACTAGAGCATGATTTGCTCTATACTTTGTACGACCTAAATGCCCTAGGTCTTCGTACCCAGAAATAAAATCTTTGCTACACTCAAAATAAAGGCCAGGGCTTAAAGAAACTTCGTCAAATATTAGCGTGCAACACTTATCCAACTCATTTAATTTAGAAATTTCTAATTTTAAATGTTCTAATATAGGACCGTTAATTCCTGTTGCAAAAGGAATTTTTGACAACACATCTTTCAAGGTTCGCGTTGATGGTAAATTAAAGTAAAATTTAAGATATTTATATAATCGAGGACTTCGTTTATAAACTGTTAGAGCAAATGTCTTGTCGTTTATAGTCCATCTGCGAGCTGATGGCTTTTTATCACAATTTCGCAATTGTGAATTAATAAAATCTATTGCAACACTATTTAAATTTTGTTCGATAAATTCAAAGCGACCATTTTTATATAATTCTTTTAGAGTACCAAATTCATCTGTTGTTTTTGAAAGTTTAGATTTTAATTTACAAAGTTTACTTTGAGTATTTCGATGAAATTGATACATCACCTGCATTTGTGGACTCAACATCTTTTTCGATAATCCTAACTTGCTCAATATACCTATTTCATTTTTATTTTTCTCATTTAAAAAATTAAAATTATCATCAAAAAAATTATCAGGTTTTTCTTTTGAAATATTTGATACCGATTGTAAATTTATTTCTGATAAAGGTTGGATGGATGCTCTAGGCGATACACTTTCAATACTTTTATTGGTATCACTTAAATTTTGAAATGTCGAATGACTTGGAACGGCATTCCAATTTAAACTATTTCTTTCTATATTTTTAAATTGATTCTCTGTAAAATGATTCTGACATAACCGATAACTATTACAATTTACAGTTTGATCAAACCCACAAACATCCATCCATATTTTTTTCCTATCAAAATTCTTTGGGAATATAAAGAAATGTAAATTAGGTGTGCTCGGATTAGAATAATAGATATTTTGACAAGTAGGATACTTACAGGAATATTTGTATACATTCATTTTTACTCAATTTTACTAATTAAAATATTTAACAAAAATTTAACTTACCATAAACTGCTTAATAAATTGACTTATCCTGGTCTGGTCATCAAATCCTAGAATCCTCTCACTAAAATAGAAATATACATTTTATTAAAAATCAAATACATGTAACATTTTAAATTATTTTAATATGTTAGTGATTGTTAATATTTTTTTAATGGAACCGTTAGAATTTTTGATATTCTTAAACAATTTCTTTTTTTCAAATAAGTTATAATTATATTCTACAGTGTTTAAATGAGCCTCGGAAAACAACATAACCTTAGAAATCTCAACAATACATAAAAATCGAAACAGTAGATGCAGGAAACAAGTAAAAGTGTCTGATAGCCGTCAGTATTAGCACATTATTCATTCAGTCAAATGTCTTATTCAGTGTACAATACTAGAGCTAGAATGTGTGTTTTTAAAGCTTCAATAAAACACAATAATTACAAAAATGATAACAAAATAGATAAATATTGAGAATTTTTATTCAGTCTAATAATAATATTCTTGTTGTCGTTTAGGATACAAATTTAAATACATTGCACTTGCTATTATCGTTACACAAAATAAAAAGTCACTTGTTTCCTACATCTATCATATCATGTTGCGATTTTTATAATTTGTTAACAGGTGAAATCAAACACTGTTTATTTTATAAAAATAACTTTTTATATCTACATGTATTTGTTTATGAATATATAAATAGAAACATAACCTATATGTGTGCAGAAGTATGTTCTATTGCATTAATGAAATTTATATTACAGTACTATATATAACACTAATTTCTAAATATTATTTAAAAAGAATACTTACATTAGCGTATAAAAGAACATAAATCACAAATCCACAAATAACTGGACAATTAGCCGACAATGCTGCTAACTCTTTCTGGATCACATGCCATACATGTGCTAGAGCGAGCGCGTGGACGACAAAGTGCAACCGTAGTGCAACCTAGCGGCAGGGCGAGTAGTTAAATCTTGGAATTAATTCCATTTTAATACTACGGGCGCCATCTGTTGCCGAGCTGGGAAACCAATTATGGCGTTGTTAAAGGTCCCATAAGAAGCTTACCCCCGGTGACGGCACCTGTGCGGCCGGAGGGTGAAGTACAGCCTAGCGGACGATAGGTGAACAAAAGTTGTCCACCTATCGGACGATAGTTGAACTATTACTTGCAGAAACCTGTGCAGGAATCTGCTTGGCCGATAGTTGAACTATCACTTGCAGGAATCTGCAGGTTGAAAAGTATGTCAAGTTTGTCCACCTATCGGATGATAGTTGGAGTCTTATCGGAGCAGAATCCTGTAATAAATTAAAGAAAACTGTGGAAAAGATTGGGGATCGGGGCCGGGAAACAAGGAACAAAAAAAATGAATGTTGAAGTGTTGAAGTGATAAATTTAACTATAAAAAATCGTTCGTTTATATTTCGATGAGTAATTATATACACAAATAAAATATACTAACAATATTTTTTTTAATAATATGTTTTATTATATGATAAATAATTGTATAACAATTTTACATTTTCAACTGCACAATGTGGATACATTATTTTATGAAACGGACAGTTGACGTATTTTTTATAGTATTTTTTTTTTTTCAATTATATTTTATTAAATCAATACCTAGTTCACATTGTTTTTCTAGTGAAACTTGATTTAAATTTAATGGTGAAAAGATGCAGGATGATTTGACCATTACCAATGCTTCGCCAAGTTTGAATTGCGTTCTTGAGAAATACTGAGCAACACAGTAGTCTTTAAATTGTAGTGTATCTGCTTCCGGTATGGTTAGCCAGTGTTCATTGATGCACAAGATGTCAAAATTTTTGTTGTTCGTTATGACTTCAAGCTGAAGCAATTTGTTTCTTATGCACTGTATATTAATCGAGAGGATATTCAAGGATACCGTATATTCATGCTGTATTTTCTGTTCTTTCTTCTTGCTTATGCTGGTTTTTTGTTAGTTCCGGCAGGTTAAAAAATTTCATCTTGAGAAGTATTGGTTTGAGAATTAATATTTCCAGAGACTTTATACTCCTTTTTATCATCAGTGTTTGTGTTTAACTATTGTCGATTATTTTTTATATAATTTTGAAACAAAAAATCATGAATTTTGATTCCCTGATGCCAATTGTTAGGGTCAGATACTGCAATGGCATCGTTTGAATCAATTCCTACTTTAAAGCAATTTGTTCCGTATTTTGTATACAAATTGATGCTCGCAAAGTTTTATTTTATCTTGTTTATTGTCGGAGTGGATATTGCCAATAAAAATCTATTTTCTATTTTCTGCGGCATTAATTCGGCTGGTTTTGATGTTGTATTATTTCTTAAATTATTATGTTTTTTCTTTGCCACTTTAATCTATTCAGTGGAGATTTTATTTGGATTATCTTTGTTTTTATTAACAGTATTGGTATTTATTTCGGTATTATTCGACTTATTTAAATTGATACGATTTTCATTCTAATTTATTTCAATTTTATTTTTAGCAGAGTTTTTCTTACTTTTGCAATTCGGAGATATTACTGCTAGTACGTTTTTGTTTGGTTTTACATTGTTTTTGTCTAGTTTTGAATTAAAGTTGCCACAATAGGAGCTGTCTATAGAGCCAGAAAATGCATACTAAAAGAAACAGCAATAAGTATATACCACTCACTTTATTTAGCAAAAATTAACTATTTAATAAATATATGGGGTGAAACAACAAAAACAAATATACAAAAAATCCAAAGACAACAAAACAAAATACTTAAAATAATACATAAACTTTCAAAGCTAACACCAACAGAAGAAATATACAAAATAATTAACGAAACAAACATTAACGAAAAAATAAAAATAGAAAAATGCAAACTAATATATAAAGTTAAAAATAAAGAAATTAAAACAAATCTACAAATAATATTAAACAAAGAAATTCACGGACATAACACGAGAAGAAGAGGTAATATATATGTACACACAACAAGAACAGAAAAAGCGAAAAAAACAATACTAGGAAATGGACTAATCACGTACAATCAACTACCTGAAAATATTAAAAAAACGAAAACATTTAAAGAATTTAAAACAAAAATAAAAGAACACTACATAATAACAAGACTAAAAAAACAAATTAATTAAAAAAAGAAAAAAAAAAAAGGATAATGCACACACAAAAAAAAAAAGAAGATAAATGGTGCCCCGAATACGAAGCTCTGCAGCCGACCATACATGGAAAGATGCAAAGCAGCAAGTGGGGAGAAAAAAAAATTAAATTGAATAATTTATATTTATACATTCAAATTGACACTGTACTTAACAATTTATTATTTATAATTTATATGACAATAAAAAAAAAAAAAAAAAAAAAAAATTCCTTTAAGTATTTAATTATATCGTTTTTTTCACTTATATTCATTTTTGGCTTCCGTATCCGTACATTTAACCATATTAAACTTATCAACTTTCTCAATAACAAACAAATCAAAACAAAATGATAGTTTCTGATAACCTTGTACTCTTAGCGCTAGCTAATTTTCCAAAATTAGTTTATTTTATTCATAGAAGTTTTGTGTTTATTGTGTAATATTATATGAGTATTATTTTATGTAATTAATTAATAACAAGAATGCCAGCGCTAACGTTAAACTGATCATTTATCTGCTGAAATTCTATTTGTTTTATTAATAAACAAAAATTTGAGCCAACAATAAAAGTAAAGTAAAATCTAACTCAAAACTAAAAATTTTTAGTTTAAAATAATAATATAGACGTTTTGATTATTCAAACAAATATACTTAAACTAATATAACTATTGTAGTATCAAAAGATGTTGATCTACTTGTACTTTAACTAGCTAGTTCACTTAATAATCATATTTTGTTAATTTTTCAGTCACAGTTCGCAAACCTAAAACACTTTTTAGTCGTTGTAAATGTAAACTACCTTCTCGGTCGGCAATAGTAGACCTGGTGGAAAAATTTAAGCTGTTGAAACAAGTTTGTGATGTAAAGAATCAAAACCGTTCGCTCAAGAACACATGAGAATATTGTTGATAAAAAATCATTTTCAGGCCCATTTTCACCTTGGAGGCTACGTTAATAAGCAGAATTGTTGCTTTTGAGGCTAAGATAATCTAAGAATGATTGTTGAATAGTCTTTGCATCCCCTACGTGTCACTGTTTAATGCGTTTTTTGGGCTGGCGGTTTGATTGGAATAGATGGCGCTACCGAGCTATAATTAATGATTTTTTATGGCCGGAATTGGAAGATATTGACGTTGACAACGTTTATTTTTAGCAAGACGTTGCTACGTGCCGCACAAGCAACGAAACAATTGCAATTTTGCAAGAAAAGTTACTTGACCGTGTTATTTCTCAAAGAGGTGATCACAACTGACCACCGAAATCTTGTGGTTTAACACCTTTAGACTTTTTTCTTTGGGGCCACGTAAAAGATAAGGTCTATGCCAATTGCTCCACAATCGATTCGTGGAAAGATGGATTTCGTGAATTTATTAAGGACATACAGTCGCAAATGTGCAATTTGGTCATAGAAAGTTTCGTGAAAATAATGTGATACTGCCACCGTAACCTTGGCGGCCATTTGACTGATATCCTTTTCAAAAGTTATTGGCATACATTCCTCTTTACAATGAAATAAACATTTATTGATTTATCTTAAAAAATACTCGTTTTTTTTAATATCAAAATAAATCCTTTTATTGGAAAACCATATTATTGATTTTAAACGGATTTAAAAAGTATCAAATTTAAAACGTTTTTTTTTATTAGTAATAACTTAAAAAACAATGTAGTCATATTAACTAAACAAATAAATTAAATATTTACATCTAGTTATAAATTATTTTATTCTATAAAAAATATTATCAAGTACGTTCCATTGTGATTTCAATATGGGCAATTCCATTTCAAACGGACCAGAGTTGGGGGGGGGGGGGTGCATTGAGAAACTTGCTCATGTATTTTTTTTAGTTTCTATAACTTATTAGTAGTCTTTTGATTGGTATATGAGGGTATAAAACCCATAAAAAAACAATTCTACAGTTTTTTTGTCGTTTTTTAACTTAATCGCATTTTTTGTTTAAAAACCGCAATTTTAACTCAAAAAAATAAATTTACTAATGAAATCGATCAGAAATTTTCCGTAGAATCCAAATCTGGAGCCATTTCAAGTCTATACCCTGTATATGTTAATGAATAATCTTTTATTCTCTGTAATATGCAACAGTAGACATATACTGACATTAACTTTAAAATCAAAAACCCTAAAGGTTTACTATTAATACAGAAACAAGCATTTTTACGTTTTTTATTTAAACTAAAACGTTTAAAATTCTAAAAGTAATATTTAAAAATTAATTGATAAGTCAAAGCAACGCACTTATAAATAATAAAACATTTTACTGTTTTTTTTTTTTATACAAAAGTTTATTATTATAAATACATTTTTAAATCTTCCAGTGTTGATGTTTCTGAATGTGATTGGTTAAAAATTAAATCTTATCATTTGTTTTGAAATGACTTTTTATGTTTCTTGTACAAAATAATAAAATTCCGGCCTTACATATACCCTTGTGAAATCTCCTCACGTGTTAGGTTATGTACTTTTTTTTAAATTACTTTTGTGTTAAATAAAATGTTTTGACGATAAACAAAATATGTGAAACAAATGAATCTTAAATAAGTTGTTTCTTTTGTTTTAAGATATACGTTTTTAAAGATTTTTTTATAAATTTGTATACGACATTGATGGGATAGCCATAGTTAAGTGTAATTTGTTCAATTGTTTATGATTCTCTATTTTGTTCTTTTGTCTTAATAAAATTGTAATTACATTATGTATTATGCCAATTGCAGTAGCAAATAAAATAGATACTTTTGCGTCTGCTTCTAATTTTTTTGAACTTACTTTTTTGGCAGTGTCAGAAAAAATAGCTATTTTTGCTCCTCCTTTAAATTTTTTTGTACTTCTTTTTTTAGTAGCAGAAAAAACAGCTATTTTTACTCCTACATCTAATTCTTTTGGATCTTTTTTTTAGACTTCCTTTTTCAGCAGCAACAAAAAAATAGATAATTTTTTTCCTGCTTCTAATTTTTTGACGTTTTCTATTTTTGAGCTTTCTTCTTTGACAACAGAAGACAAAATAACTTTTGTTTCTGCTTTTATTTTTTTCGGATTTTTTTCTTTGGCAGTAGTAAAAGAAATAGATACTACTTTTGCTGTTGTTTTTAATTTTTTTAAAGTTTCTATTTTTGGGCTTCCTTTTTTAGCAGTAGCAGACAAAATTGTTGTTTTAATTTTTTTTGGAATTCCTTTTTTGGCAGTAGCAGAAAAAATAAATACATTTTCTCCTGCTTCTAATTTTTTGAGATTTTCAATGTTTGGGCTTTCTTCTTTAGCAATAGCAGACAAAATAACTACTTTTGTTCCTGTTTTTAAATTTTTTGGAATTCTTTGGCAGTAGTAGAAAAAACAGCTATTTTTGCTTCTACATCTAATGCTTTTGGATCTTCTTTTTTCAGACTTTCTTCTTTGGCAGTAGCAAAAAAATAAATACTTTATCTCTTGCTTCTAATTTTTTAAGATTTTCAATTTTTGGGCTTTTTGCTTTAGCAATAGCAGACAAAATAACTACTATTGTTTCTGCTTTTAAAATTTTTGGAATTCTTTTTTTGGCAGTAGCAGAAAAAACAGCTATTTTTGCTCCTACATCTAATTTTTTTGGATCTTCTTTTTTCAGACTTCTTTTTTTGGCAGTAGCAGAAAATACAGCTACTTTTGATCCTACATCTAATTCTTTCGGATTTTCTTTTTTCAGACTTCCTTCTTTGGCAGTAGCAGAAAAAATAAATATTTTATCTCCTGTTTCTAATTTTTTGAGATTTTTAATGTTTGGGCTTTCTTCTTTAGCAATAGCAGACAAAATTACTTTGTTTGTTCTTGTTTTTAAAATTTTTGGAATTCCTTCTTTAGCAGTAGCAGAAAAAACAGCTACTTTTGCTCCTACATCTTATTCTTTTGAATCTTCTTTTTTCAGACTTCCTTTTTTAGCAGTAGCAGAAAAAACAGCTACTTTAGCTCCTATAACTAATTTTTTTGGATCTTCTTTTTTCAGACTTCCTTTTTTGGCAGTAGCATAAAAACAGCTACTTTTGCTCTTACATCTAATTTTTTTGGATCTTTTTTATCAGACTTCCTTTTTTGGCAGTGTTTATTATGAAAGACCAGGAAATATTTATTTTTATCATTTTTTTTTTTTCAAAAAAGTATGTTATATATGGCCATATCTGGTGCGATCAGATAGACTATGTAACTGCAAAATTATCAGCTGGTTGTTACGCTATTAAAAGAACCATTAAACAATTAGGTTACGATGTGGCTAAACAAGTGTATTTTTCTCTTATAGAAGCGTACTTACGATATGGTGCTGCATTCTGGGGTTGCTCGTCAAAAGAACAGATTAATCAAATTTTTATTTTACAAAAAAGATCATTAAGAATCTTGTGTTCTATAAAAAGTAATTTAATATCTTGTAGACCACTTTTTAAAGATCATAAAATATTAACTTTGCCTTCTTTAATTATCTTAGAAACTGTTTGCCTCATAAAGAAAAACTTTAAATGTAGTTCTTCAGATGTTCTCGTGACTAGATCAAATGACCTTAATTTTCAACTTCCCATCCCTCACACTACTCTTTGCAAGAATTCCTTTATTTACAACGAAAAAAAAATGTTTAATGCTTTACCTGTAAATATAAAGTCTGAAAAAACTTACCGTAAATTTAGAACAAGTGCCAAACATTATTTACAAAATAAATTATTTTATAGTTTAGATGAATTTTTAAATCCTTAATAATTTTTATATTAGCTTTATATTTTATATTTATATGTATGATGTATGTTGTATTGTATTGTATTGTTTTGCAATGCGCCGTATTTTATTGTATTTTATTTTATTGTATTTCTTTATATTGTAAATAATTAGTTTAAGTTAGTTTTAAAATTTATATTGTACAACGTCATGTTTATCAATAAATTCTACTACTACTACTACTAAGTGTACGGAACAAAAACTTGATTTTGCTATTGCTAAAATGCCTTTCTCTACATGAGTCCTGATTTTGTGTTTGTGTAATTTATTTAGATTTTTTCAATAAACCATTTTTGTAATAAGCATCAAAATTTGACAAAATTGCCTTTTTTTCTCAATAATAAATAAAAACGTGCTTTTATACGTGTAAAAAATACCTTAAATACTTTAAGAAGTGCCGTGCACTACGCTTTGAGATATCTTGGAATGTATTCACAGAAATACTTAAAAATTTGAATTTTAAGCCTTTTTCATTTTTTGATCGTTCGTAACTTTTCAGGATTACATTTTTAGAAATAAATTATTAGGTACTTTTTTTTAAATTATTCAACAAATATGTTTTTTTTTTTGTTAAATTTTGAAAATTTTCATAAAATTTAAAAGACAGAAATTAGATAACGGGTATTTTCTTTTTTTTTTAAATGAATATATGTGCAAATGATATTCTGAAAATTTTGGAAGTCCCGTGCACTACGCTCCGAGATATCTTAGAATAAATTTACAAAAAATTGTAAAATTTAAGCCTTTTTTGCTATTTTTAAGTATTTCTGTGGATACATTGTAAGATAACTCGGAGCGTAGTTTGCTTCTAGAGATCTAAAATTTTAAGAATCACTAAACATGTACAAAGTTTTTAGCAAAATCGAGAATGTCGATGTTGGGACGTTTGTCTAAACTATTGTGGAATTACCCAATAGTGAGTCAAGAGAAAAATATACAAAGAAAAAACTTAAAAAAGACTCTACATTTTTTTAACAAATATTAAAACAATTTTAAAAAAACAGAAAGTCATAAAACCCAATCGCCTCAAACTTATATGGTTTGGTTAAAACACATTGAGAAGAGATACCTTTTAGACCGGTAGTATCAAATAATAATTAACCAATTCATGAATTTTCAGTTTAACTAAATTTACTTTTCCGTAATTTCATTTAACTCACCGTGTAATAAAACTTGCAAATTTAGCACACGAATAGAAATAAGACACTTGGGTTGTACGCTAATGCATACCACAGCTTATTGGAAACACATTCGTATAAATTTAATCATTGGCAACAAATTTGTAAAATAAAGCAACATTTGTTAGCAAAGTTTGCCATTGAAATAACTTAACCACCTTCAACAAAGGAACAAATCTTTCAATTACAAAAGGTTCATCAAGGAATTAAATATAATAGATAATCTAATAGTGGCAAGTAAGACGAGTAGAAATAGTGTCCCAAAAGGTGACGGAATAATTCAGAGAGCTACTTTAAAGGACATCAAAATGGAGCTCGAAAAGAGATCTATGTAATCTAATAACGCAAAACTTTTGATGTATTTAAAAAGGTTTATCTTCATTTATGGTACACCCAGTGTGAATAAAAATATTTTTAACTATAAAGTTCATTGATCGTCTGAAGAAGGCCGAGGTTTAGCCAAAACTGCAGTCACAGTGTGACGAAATAAATTGTTATATAAAAACAGTAATTGTTTTATTTAATCTACTACAAAGTATGTTTATTAAAATATAACAAGTATGCTGAATTATTGATTTAGTTTTATTTCTTATTGACTAGTTTCGACTCACCTTTAGGATAATATTTTGATAAAAAGGTTAACAAACGTCCATCAAAAATGATTCTGAAGGTCAGACAAAACTAGTGGATAAAAAACGAAACGTAAATTTTTGTTTCTAGTTGACAACAACAGACCATTACTTTTTAAAACAATTTTGATCACTCTGTATATAAAATTTTATACTGGCAATATGCTTCTGTTAAAAAAGCTATATTTGTTATGTACGAATCTTGAAAAAATAACTTCATTCTTGTTACATTTATTTAGAAATACCCTGTATATGTTATATATATATATATTATTTAAGGAATAAATTATTAAAATTATAAAGTGCATTTTATGTCTATAATTACATATATTATATTTGCAGTATAGAACATATTAGAAAAAACAGTTAAATGATATAAATCAGAGTGCGGTCAAAGAAATCAAAATTGGCCATATTAATTAAATGGAAAAGGTACAGAAAAAAATCACTCGTTATGTGCAAGGAATATTAAATATTTGAAATATCAGATTGCACCCTGAACATGTGATCGGCGGCAACCAATAATAGGGAAATAGAAGTTCCCGCTACAACGATCACGTGCCGGGCGAGTGAGTGAGTTGACAACAGGGAACTGTTCCGTTAAATAAAAATAGTTCTCTTTGTGAATTCTGCTAGTCAAAACGCACTGTTCTTGCGGGTTGGTTGTGTGGCAGGCATTTTTAAGTTCTGCTTCAATTGTAACTAATTAATAAAATGACTTTGGGAATAATAAATTAAAATACACACAAATTGAAGAGATGGATTATCTTACATTAATTCCAACTTAAATATTTTAAATAAAAAAGTGTGTGTGGATATTCGTAAAATTTACAACGAATTCAACATCTTTTCAATTTCTTATTTTTTTTTTTCTATCGATCTTTCTTGGAATGTTTTTGTTATGCATTAGAGGTTGTTGTTCATCTTTATTTTTATTGCTCTCTTGCAATATTTGTCTGGATTTATTTACATTTGGGGGAAGTTTTTTGTTGTTCTGCATCGTTTGATATATTTATTCTCGAGGTTCTATGAATATAATAATTACATCTACATTCAATTGATTTGAAATAAATCTGCACCGTCTTAATTCATAAAATTAATTATGCACAGCCAAGGTAGTAAATTTAAATTTTATTTTATTTTACATTATAAATGTATGCATTTACGCAGTGGCGAGGTTGCTTCTACTTTTAAATAAATAAGATAAATTGTAAGTTGAAGATAAAAATCGAATAGTTAAATGAGATTAATTTATAAAATATGTGGTTATGATTGGATTTTTTTTTTCAAATTTTAAATTGTGGTAGTACCCGGGGATTCCTCTACTTCTCATAGTTGAAACGTAGGTCGTTCGTTTCTTCCCAGTATATGCCAACTACTATCACTTTGCCGTTTTTCTCGAATGTCAAATCAGGGTTCCTCCTTCCGATGGCAGTGTTATAAATATTTAAATTAAATTTATCATATAAATAAATGAATTAAAATTTTAAAAAATTAAAAAAAATTAATTATAACAAACTATATGATAAAAATTTCTAATCCTACATTTTTTTTTATAAAATTAATTTTTATAGTAGCGTTCACACATTCCACCCTTTGCGAAAGGTCATATCGCCGATTAGAAATACGATCCGGTCGTGACTCTTAGATAGATTTTTTGGTTCCATAGATAGCTCTCGTTACTTACTTGGTTAGACCAAAGAGTTTAACCAAGAAAAGTCAACAGTTCATAGAGGAAATAATTTTTCCAAAACAAGTCTACCGTGCAACGGTCCGAATAAACAATTCCTCTATCCGCCACCCGCGACAAAGAGACACGATTACTTCTATTTGTTAAATAATGCATCTCCTCTGCTTTACACTTTCCTTCCCGCGGTCTGTATTAAAGTTAAAGATATACAATAGCTTTAATTCCCTCCTTCTGTTTTTGCTTTTGGTGTAAAGAATGACACCAATGATTTACGAATTAAAGTAATATTGATATTTGATATTAAAAATACATATAAATTTATTTTATTTTAGGAAAATATTGCGTCAAGTACAGACATTGATCTTCCTCAGACTGAACAAGCAACTTGGCAAGAATTCGAGGTAATACTATATATTATTCCATGGTTTATAGACGGTTTTTTCTATAATATACTTGGGTGGGTCACTCCAAATTATGATTACCATCACTACAACTACATGAAGTAGTTTAATCTAGAAAGCCCACCCACCTAACCAAAAGTTTGTTATAAAAAAAATAAAAGTTTCTCTTTTTTGCATGCTATAACTTTAACAATAATTGAACGAGTGAGTGAATCACTTTAAATTTAGATGACCATCAAGCATTTTAAACTGAAGTGCATACCTACCCGCCCAACAATTTGTTATCAAGAAATTACAAGTTTGTATGCAATACAAGTCTCTTTGTAAAAAAAAGCGATATCCAATCTTTTAATGACAAACACTTAAGTAAGTGAGTGTGTCACTCAAGATCATTATTACCATCTAAGGGTTTAAACTGGAGTGCACACCAACCCGACCAAAAGTATTTTTGATTTTTAAATTTACCAATTATGTTGAATTTTTGCACAATTTGAACGGTTTGCAAACCGTCCAAATCGTATGTTGGAACAGACTTGTAGTGTAACGTGTAACCGTTTAAATAGTTAATTTATTGACTATATTACTTATATTTGATATTGAAATTTTATATAAATTTATTCTGTTTTAGGAACTTGCTGAACCATACTTATACAGTGCACACCAATTTGAACAACCAATCGAGCATGGTCATTATCACGAAAAAATATAATATATTCTACAGTTTATTAACGGTTCCTTCTATGCTTAAACACCCTCATAATACATTTCCATGTCTTTCATTGTCATGGCATCTCTACTTCCAATTGTTACATAATGTTCCCATTTGCATATAAACAATTTTATTTCACTCCTTCACCACTTTCCAATGCTAGTGTAACATATTTGTTGTGTTAAATTTGTTCCTACTTATTTTAATTGATATATTATTTTAGAAAAATTTTAAATGTATTTGCAATTATTGTAAGCAAAAGTTATTAGCTAAAAAGTCTATTTGATTACTAAGAAAAAAAAACCTAGCAAGGTAAGTTGAATCAATTCAAAATCAACTTAAAGTGGTTATTATTCTTTTCTATTTAAATAGTATTTTAGTTGGAGTAATTCCAACTAAATTAAAGAAGTATTGGGACGTTTACTCAGGTAATTTATTTGCACTTTCTAAATAACAATAACAAAACAAAGTTATTTAATATTTTGTTGTTGCAAACTTAGTGATGTGCTAAAAATACTATTATTTTTGATTATATGTTTCAGGCTGTTTCAATAAAGAACAATTCGGATTATCAAAAACTGCTTTTGGACGTCATTTTACAAGTTATATTTTTTATATTCTATATTTTATTTTAATATCATTTTAAATGTTATTTTTGTTGAATTTTTATATAACATTTCATAATAAACAAAGTTATTATATGCATTTATTATTTTTTCCAAATTCTGTTATATAGGTAATTGAATCAATGTATAAAAGCCAATTTTTATTTACATATGCTTGTATTTACATATAATGCAAAGCTAAGTAGAATAATCACTAAAGGAAAATGTGTTTCATGTGACTTGGTCAATATGAAATTTGATAGATTATACGCTAGTCGTAAAACAAAAGAAATCTTCCATAACAAAATGTAACAAACACTATTTTTTGTTTTAAAAATTATTGTAAAATATTACTACATTTTCTTTAACTAAGTTTTAAGGTTTTTTCATTTAATTTACATACAAATTTAATTACAAACAAAAATAATATTTTTTTGCTATTTTAGTTAAAGCCTATGCGCACATTATTTTAAGCAATTATTAACAACTTTTATTACAATTTTGATTAAAGTTTTATGATTTATAATAACTTATCTTTATGTGCAATAGTTGATATAATAAAATGATTTCTTTGCAAATTGATATTTTTGTTAGTGACTAAGCTCTTAAAGTAATTTAGACTCATCATAGATTCATCACAATTCATTACAAAATCATGGTAACAGAAATATTCAAAACATTTATAACATTTACATTTATTACTAATAAATAATGACAGATACATTACCCATAGGAGAAACAATCAAAACAAACATATTTAATATAACATTTGCGGCGCACAAAACTTTCGCCAGCTGCTAGTCGGGATGGGTGGGATCTAAAGTACAAAAAAAGGCGCCAATTATTTTTGTAAAAAAATAATAAAAATTTAAAAAAACTCAAAGTCTAATAAACCCATTCAACATTTTTAATTAACTAAAATAACTTCCAGGGCATTGCCGGAAACCAAAAACGCAATATTTAAAATTAATTGTGTAATAATGAAAATATGAAAAAATAAAATTATCTATAATAATTATAGGTATAAAGTAACTAAAACATAACATTAAAAAATTAAATTTATGAAAAAATATTCTAAACTAAAAAACATCCATAGACGCGTTTCGAGGTTTACCTCTCATCAGTATGGCTTTATTTATTTAAACTAATTGATTTTTAACTTACTTTGTCAACATTGTTCACCACCACAATTCAAAGTGAATATTTTAAAGGGTGTATTGACTATTTATACTAACTGACTTAATGACTTTATTTAATGGCTATGGTTAATAGCATTCTGAGAATGAACAAATAAACTAATTATTTCGGGATATTAAGCTGATGGTAATGACATGAAAGAATTAAAACAGAAATTTGAAAATTAAAAATAGAATAAATTTTTTTTTTTGCATAAATTATAATTACTATTATACAATTTCGTGTATATCAGAACATATATAAAATATATAAAGAAGAGACGCAATGTCCTCAAATGAGACAGTTGTAAAAGCAATAATTGGGTTGTCCGATTGAACAAATAGTAACGAGCGCTACATATGTCGTTGTGGCATTCGTATAAATTTACCTATTTAACTAGGCTTTATTCGAAATTATTGCTTTTACAACTGTCTCATTTGAGGACATTGCGTCTCTTCTTTATATATTTTATATATGTTCTGATATACACGAAATAGTATAATAGTAATTATAATTTATGCAAAAAAAAAATTATTCTATTTTTAATTTTCAAATTTCTGTTTTAATTCTTTCATGTCATTACCATCAGCTTAATATCCCGAAATAATTAGTTTATTTGTTCATTCTCAGAATGCTATTAACCATAGCCATTAAATAAAGTCATTAAGTCAGTTAGTATAAATAGTCAATACACCCTTTAAAATATTCACTTTGAATTGTGGTGGTGAACAATGTTGACAAAGTAAGTTAAAAATCAATTAGTTTAAATAAATAAAGCCATACTGATGAGAGGTAAACCTCGAAACGCGTCTATGGATGTTTTTTAGTTTAGAATATTTTTTCATAAATTTAATTTTTTAATGTTATTATTGGGTTGTCCGATTGAACAAATAGTAACGAGCGCTACATATGTCGTTGTGGCATTCGTATAAATTTACCTATTTAACTAGGCTTTATTCGAAATTATTGCTTTTACAACTGTCTCATTTGAGGACATTGCGTCTCTTCTTTATATATTTTATATAACTAAAACATGATTCTAAAACACTAATTAGAACTTGATAACATAATAACCTAAGGGACTTATCTCAGTCCGGGAATTTAAATAGGTGTCTCACCACAATTACTTAATATCTAACAAAAACCTGATTGTTTTTCCAACGATCCTTCTTTTAATTTTGACGAAGATAAAATTGTTTAAATTCCATCAAAATAATTTATTTTAAAAACATTATAATATAAAACAAGATTGATGCAATTACAAATGAATAATTTTGAATACAACGGATTCAATATATTATAATTTCAATTTTTTCTCATTGTTGAATAATAATTTCTTCTACTTAATTTCAAACTTTCAGAATTCTCTTGCTTTTCTCATTGGTTTAATATTTCCACTGTTAATTTATAAGATCATCCGAAGATGATTCTGTTTAGAATTAATTTCAGTTAATTAGTTATATTTTATTTAATAACTAACATAATAAGCTGCTTTTGAATAGTTTGAATCACATTAGTTTTTAGATTAATTCATAATTATCTTATTAGATGCATTTAATTAATCATTAAAATTTGATCACATGAAATGTGGATTTGAATCTAACAACAATAGATGTTGACATTAATTATATTATTAGGCAACTTTCAGTACTAAACTGTTCAACACTTAACATAAATTCATACTATTTCATACAAATTTTGCAAGTATCATTCACATACTAAAAGTATGTTAGCAAATGTATTTTAATGGTTATGTTTGATTATAAATTCAACATAAAACCAAAAATAAAACTAGATTTTGAAGAATAAAATCACCAGTAACTATTATGCCATCAACAAAACAATTATATTTATTGTTTTACTTTCAACGCTTTAATAACACTTATCTTTTCATTAGCCAATCGCTTGGAGTAATGAAATAAAGCGAAGAAATTATACTCAACACTAGCAACTATTCCGCCACTAACAAAACAATTGTATTTATTGTTTTACTTTTATCCTTTTATTAACACGTGACTGCTTCATTAACCAATCACTTGAAAAAATGAAATAAAGCGAAGAAATTATACCTAATACTAGCAACTATTCCGCCACCAACAAAACAATTGTAATTATTGTTTTACTTTCATCCCGTTAATAACAAGTGACTGCTTCATTAACCAATCACTTGAAATAATGAAATAAAGCGAGGAAATTATACTCAACACTAGCAACTATTACGCCACCAACAAACCAATTGTATTTATTGTTTTACTTTTATCTTTTTATTAACACGTGACTTCTTCATTAAACAATTGCTTCAAATAATGAAATAAAGTGAAGAAATTATACCTAATACTAACAACTATTACGCCACCAACAAAACAATTGTATTTATTGTTTTACTTTTATCTTTTTATTAACACGTGACTGGTTCATTAACCAATCGTTTGACATAATGAAATAAAGCAAAGATATTATACCTAATACTAGCAACTGTTGCGCCACCAACAAAACAATTGTAATTATTGTTTTACTTTCATCCTTTTAATAACACGTGACTGCTTCATTAACCAATCACTTAAAAAAATGATATAAAGCGAAGATATTATACCTAATACTAGCAAGTATTGCGCCACCAACAAAACAATTGTAAATATTGTTTTACTTTTATCCCTTTAATAACACGTGACTGCTTCATTAACCAATCACTTGAAATAATGAAATAAAACAAAGAAATTATACCTAATACTAGCAACTATTACGCCACCAACAAAACAATTGTATTTATTGTTTTAATTTTATCTTTTTATTAACACGTGACTGATTCATTAACCAATCGCTTGAAATAATGAAATAAACCAAAGAAATTATACCTAATACTAGCAACTATTCCGCCACCAACAAAACAATTGTATTTATTGTTTTACTTTCATCCCTTTAATAACACGTGACTGCTTCATTAAGCAATCACTTATAATAATCAAATGAAGCAAAGAAATTATAAACACTAGCAAATATTCTGCCACCAACAAAACAATTGTATTTATTGTTTTACTTTTATCCCTTTAATAACACGTGACTGCTTCATTATCCAATCACTTGCAATAATGAAATAAAGCGAAGAAATTATACTTAATACTAGCAAATTTTGTTTTATTTTCATCCATCATAACATCATCATAACCTCAAAAAAAATGTGAATAGTTGAATTAAAAAAAATAATTTTGAGGTTATGTTAGGCAAAGTCAGGTCACGTAATCTGACATAACCTCAAAAAAAATGTGAATAGTTAAATAAAATATAATAATTTTGAGGTTGCTTAACATAACCTCAAAAAAATAAAAATGTGAATAGTTAAATAAAATATAATAATTTTGAGGTTATGTTAGGCAAGGTCAGGTCACGTGATCTGACATAACCTGAAAAAAAAATGTGAATAGTTAAATAATATATAATAATCTTAACATAACCTCAAAAAAAAATGTGAATAGTTAAATAAAATATAATAATTTTGAGGTTATGTTAGGCAAAGTCAGGTAAGACGTAAAATCAGGCCGGCCTGATTTTACGTCACGTGACCTGACTTTGCCTAACATAACCTCAAAAAAAAAAATGTTAATAGTTAAATCAAATATAATAATTTTGAGTTATGTTAAGCAAGTTCAGGTCACGTGTCGTAAAATCAGGCCGGCCTGATTTTACGTCACGTGACTTAAACTTGCTTAACATAACCTCAAAAAAAAAGTTTTAAATAAAGAAAAAAAAACAATTTTGAGGTTATGTTAGGCAAGTTCAGGTCACGTTACGTAAAATCAGACCTGCCTGATTTTACGTCACGTGACCTGAACTTAAAAAATTCAAACAATTTTGTTAATGTTAGGCAAGGTAAGGTCACGTGACATTAGATAAGCCCTGAATAAGAAAAAAAAAACAGTTTTTAAAAAATAATGATTTTATCGACAACACTGAAAATCTGCTTTTTTATTGTCCTATAATAATTCTAACTTTTTATTTATTATTTTTTATTTTTATATTGTATGTAGTTTAAAATTTTAATTTTGCTCAAGTCTGATATAATGCAAATTTGAATCTATTCCAGGTGTTTTTTATAAAACCAATTACTAATATTGTAGTTTGTTATACCGCAATTTATTACAATAATTTAGTAATTTTAATTGTTGTATTGTCACATAATTTAATTAAATGTAAATATAGACTCAATCATTTTAACCTGTATTTTAAATAAATGTGAATTATTTGGTGATTCCAGTATTATTTGCTGTCAAAGATGTACGTAATGCATTTTTTTATAAACACTGCTCAACATTTGAACTAGTACACTTACAATAACATATCTAAAAAACAAATAACTACTTTTTGAGGAACGCCTTTTTGACTAATTGATAGTATATGGTTCTGGAAACACTTTTAGGGCAAAGAATTAAAAGAATAAAACTTAAATCACGAATTTTAAATGTTTTAATAAAAAAATAACAAAAGCTTTATTTTAGTATTACTGAAAAGCTTGCTCTGGAAAGAAATGATAACTAAACACTAAAAGATTAATAATGCGTAGGACCTCCTCTAGCTCTTATGACCCCTTGGCAACTTCTTAGAATGCTGGAAATCAAAATGTAATGCTGAGGAATATTTAGCCATTCTTCCAAAACAGCAGTTCGGAGCTGATGGTGATTGTTTAGATCCACTCCTCGTGACCTTATCAACCTTTTCAGGTAATCCCATCTGTTCTCTATTTTATTAAGATCTGGAGAGTTTGTAGGCCAATCTATGTGCGTAAATTGTTCTTTTCAAAAATGCATTGATTTGCATTGTTCTATGAGGACGCGCATTATCATCAACAAACACGAAACCGTAGGGGATTTTATTGGCAAATGGCAACACTATAGGTTCTAATACCTCATTAAGATACCTGACACTATCCATTGTAGCATTTCCAAGCATAACCAATTTAGTACGACGAGTTGCAGAAATACCTCCCCAAACGGTAATTGAACCGCTTCCATAAGCTTGATGGTAAGTCACGTGGTTCTCAATATAGCGTTCTTTTCTGCTTCTCCAAACTTTCACTCTTCTATCGGAGCTATGGAGACGCACTCTGGTCTTGTCACTGAATAAACAACAACCCCAATGTTCAACACTCCAATTCAATATTGGTGTGCCTACTCTAGCCTTTTTCTTTTGTGGGCTCTGGCCAACAACGGACATTTTTTAGAAGATCTGGACCTTAAATTTACAATCAATAAATAAACTTGAAGTGTTCTTGCAGTAGAAAATCTATTCCTTCGACACTGAATCGAAGTAAACCGGTCCTCCCTGACTCTTGTACTGCAGTTTTGCTCTCCGCCGTGCTTATGTTGAATAGTTCCAGTGTCATTAAAACGCATTCGAACTCTTCGGATCACATTGTGCACCAGTAATAAGCATTATCAGCGCTTGGCTCATCTCTTCAACACTTAAATGCTTTAATGGCATCTTTAAAATGCAGTCAACCACTCTGAATTAAAACTTACTCAAGGTATTTGCAAAATTTCTCTTAAACTTGATAAGTATAAGCGTCCGCAAGCTCAGTAACTGCACTAATGACAGATAAACAGCAATTGTTTCAAAAATGTTATTTGATAGGCATTTGTTTGCGTACCGAAACACAGCCTTTATTATTATTTTATTATTATAACTTTTACTGCATGTGTACCCGTTCAAATGTTGAGCAGTGTATTATTATTAAATCTTTTAATAATATTTAAATATTTTTTTTACTGTTAAACTTTTTTCCAAATAAAAATTTATAAGAAAAAGGGTTAAGTGTCAAATCTCATGTATTTAAGGTTATGTTTTTATTATTATAAGACCCGCTGTAGCTGTAAACCATCAGTTATACTTTTTTGTGTGCTTATTTTAGCATTTGGATAACTATCAAAAATAAACATAAACTAAGATTTGATACTAACGCAAAGTAAATAACAAGTATTTATATTGAATTGATAAAAATAGTTTTGATAGTTTATCAAGTTTTGTGGTTATGTTGTCACATTTAACGGTGATTAACGTTAATCAAAATTTTTCAAAATAATTTTATTTTTTTATTGATCGTGCGACCAAACATTAGCGTGCTGCAAACATTACTTTCATACCCTTTATACTTAATATACCATTCTGATCATGTTAAGCATTATTTCAAAGTCAAAGGGGCACTTTGATAAGAAAAACTTTAAGTTTGTTTACACTTCAGCAATAATATCTTTAATTTATTACAAATATTGACATAGTTATGGTTCTTTATTACTAATTACTTCTTTTACATACCAAATATTTATTTAAATATGTAA
Organism: Tachinus rufipes; assembly: GCA_963932245.1. Taxonomy (NCBI): domain Eukaryota; kingdom Metazoa; phylum Arthropoda; class Insecta; order Coleoptera; family Staphylinidae; genus Tachinus; species Tachinus rufipes. The sequence goes on along the minus strand of OZ010751.1, from coordinate 9,902,035 downwards.
ATGTAACATATTGTTGTTTCTTTTTATATTCTTAGAAATATTTATCTATATGTAGATTGTTAATTTTTGATTTCATGTATAAAATATAATTAAACATACCATTAAAACACATTTGCATGCATATTTTTAGTATGTGAATGATACTGGTCAAAATGCGTATGAACATAGGCATACATGTATGAATTTATATTAAGTTTTAAACATAATAGTAATGAAAGTTGCCTAATTATATAATTAATGTCAACATCCATTGTTGTTAAAAATATATTTTAATTGTCAAGACAGAAATTTCAATGGGCTTAAATTATCTGAAAATCAGAAAAAGGAGTAACTCCCATACCATATATTGGTAAGTTTATTAAAATTATTATGTTTAACAGCCATTAGAATGTGATTAGTTGCTTTATAAGGAATAGCCAGTTATAGGAATAATTCCTCTAATATTTGTTCTAATGACTCATTCTTAGCATGCTTATTTTTATATTAATTAGAATTAATAATTAAAATTAAAATCGGCTGACTACATATTATTGTTTACATATGTGAATTTGTGTTCTGCGCAGAAACTATACAATAAAATGATGTTACCATATATTTCTGTATAACAAACTATATAGAAAATTGTATTCGTGTATGACACTATACCTTTTTGGATTGTACATAGAAAGTTATACAGAAAATTGCACAGTGTCAGACGAGCATAAGAGAATTCGCTTGCTAAATTGATAAACTTGCTATACCTTTTATTTCTGTTGTAATGCTGCTAAACAAGGTGATTTATACTAAGAGGCAAAAAATGAAAATTTCTGTTTGAGATTAGATTCTAAACAAAAAATACAAAATTACTTTTTTCCGGTCGGCTTTTGTTTTAGTGAAATCAAAGTTCAGACTTTTAAAAAATATAATATTACAAATAAAATAAGAAACTAATAGTAGGTCATATGAAAATATTATTCAATCACCATTACTTTAATTTACAACTCATGATCGAAAAGTCTACCGTCGGCCACGATGCAAGCCTGGCAACGCAAAACCACTGAATTATAAACTGCAAGAAAATCTTGTCAATTTAAAGTTTATAACTCTGTCTCGTAACTGCTCTTTATTGTAAATTTCCTTTTTATAAACTACTTGTTTTACGTCATCTCTGACATAAAAATCCAGTGGATTTAAATTTGGCAACCTAGCAGGCCACTAAACTGTTCTGCGCCTACCCATCCACCTTTCATTCAAATGGTTCTCTAGCCACATCACGTTCCACAATGCAAGTGGAACATTTGCTAATAACTCGTGCAAGTGATTCCAAGTAAGATGCAGCATTTAAATGATGCGGCAGAATTTGTATTAACAGTAAACGGTCTAAAATTGCACACTGTACATGCTCATTGTGACAGTTATTGACACCGTCTCTGGTGAAAGTAGCTTTGGACCACAAAATGGAAGGAATAAAGTTAGGATCTTGCCCGTGCTGTTTATGTAGCTATCGCAAAAATGCTAATTGTTGTACTTGATGACCTGGTTGTAAGTGCTGGACACACTGATAATGGTACGGATATACTTCTCCATTTAAAAACCTCTAAACAAAGTTTTGAGAAACTTGTAGATGGGTTGAAATTCTTCTAGTACTAATAACTGGTTCATCAAGCACGGTATCAATTACTTCTTCTTCACTTGTAGTGTTGTATTGCAGATTTACACTACAAGTATGACAGTTACCCATGATATTAAGACTATAAGATAAGCTCGTCCGCCATCTTATTTCCGTCCTGCACGCGCACTACTGGCTATGCCGTAGATTGAGGCAGTGCCATTGAGTTTACCATTGCATGGTATAGTTAACTCTGTTAACTCGATGTTAAAAATTAATCACAATAATAATTCTTTATTCATAATATTATTTATATACTAATATTTATTTAGATTTTTGATAAAAAGTAATATTAAATTTTGATATATAATAATTAATTTGAATGCATATACATTTGGATGATGATAACATCATAACAAAACCTATACGGTTAATATTTAAATTAGTATATAGTATATCAACCGATGCGACCGAAATCCCGGTTATCCTGAAACAGGTTTATATACGGAAGGCGGTTACCTGAAAAAGTTTACAGAGGTCTATAAATCGTGGTTATTTATGGCGGTAAATTTAAAATGAAAATAAAAGTGAACAAAAGCTTTACATATTACTCGTCTAGCGTCTAGTGTTTTCTGTGTCTAGTAGTTGACATGTTGTGTGCATTATGAATTAAAAGATAAATTAACTTTTCATAAGCTTAATGGCCTTAATGTTAGCTGCTAACATAGTCCTGGCCTAACAAATTTGGGAATCTTTGGTTTTTTTTGTTAGTTTAGGTGTTTAAAAATTTTAGTTATTTATTATACTGATGTTTTACAACTAAAAGCTGTAAATATTAAAAAAGAATCAGAAATTTTATTATAATCTAAACTATTAAACATAATTATTAGGTACTTATTATGTTTTAGATCGACAAGAATAATTGACAAAGAACAGTAATGTTTTTTTACAACCAGAACTGCCATTTTGTACGTGAACATTTGTTTATGGCATTTTTTTTTCTTTTTTATTTTATAATTTGCGATATCACACAACGCATAGTAATCTGGTAGATTGTTGCACAAGGTATGATCATCTTCTAATCTACGTCACCATCAATTGAGTACTTTTTGTAATAAAGACAGACTCAACTTTTCACGGTACGCTGTGAATGATATTTTATTCTGCGTAACTTTTTTATATACTATGTGTGTATTTATAACTCTATGCCATGTTTTTTTACTATTTAATTGTTTGGCGCAAGCAATTTGAGTAAGCTTTTAATTGAGATAAATCAATATAAGCTTTCGTTTGATTGTAGGCAATAATAAATTCAGGTTTTTCTACTTCGCCACTTCTTTGTTGCATTTTTTGTGTGTTGTCTTTAGAAATTGAATTTAGCACAACTACATCTTGTTTGTTACGCCATTTTAAAACTACAATACCTGTACCACTCTCTTGTGCACATATTTGATTTTTTTTTAATTTCTTTAAGGTTATATTTTCTATTGCTGCGCAATGTGCTAATAAGATGGGTGTTCCGTTTCAATAATGCAGTAGCTAACAAAATACTGGTGTAGAAATTATTTGTAAATAACTGCCGGCCAGAGTCAAGAAGATTGTCCATTAGAGTAAATACTACATTTAAAGATGCTTTTCCTCCTTCTACTTTATAGTTATAAGTGTATCCTCCTTCGGTACATAATTTATACAGTATGATTCCAAACTTATGTCGCATATTGTTGATGTATTGTCGAAATTTGAGTCAACCACGGAATGGAACCATTGTTTTATTAATACACACTTTTAAGCCATGGGTTGACAGATCTTTAAATCTTTCTAGAATTTTGTTTATTAGGGAAATTAGTTTCCTGAGTCTATAGTTATCAAGTGTTGCATCTTGGTTGTCACTACAGTGCCACATTGTCTAGAGCAGTTCAAATATATTTTTTATATCATTTTAGAAATCTGATTTTTATACAATTTTGATTTTTTCTAATATAATCTTAGTGTTGGTATTTTGTACAATCTCATCCACAGTAACAAACCCAGAAATTGTTTCATTTTGTTGTTGTTTGCAGTTACTCATTTTTTGATACGTGATTTGGACTTCAAACCTCACTTGGAAAGATTTTGCTCTGCGTAACGATTCGTTTCTATTATTTCGTCTATGATAAACTATTTGAACAAGTCATAGGGACTCTTATCAATATGTGTTTCATATATTTTAGCTTTTATTCCAAATTTATTCACAGTAAAAGAAAACTGTTACAAAACAAAAATTTGCTTAGCAACAAATAAAATAAACAGCGACGATGTTAAATTTATGGAATGAATCTATAGCCGCTTAATAAAATAAAGAATTAATAACACAATGAAAAATCATAACGATTTGGTCACACTGGGGTCTAAGAAACCCTGTTTAAAATGTTTTTACAAATCTGACACAATAACTTTAAAATGAACAACTTATTTGATATGGTAAAAATGATAAAAAAGATAACATTTTTTCTAAAATATTTTTAAGTATTCAAAAAAATTAAAATACAAAAATTAAAAATATTAAAATTCAGTCAAAAACATCTGTGGCTTAGCCAGTATACCTAACACAGCCTATAAATCGCTTTTGCACATTGTGCATATTGATGCTTTTTGTTCCAAACAGTAGGTTTTTTCAGAATTTGCAAAACATATTTGTTTTCTGTCTTCTTTTTTATCACATATACTACATCGAACCTTTCGTTTAAGTATGTCATCTGTAGGCTCACGTTGTGGATCATCCAAAATTTCTATAATTCTCTGTAGCGTTGATCTTCTGAGAGTAATTTATTCTAAACGTTCTTTTAGATGTGGTTTTATAAGTTTCGTTCCTAAATCTTTAAGAAACTATCTTCTTCTAATTATATAAAACCATGGCGTTTATTCCAGTTCTATCAAGCATTCCAAAAAAATATTCTTATTGGCCACCAAAGGTTTTTTTTAGCAGTAGTTTATGAGTGGCACAGTTGATCAAAACTATCGATATCACCTTTAGTTGTATTGTAAGTTTCAATAACATCTGGTTTCTTGGAATCTTTGTTTACACCATCGTCGTGGTCTAAAGTCATAAATATTTTTTTTTAAGAGGAAATGAGACTAATGTTTTATTATTGTCAAATGCAAATAATGACATGCCTACTTCCTTTTTTGCCAAAAAAGATGGTCGGATTTTTTTTTTATTTTTTCGTAAAGATTCTGTTATTGTTAGTTGAAACTGATTTGAGAGTAAATTTGCCAATGTATGGATGAAAACCAATTATCCATGGTAATGTTGAGGTTTGTATTATGTATTGGTTCCGTTAGCTTTTTAACATAGTATGTATATAGGCACTGCTTTGTTAGCTTCGCAATTTACTTTGCCTACAGATGGACATTTTTTTGTTATTTTTGCAGATTGATTTTTTTCATCTAAGGCTAGGTTCTTGCTGCTACTAAATTTCACGTTTTTTAACCGTTAGATTTTTGTTCATGACTACTTCTAGGTACCTAAGAATCTTTATCGGTTTTATGGTTTCTTGTTCCAATACAATAATAATTTATTTTACTAGTGCAGTTTGTGTTCTTATATCTACTTACTAACTTGTTTGAAGATTTCAACTACCACTTTTGCTAGATTATTGGCATATGTTAGTAGCGTTACCTCATTTAGGGTGCCCCATTTCAACAGTCGTCATATAATATTAACCCCTGTGGTGCTCCTTCTGTATTTTTGTGTACCTATTCTTCCTCATCTATTACTACAATTAGTAGTGATCAATGGCGGGTTTTGGGTCCTCCAGCACTCCATACAGGTGGCGCCTTCTGTCGGAGCAACGGCACCTGTGCTGCCGGAGGGTGAACTACAGCCTAGCGGACGATAGGTGAACAAAAGTTGTCCACCTATCGGACGATAGTTGAACTATTACTTGCAGAAACCTGTGCAGGAATCTGCTCGGCCGATAGTTGAACTATCACTTGCAGGAATCTGCAGGTTGAAAAGTTTGTCAAGTTTGTCCACCTATCGGATGATAGTTGGAGTCTTATCGGAGCAGAATCCTGTAATAAATTAAAGAAAACTGTGGAAAAGATTGGGGATCGGGGCCGGGAAACAAGGAACAAAAAAAAATGAATGTTGAAGTGTTGAAGTGATAAATTTAACTATAAAAAATCGTTCGTTTATATTTCGATGAGTAATTATATACACAAATAAAATATACTAACAATATTTTTTTTAATATGTTTTATTATATGATAAATAATTGTATAACAATTTTACATTTTCAACTGCACAATGTGGATACATTATTTTATGAAACGGACAGTTGACGTATTTTTTATAGTATTTTTTTTTTCAATTATATTTTATTAAATCAATACCTAGTTCACATTGTTTTTCTAGTGAAACTTGATTTAAATTTAATGGTGAAAAGATGCAGGATGATTTGACCATTACCAATGCTTCGCCAAGTTTGAATTGCGTTCTTGAGAAATACTGAGCAACACAGTAGTCTTTAAATTGTAGTGTATCTGCTTCCGGTATGGTTAGCCAGTGTTCATTGATGCACAAGATGTCAAAATTTTTGTTGTTCGTTATGGCTTCAAGCTGAAGCAATTTGTTTCTTATGCACTGTATATTAATCGAGAGGATATTCAAGGATACCGTATATTCATGCTGTATTTTCTGTTCTTTCTTCTTGCTTATGCTGGTTTTTTGTTAGTTCCGGCAGGTTAAAAAATTTCATCTTGAGAAGTATTGGTTTGAGAATTAATATTTCCAGAGACTTTATACTCCTTTTTATCATCAGTGTTTGTGTTTAACTATTGTCGATTATTTTTTATATAATTTTGAAACAAAAAATCATGAATTTTGATTCCCTGATGCCAATTGTTAGGGTCAGATACTGCAATGGCATCGTTTGAATCAATTCCTACTTTAAAGCAATTTGTTCCGTATTTTGTATACAAATTGATGCTCGCAAAGTTTTATTTTATCTTGTTTATTGTCGGAGTGGATATTGCCAATAAAAATCTATTTTCTATTTTCTGCGGCATTAATTCGGCTGGTTTTGATGTTGTATTATTTCTTAAATTATTATGTTTTTTCTTTGCCACTTTAATCTATTCAGTGGAGATTTTATTTGGATTATCTTTGTTTTTAGTAACAGTATTGGTATTTATTTCGGTATTATTCGACTTATTTAAATTGATACGATTTTCATTCTAATTTATTTCAATTTTATTTTTAGCAGAGTTTTTCTTACTTTTGCAATTCGGAGATATTACTGCTAGTACGTTTTTGTTTGGTTTTACATTGTTTTTGTCTAGTTTTGAATTAAAGTTGCCATAAATTCCTTTAAGTATTTAATTATATCGTTTTTTTCACTTATATTCATTTTTGGCTTCCGTATCCGTACATTTAACCATATTAAACTTATCAACTTTCTCAATAACAAACAAATCAAAACAAAATGATAGTTTCTGATAACCTTGTACTCTTAGCGCTAGCTAATTTTCCAAATTTAGTTTATTTTATTCATAGAAGTTTTGTGTTTATTGTGTAATATTATATGAGTATTATTTTATGTAATTAATTAATAACAAGAATGCCAGCGCTAACGTTAAACTGATCATTTATCTGCTGAAATTCTATTTGTTCTATTAATATACAAAAATTTGAGCCAACAATAAAAGTAAAGTAAAATCTAACTCAAAACTAAAAATTTTTAGTTTAAAATAATAATATAGACGTTTTGATTATTCAAACAAATATACTTAAACTAATATAACTATTGTAGTATCAAAAGATGTTGATATACTTGTACTTTAACTAGCTAGTTCACTTAATAATCATATTTTGTTAATTTTTCAGTCACAGTTCGCAAACCTAAAACACTTTTTAGTCGTTGTAAATGTAAACTACCTTCTCGGTCGGCAATAGTAGACCTGGTGGAAAAATTTAAGCTGTTGAAACAAGTTTGTGATGTAATGAATCAAAACCGTTCGCTCAAGAACACATGAGAATATTGTTGATAAAAAATCATTTTCAGGCCCATTTTCACCTTGGAGGCTACGTTAATAAGCAGAATTGTTGCTTTTGAGGCTAAGATAATCTAAGAATGATTGTTGAATAGTCTTTGCATCCCCTACGTGTCACTGTTTAATGCGTTTTTTTGGGCTGGCGGTTTGATTGGAATAGATGGCGCTACCGAGCTATAATTAATGATTTTTTATGGCCGGAATTGGAAGATATTGACGTTGACAACGTTTATTTTTAGCAAGACGGCGCTACGTGCCGCACAAGCAACGAAACAATTGCAATTTTGCAAGAAAAGTTACTTGACCGTGTTATTTCTCAAAGAGGTGATCACAACTGACCACCGAAATCTTGTGGTTTAACACCTTTAGACTTTTTTCTTTGGGGCCACGTAAAAGATAAGGTCTATGCCAATTGCTCCACAATCGATTCGTGGAAAGATGGATTTCGTGAATTTATTGAGGACATACAGTCGCAAATGTGCAATTTGGTCATAGAAAGTTTCGTGAAAATAATGTGATACTGCCACCGTAACCTTGGCGGCCATTTGACTGATATCCTTTTCAAAAGTTATTGGCATACATTCCTCTTTACAATGAAATAAACATTTATTGATTTATCTTAAAAAATACTCGTTTTTTTTAATATCAAAATAAAACCTTTTATTGGAAAACCATATTATTGATTTTAAACGGATTTAAAAAGTATCAAATTTAAAACGTTTTTTATTTATTAGTAATAACTTAAAAAACAATGTAGTCATATTAACTAAACAAATAAATTAAATATTTACATCTAGTTATAAATTATTTTATTCTATAAAAAATATTATCAAGTACGTTCCATTGTGATTTCAATATGGGCAATTCCATTTCAAACGGACCAGAGCTGGGGGGGGGGGGGGGGGTGCATTGAGAAACTTGCTTATGTATTTTTTTAGTTTCTATAACTTATTAGTAGTCTTTTGATTGGTATATGAGGGTATAAAACCCATAAAAAAAAATTCTACAATTTTTTTAAGTTTTTTTGTCGTTTTTTAACTTAATCGCATTTTTTGTTTAAAAACCGCAATTTTAACTCAAAAAAATAAATTTACTAATGAAATCGATCAGAAATTTTCCGTAGAATCCAAATCTGGAGCCATTTCAAGTCTATACCCTGTATATGTTAATGAATAATCTTTTATTCTCTGTAATATGCAACAGTAGACATATACTGACATTAACTTTAAAATCAAAAACCCTAAAGGTTTACTATTAATACAGAAACAAGCATTTTTACGTTTTTTATTTAAACTAAAACGTTTAAAATTCTAAAAGTAATATTTAAAAATTAATTGATAAGTCAAAGCAACGTACTTATAAATAATAAAACATTTTACTGTTTTTTTTTTTAATCAAAAGTTTATTATTATAAATACATTTTTAAATCTTCCAGTGTTGATGTTTCTGAATGTGATTGGTTGAAAATTAAATCTTATTAATTGTTTTGAAATGACTTTTTATGTTTCTTGTACAAAATAATAAAATTCCGGCCTTACATATACCCTTGTGAAATCTCCTCACGTGTTAGGTTATGTACTTTTTTTTAAATTACTTTTGTGTTAAATAAAATGTTTTGACGATAAACAAAATATGTGAAACAAATGAATCTTAAATAAGTTGTTTCTTTTGTTTTAAGATATACGTTTTTAAAGATTTTTTTATAAATTTGTATACGACATTGATGGGATAGCCATAGTTAAGTGTAATTTGTTCAATTGTTTATGATTCTCTATTTTGTTCTTTTGTCTTAATAAAATTGTAATTACATTATGTATTATGCCAATTGCAGTAGCAAATAAAATAGATACTTTTGCGTCTGCTTCTAATTTTTTTGAACTTACTTTTTTGGCAGTGTCAGAAAAAATAGCTATTTTTGCTCCTCCTTTAAATTTTTTTGTACTTCTTTTTTTAGTAGCAGAAAAAACAGCTATTTTAACTCCTACATCTAATTCTTTTGGATCTTTTTTTTAGACTTCCTTTTTCAGCAGCAACAAAAAAATAGATAATTTTTTTCCTGCTTCTAATTTTTTGACGTTTTCTATTTTTGAGCTTTCTTCTTTGACAACAGAAGACAAAATAACTTTTGTTTCTGCTTTTATTTTTTTCGGATTTCTTTCTTTGGAAGTAGTAAAAGAAATAGATACTACTTTTGCTGTTGTTTTTAATTTTTTTAAAGTTTCTATTTTTGGGCTTCCTTTTTTAGCAGTAGCAGACAAAATTGTTGTTTTAATTTTTTTTGGAATTCCTTTTTTGGCAGTAGCAGAAAAAATAAATACATTTTCTCCTGCTTCTAATTTTTTGAGATTTTCAATGTTTGGGCTTTCTTCTTTAGCAATAGCAGACAAAATAACTACTTTTGTTCCTGTTTTTAAATTTTTTGGAATTCTTTGGCAGTAGTAGAAAAAACAGCTATTTTTGCTTCTACATCTAATGCTTTTGGATCTTCTTTTTTCAGACTTTCTTCTTTGGCAGTAGCAAAAAAATAAATACTTTATCTCTTGCTTCTAATTTTTTAAGATTTTCAATTTTTGGGCTTTTTGCTTTAGCAATAGCAGACAAAATAACTACTATTGTTTCTGCTTTTAAAATTTTTGGAATTCTTTTTTTGGCAGTAGCAGAAAAAACAGCTATTTTTGCTCCTACATCTAATTTTTTTGGATCTTCTTTTTTCAGACTTCTTTTTTTGGCAGTAGCAGAAAATACAGCTACTTTTGATCCTACATCTAATTCTTTCGGATTTTCTTTTTTCAGACTTCCTTCTTTGGCAGTAGCAGAAAAAATAAACACTTTATCTCCTGTTTCAAATTTTTTGAGATTTTTAATGTTTGGGCTTTCTTCTTTAGCAATAGCAGACAAAATTACTTTTTTTGTTCTTGTTTTTAAAATTTTTGGAATTCCTTCTTTAGCAGTAGCAGAAAAAACAGCTACTTTTGCTCCTACACCTTATTCTTTTGGATCTTCTTTTTTCAGACTTCCTTTTTTAGCAGTAGCAGAAAAAACAGCTACTTTAGCTCCTATAACTAATTTTTTTGGATCTTCTTTTTTCAGACTTCCTTTTTTAGCAGTAGCATAAAAACAGCTACTTTTGCTCTTACATCTAATTTTTTTGGATCTTTTTTATCAGACTTCCTGTTTTGGCAGTGTTTATTATGAAAGACCAAGAAATATTTATTTTTATCATTTTTTTTTCAAAAAAGTATGTTATATATGGCCATATCTGGTGCGATCAGATAGACTATGTAACTGCAAAATTATCAGCTGGTTGTTACGCTATTAAAAGAACCATTAAACAATTAGGTTACGATGTGGCTAAACAAGTGTATTTTTCTCTTATAGAAGCGTACTTACGATATGGTGCTGCATTCTGGGGTTGCTCGTCAAAAGAACAGATTAATCAAATTTTTATTTTACAAAAAAGATCATTAAGAATCTTGTGTTCTATAAAAAGTAATTTAATATCTTGTAGACCACTTTTTAAAGATCATAAAATATTAACTTTGCCTTCTTTAATTATCTTAGAAACTGTTTGCCTCATAAAGAAAAACTTTAAATGTAGTTCTTCAGATGTTCTCGTGACTAGATCAAATGACCTTAATTTTCAACTTCCCATCCCTCACACTACTCTTTGCAAGAATTCCTTTATTTACAACGGAAAAAAATGTTTAATGCTTTACCTGTAAATATAAAGTCTGAAAAAACTTACCGTAAATTTAGAACAAGTGCCAAACATTATTTACAAAATAAATTATTTTATAGTTTAGATGAATTTTTAAATCCTTAATAATTTTTATATTAGCTTTATATTTTATATTTATATGTATGATGTATGTTGTATTGTATTGTATTGTTTTGCAATGCGCTGTATTTTAATGTATTTTATTTTATTGTATTTCTTTATATTGTAAATAATTAGTTTAAGTTAGTTTTAAAATTTATATTGTACAACGTCATGTTTATCAATAAATTCTACTACTACTACTACTAAGTGTACGGAACAAAAACTTGATTTTGCTCAAACCACTGAAAATGCCTTTCTCTACATGAGTCCTGATTTTGTAATTTATTTAGATTTTTTCAATAAACCATTTTTGTAATAAGCATCAAAATTTGACAAAATTGCCTTTTTTTTCTCAATAATAAATAAAAACGTGCTTTTATACGTGTAAAAAATACCTTAAATACTTTAAGAAGTGCCGTGCACTACGCTTTGAGATATCTTGGAATGTATTCACAGAAATACTTAAAAATTTGAATTTTAAGCCTTTTTCATTTTTTGATCGTTCGTAACTTTTCAGGATTACATTTTTAGAAATAAATTATTAGGTACTTTTTTTTTAAATTATTCAACAAATATGTTTTTATAGCAAAATTTTTTTTTTGTTAAATTTTAAAAATTTTGATAAAATTTAAAAGACAGAAATTAGATAACGGGTATTTTTTTTTTTTTTAAATGAATATATGTGCAAATGATATTCTGAAAATTTTGGAAGTCCCGTGCACTACGCTCCGAGATATCTTAGAATAAATTTACAAAAAATTGTAAAATTTAAGCCTTTTTTGCTATTTTTAAGTATTTCTGTGGATACATTGTAAGATAACTCGGAGCGTAGTACACGGCATTTTCTAAAATTCTCAAAGTATCTTTTGCACATATAAAAGCACGTTTTTATTCATATTTGAGAAAAAAAGAAAATAATCGTCATCTTTTTTTTTTAAGAATAGCTGTTTTTAAAGTTTTGCCAAAAAAAATTTTTTATTGTAAAAAATGATTTTTTGAATAGTTTATTACAGTTTTTTTCTTAAAAATGCAACCTTGAGAAGTTACAAACAATCAAAAAATGTAAAAAAATGCAAAAAAAAATATTTTTTTCAAACTTTGATTGCTTATTACTTAATAATGGCTTATTGAAAAAATCTAAAAATTTTCACAAAATTAGGACTCATGTAGAGAAAAGCATTTTCAGTGATTTGAGCAAAAACGAAAAATTTTCTATAAAATACACTCATTGAATATAATTTTTGACTATTTTTTGCTTATTTACAGCACAAAATTCTTAAAGATGACAAAATATTTCTATAAAATTAAAATGTCATATACTCTGTATTGCTTCTAGAGATCTAAAATTTTAAGAATCACTAAACATGTACAAAGTTTTTAGCAAAATCGAGAATGTCGATGTTGGGACGTTTGTCTAAACTATTGTGGAATTACCCAATAGTGAGTCAAGAGAAAAATATACAAAGAAAAAACTTAAAAAAGACTACATTTTTTTAACAAATATTAAAACAATTTTTAAAAAACAGAAAGTCATAAAACCCAATCGCCTCAAGCTTATATGGTTTGGTTAAAACAGAGAAGAGATACCTTTTAGACCGGTAGTATCAAATAATAATTAACCAATTCATGAATTTTCAGTTTAACTAAATTTACTTTTCCGTAATTTTATTTAACTCACCGTGTAATAAAACTTGCAAATTTAGCTAAGGAAGTAAAGGATAAAAACATATCAAATAGTTGCAAAGTAATTTTTTTTACGATTAAAGTAAGTTTTTTTTTAATATACTTTTGCAAGATTGTCTAAATATTATAAAAGATATACTGTATAAATTTGTTAATAGTGTCACTACACAAATAAAATTAGAAAATGATAGCTCAATGGTAGAGCTCTTGCATATCATGAGTACGGTCGGGCTGTAGAAGAGTCGGCTAACGTTAAGTTTCTCTAGGTGTAAAGTTGGACAAAAAACTGACTTACAAAAACCACATAGACAGCACTATTTAAAAATGCTACGGCGCACTAAGGACACTATATTCGCTGATGAGTAAAACCAATAAACTCATTTAGACAAATAAACGACAAATACATATATACAGCACTCATAAGACCAATCATAATTTACGCTGCATTAATCTGATGTGGTGCAGCAAAGACACAAGTTACCCAAAATAAACTTTTAAAACTTATTCTAAATAAAGACAGATACACAAAAATAGTAGACTTTCAGACTTATCAAACATACTCCAAATTACTGACTATATTAACGCGTAGTCACAAAAATTCTACAAATGTCAACTGAGACACAACCGACTAACTAGGACAATCACCGACCTACGATCATTTGACATAAATCCCAAGCATAGGCTGACTTATCAAAGGCTGCTAATATTCACCCAGCCTTTGTAAATAAAAGCAAATATTCAATTGTTTTAAGCAGGGTTTTTACAGAAGCTTTCTCTGTGATCTACATAAAAACTGTAAATAAATGTTAATTATTATAAAGTGTGTTTTGTAAACAAAGTTATGCTAACCGTACTGTATATAATAACTGGACATACACAGTGTTTTAAATTTATTGGTTAGAATTGTTTGTTTTACTTTAATAATTTTATGTAAATTTGCTTTTATGTAAATATTGAATAAAAAGTTTTTTAATTGCATATCATGCAAGCAGTCCGGGGTTCGATCCCTAACATGACTAATTAAATACTTGCTCTTTGTCTACCGGGGTGGTTTCGAAATCACTTAATAAGTTGTTGATTAGGCTTTCTATAGATTTCCATTTTTTTTTTGTTTAGCATATGTTTCACTCGTTGGTTGAGATTTTGTGTCCAATATTTGTTTCACATTTATTCTTTTGTTCCTGCTATAATTCTAATATGGGTGATGTCTACCAACGTTATTCTTTTCATTTTTTTTTTACTTCTAACTTTATGATTTTTTTTTGCAATATTTTAATCTCAGCGTCATAATCCAAGTCAAACACGGCAAGACCTTTTTTGGCAATCTTTATGTTCACTTATTATGATAATGTCTAAGGTCGTGTTCTTTAAAGTTACTTCTAAGACGTCATGCACACCCACCAATCTGTCTAAGTTAATTTGCAGCATTTTCAACATTTTTGGGCTTTGCAGTATCTTTTCTAATTGTCTCTAATATACTGTTATTTGTTTTGCATTTTTTTTGTTAGTGGCACTTTCTTCGCATTCTTTTTTGGTGTGCTAAAATTTTATACAGATCTTGCGTCTTCTAAGAATTATTTTTTCTACTATTTTGCTGGTAGTTTATCCTACTTGAAGTTTTTCTCTTTTGAGTAGGGATGCTGTATCTGTGTTCGCGGTGTTGATGGAGTAGTGTATATTTCTTTTTTGTTCTTCCATATTTTTTTGACGTCTTCTACTTTGATGTTGATTCCAATGTTTTTTAGTGCCTCCACTATTTCCACCTTACTATTTGTTTTGTCTAGGTTAGTCAAAATAAGTTTTTCTCTGTTTATTTTTGTTTTGCTAACCTATACTTTTTGCTGTCCTCTTTGTCTTTTATTAGAAGCATACCGTTCTCTTTTCTTCTCTTTTCTATTTTTTCTAGGAAATTTATTACCAGCGTTTTTCTTTCTCCATCTGACATTTCTTGACCTAGGTGTTTTAGGTTGTTAAAAACTTCTTATTTGCTCTGCTTGACAGCAAGTTTTGTAACCCATACGTCGATTCTTTCTTGTCTTTTTTGGATAGAACTAGTTAATTCTATAATACCGAAAAACTCTCCAATTGTTCTATTTCCGAGTATTTTTTGAGTAATATTTTTTTTTTAATTCCTATCTCTTCTTCTTCTGTCTCCCGTTTTGCTATCCACAGTGCTACATCTAAATTTGCGACGTTAAGCGAGATTCCTATTTTCATACAGGTTCTTCAATAATTGTTGTTGATTTTTCATTTTTTGCAAGTCTATATTCTTTAAGGGTGTTAGTTATCTGGTGGATATTTCATTTTTTCTTATTAATTGTTTTGTTTGTTTATAAATTCATAATTTTTCTGTGTTTTAATTTTACTTATTTTTTGTTGAAATTCTTGATTAGCGGTTTTCAGTTTCTTCATTTCTATTTTCATCTGATTTATTTCACTGATTGTTATCTGTATTTTTTCTTGTCATGTTATTTGCTTCTTTTTCTTTCAATGTCTCTAATCCTTTTTTAATTTCAATTCTATTTTGTCTTACTTGTGTTGTAATATTTGCCATGCATTTTGATACTTTTGTAATCCATTTGTCAACACTGCTATTTTTGTTAATATTTGTTTTACCTTTTGGGTCAAAGATTTTCTCTAGTTTCCTTTTTTTTCTATATTAATTTTGGTTATGTTATTATTCTCTTCATAATCTTTGCAACCTCCAGCGGTAGAGATTTGACTTTGTTTGTTATTTTATTTTGGTTTGTATCTTTTAACATTTTAAAACTTACTTAGATTTTATTATTCTCCAAAATTCAACCAAAAATTTTAAAATATTTAAATAATGACAGATTATTTTTGCTTAATGTCAAAATAAAATTTTACTATATATATTTTACCCGTTACTCCCGACTCTTGCAAACAGTTTATATCGCTTCTTATACACTTATTTAGTCTTCTATGCTTTATTTATATATCATATTCTTTTCTGAATTATATATGTATTAAAATCAAAACTTTTCTATACTGTTTTTACGTATTGCATGTTTCTATGTGGCTGATTTTTTACCAGAATCCGAATATTCATTGAATTATATTTTATGTTTTATATTCAAGTTATATTTCTTTTGTTACATATATAATATTTTACCTATTATAAGTAGAATACTTATATGTCCAGTGTTCTTAAAAATCTACTATGCTTCAATTTTGTAATAATAGTTGTATTGATCAAATAGTGTATTATATTATGTTTATTCAATCATGATTTAACGATTACTAAAGATGAATGTATGAAGTACTCACGTCTCTTTAAGACTAATCTCACTTGAACATAATTGAATGTTGAATACATTGCATATTTGTTATAGCCGTATATCAAGATGGCATTTAAAATCCTATATATTAAAATAATTCTCAATCATTCGTTGCCGATTGCGTACGATAACATCTGCAAACTATCACTTATACTTGTTAAGTGTGTATTATTACGCGCGTGTTGGTTACCATTGGCATATAACAATACTTTCAATAAATTCCATATTTACCCTATGATATTTCTTCATATTGTTATTTCGTTATATCGATCTTAATAAATAATAATCGGAGAATTGGAACAAGTTTATGTTAAATAAGCATGTGCGCTGTGTAGACCGAAAAAGGGAAAAACAAGCCAAGGCAAATAGGTTATGGGAAAGTGCAATATATTCTTATATGTAAAAATCAGTTATCATTTTTTACATTTTCACGTGAGTATAATTTTTCGTTCGTACTTGAACTTCATGATAGATTCTATCAAGGCATGTACTAATCACTGTGAAATATTATTCATTTGAAACGATTGCTGCCTGTGCTTTTCTCACGAGTTTCAGATTTGATAAATATTATCGATTGATAAAAAATAACGTGTTACAATATTAGTTAGATAGAATGTTTGTTATAATAAAGGTATTTCCTAATTTATCTAACAACACATTATTTAACAATATAAATTGTACAAATTCACACATTTCAGAACACTAGAAAGCCCATTACGAAATGCGGCTTCACAAAAGAAATTTCTAATAATCCGAATAAAAATTCTAATGGCCCACATTAAATCATTTTAGCCATAATACAATTTTAATAATGATATTTAACATTTATGTGATAATTTACACATTCTTATTTCTTCTATTACATATCCTTTTACTTTTGATGATTACTAATGTGCCACTAAATTATATCATTATTAAATAGTTTGCTGTATGAAGCAATATAATTGTAATCTTTTTGGATCATCTAAAAATAGTAAAAAAATTAAAAAAATACTTTTTGTAATTTGTAGGCTAAACACATTTTTGAGTTAAGTCTTTGATTTTGAACAGTGGCGTGCCAAAAACGGTGATTAAAGGCACATTTTGAAAGTGCGTCACTGGTTAACCCGGGCACCAAATAAACTTTTAAATGAAAGATCGAACCTTCTTCTACAAAATATAATTTTTATAATTTTTTGATATCTTTACAAATAAACCAGTGACGGTTCGTCAAAGTTAAAAAAAAAATGCAATTTTTAGCAATAAATTGTGTTGCGCAAAAAGTATCTCCTTCTACATTTTTTTAGATAGAAGTTTGGGCTTAGTCTTATTCAAAAAAGAGAAAATTTAACAAAAATTTATCATATTAATTGCTTTCCCAAAACTCAATTTATGGTCTTTCAAAATTGACCAATGACCGTGGGACAGACGTAATCTTTTTGCCAATTGGTAATTCTTTTAGTTTTATTCTTATTTTTGACATTCTAGTTGTCCCACCCTTCCACCCAAGTGTTGGTGATCAAAAAATTGAATATTTGTCTTTTCTGAAGGCACCAAAAAACTTTTTATCAAAAAATATATATCCAACCTCTTGATAACTGACATTTGGGTGGGTGGGTGAGCCACTCCAGTTTAAACTACTCAAAAGTAATTATAGTTTTGAGTGTCCCACCCACCCACCCAAGTGTTGGTGATCAAGAGGTTGGATATTTGTCCTTCCTGAAGACGTCAAAAAACTTTTGTCACCAGAGTAAGTAGTGATATCTTTCTTCTTGATAACTGACACTTGGGTGGGTGGATGGCCCACTCCACACTTGGGTGGGTGAGTGGCCCACTCCAGTTCTAAATACTCGGTAGTAATCATTCTATAATGTCCCAACCCGCTTGTTTGTCCCACTTCTTGTGTGTTTGGATTTAGATATGAGAATATTGTTTAACAATAAATCTCTTGATAATTATCGCTTGGGTGGGCGGGTGAGAACAATTTTTAATTTGGCTTAGCAAATTATGTAAAATTATCACCATTTTTTGCAATTTATTACATTTAATAACTTTTTTTCTGCAACAATATTATAGTTTATTATTTCTTTCTTTTGTTGAATACATGATAGCCTAGTAACCAGCTAATCTGAAAAAAATGTTCAACTGATTTTTGTTTTGCGGCTTAATACGTCAGAATGTAACGGTTTTTTATCATTTCAATGCTTATAAAAATGTCTGATTACGTCAAGATTTTGCCATTTTTTGCAGTTTATTGCTTATAAAAACCATTTTACAGTAAGAATATTGTAGTTTCAAAATTTTGTCAACATTTTATAAAAAAATGTCTAATTATTTTCTGTTTTACGCCTATAACACGTTAAAGTTCTAGCGTTTTATAAGGTTATAAAAACATTTTATCGTTACAATATTACGGTTTTTAAAATTCTCCCATCTTTCAATATGTGTTATTAACCAAAATGTATAGAAAATGTTTGGTTTTTGTTTTTAGTCTTATTACGTCAGAATTTTATCGCCTTTTGCATTTTATTGCTTATGAAAACCGTTTGACCGCAACAAAATTTATTCATAATATAAAAGCTTTTTCACGTATTATCAAAAAAGTATACAAATTAGATGGTTTGTTTTTGTTTTTCAGTAAATTACAAAAGATTTGCAACTTAATGCTTTTAAAAACATTTTTCGATAACAATTTATGTTTTTCTATGTTTAAAAACGTATATATATATATATATATATATATATATATATATATGGGTAATACCATTACTTTTAAACCAAACTTAAAAAATGAGTATCTCCAAACTGGCTCAAAATTAAATATGTTATAGTAGGTACTGAAAAAACATATTTCCCAAATTTTCGACTCATTAAGTCATGATCTCAATTTTTGGGAGTCTCTTAAAGTTCAGAAAAACACCTAAAAATCACACTTTTTCGGTAATTTTCTATATTTTTTTTCTCAGCGTAGAAACATTGGAAAAAGCTCTGCCAAGTCTCATTCTTTTTGTAATTTCTTGTACTTTAACATGTTTTTTTTTTAAATTTTGCTTTTTTTTATTTCTTTGAGCATGGGCCGTTTAGAAAATAGCCTAAAATTACAAAAATAGCCCCACATTGAAAATGCCGTAACAATGTCAAATTTTTTTTATTTAATTTTTTTGTTTTTTAAAATTTTTCAAAGTTTTTTCCGATCGAACCAGTAAATCGTGAGATATCACTTTTTAAAGATCAGTAATTTGGTCAAAAATGCTCATTTTTGTATAAATTGAAACCGCTGTAATTTTTTTCTATCTAAATTTTTGTTGATAAAATTTTCAGAAAACATTCCTCATATATACCTAAAAAACCTCTGAAAGTTTCGTTCTTGGGAATTATATTGAGTCCGAGTTACAGCACAATTTAAAAAAAAATTGCTTTTTTACAATTTTTACTACCAACAAACATGTTTTTTTCACATTTTTAGATGTGGACTAATTATCTCAATTATTGTAATTGTCAGAAAACTCTCAAAAATTACATTTTTGAATAATTTTCAATTTTTGTGATATTTTTACTTTCACATTTTTTTTTTAAATTAAGTTTTTTTTTATTCCGTTAAGCGTGGTTTGTTTTAAAAATAGCTTAATAATAACAAAAACACATTTAAAATGCTGTGACAATATCAATTTTTTAACAAAATTAGGTCTAATTTGCATTAATTTTTTTTAATTAATTTTCAAATTTTTCTATTTTTTATTTTTTACCTTTTCTTAAATGTATTCGCAACAAAAAAAAAACACTAAAATCGACTGTTGATAATAAAATTGATATTTCTTATTCGAATGAAATATTTTATGATTTAAACATCCATTTTATCTAATATATTATGCTGTCTTTATCTAAAACATTCTTAACATTAAATTTCTCGCTCAAAGGTTTAAAATATTTATTTTTATTGAGAAAAATATTTTTAGATGAATGTATTTTTGCAAAATAATCTTGAGGCACAACCTTCAAAATTAGATCATAAAAAAAAATCGTGAGACTCGCAGTACTTGTCAACCAAATGACCAAAATAGAACTATGTTGAGTCAAATGCAAGAAGAACATGTTAGTCAATCAACACACAGTGTTATCTCTAGCGAATCTCAAACGTCTACTGCTTCGTCAGATTATATATTTACCAGTATAAGTCAAGATAAAAAAAAAATTATTTTGCAAAATTTGGATATATTACCTTTACATAAAAAAATTTCGTCGTTAAACAAAAATACTGAAGCAGCAGATTTAGACAAGAAGTGCTTTTAAAATTTACCGAAAAGTTGTCAGCAACTTTACAGAATCAATTTACCAGTTCCGAACAGTTTATACCTTGATTTAGTTGAAAATAAAAAATCTATGGAAGAAGTAATGCTAAATCTACAAAAAGAATTTGAAAAAGCAACTGTTTTGAGAAACATAGAAATTTTATCACTTTTGTCTAAAAAATGAAATTATCAAAAAATTTGTCAATTTTTTAATTGCTCGCATTATGCTTATCGACTATTATTAAAATTTGATAGAAATATTGGTAAGTTACTTACATTTAAAGCAAATTGATTTATTTGTTTTAATTGATATAATTTTTATTCTAATTTCCAGATGCTATAAAATCGTACAAAAGAAAGTAATATACAAAAATACCTTTTAATGTGCAGAATTTAATTAAAAAATATTATGTAGATGAAAATATTTGTCATATACGTCCTGGAAAAAAAAATACTACCTACTACCAATGCATCAGGCAAAAAAATATGCGTTCAAAAAAGATTGCTCCTTTTTACTGTTCACGATCTGTATAATAATTTTATTGAGGATTATTGTGACAGTTTAGATATTTTACCAAAATTTTCGTACATTGCTTTTTTAAGACCAGTTGAATGCATTATAGCTGGAGATCCTGGAAGCCATAATACCTGCGTATGTGCAGATCACAAAAACATAAAACTAAAACTATCTGCTTTAAATAAAAAAAATAAAATATAGAGATCTTTTAGAAATTGCGTTTTGTAATACGGAAAATATTAAATGCATGCTACATAGATGTAGTAAATGCCCGGGGATAGATAAAATTACAAAAAAAAATAAATGACAGTTGTAATTACCAAGAAGAAGTAATAATTTACAAATGCTGGGTAGAAGAAGATAGCAGAGCATCACTACAAAGTGTAACTGAAAAATTTGAAATTTAAAAAAAAAATCTGGGTACTGGATTAAGGAATTTAAGTATTTATCATTTTATAGCAGATTCACAAACAAACTATTTAGAACATTGTAAAAAAAACTTGACTTCCAACACATGCATTACTATTATGGATTTTTCAGAAAATTATTCGTTCATAATTCAAAATTCTGTTCAGGCTTTTCATTATAACAACTCGCAAGCAACAATTCACCCTTTTGTTATGTATTACAAAAACCTGGTGTTGAAGAATTGCAATGTGCTAGTTTTTGTATTATAAGTGATACCAAAGATCACTTTTCCTACGCATTGCACGCTTTTTTAGAAAAATTTATTAATACAATAAAATCTGAATTTTCATGGATAGAAAACAATTTACTTTTCTGATGGAGCACCAACTCAGTATAAAAATAAGTAAGTTACATTTAATAAGTCACATAATATCAAAACTTTTTATACAAAAATATAATTTTAGTTGAATATATTATTATATTTGTAAAGAAATTTATATATTACTCAGTATAAAAATAAGTAAGTTACATTTAATAAGTCACATAATATCAAAACTTTTTATACAAAAATATAATTTTAGTTGAATATATTATTATATTTGTAAAGAAATTTATTTTCAATTAGTATTTATTCTATACAGGAATCATTTAGCTAATGTATGCTGTCATGAAAAAGACTTCAAAATGAAAGTAAAATCATACAACTTCTTTGCAACCAGCCATGGAAAAACTCTTAACGACTGTATTGGAGGAACGGTCAAAAGAACTGTAATGCGACATTGCTTGAGAGCTTCACCTGAAAATCAGATAATTACTCCTTTAGAAATGTATGAATATCTTCAAAAAGAATTAAAAAGCATTCGGTAAGATTTAAAATTTGTTTAAATTAACAAAATTTATTTGTTATATTTTCGGTTATAATGTGAATAATTTTTTGTTTTACAAATTTTGCCCTGTTTTAAAAAAGTGATTGTTTTTATTTCAGTAATTAAACAATTTCTATATTTTTAGACCATTGTGGGTTTCCGACAAAGAAGTTCAATAACACAAAAAAAATTATATAGTAGATATTCAAGTGTAAAAACCATACCAGGAACAAGAAAACACCATTGTTTTATACCGACCGGAAAAAACAGTTTTGACATTAAAAATACATCTTTTGACTGTGAAAAAACAAAAGTCACAATCAATTTTTAATAATAAAAAAATCAAAAAATGAATAATTAAAAAAAAAACAAACTTATAGAACATTTAAATATGACAGAATTTAAAATTATATAATTTAATTTTATAAATAATTATGATGAAAATAGTTGCAGAAATATTTTTTTGACGGTATATTGGATAGTATTTTATTATTATTACATATTTAAAATTTGGTAGTTAATGATATGATTTTAGCAAAAATTATGTATTTGTCTTACATTAAAAATAAAAATTAATCTATAAATATATATAAAATTATACATTTTCTATTGAAAGCACATTTTTAGTCTAAGATGTGTTCAAACCAATGCAATAAAATGTAGTTTTTTTTTTGCAAAAACAAAAGAGTAAGTATAAATTATTACCAGGTATATTGACGTGAAAAACGCTGTTTTTGCAAACTTTGGAAGTACTGTAACTTTGGCCCATTTTAATTCCCAAGAATCAAACTTTAAGAGGTGTTTAAGGTATAAATAAGGAATGTTTTTTGAAAATTTCATCAAAAAACATTTAGGTAGAATAAAGTTACAGCTATTTCAATTTATACAAAAATGAGTATTTTTGACCAAATTACTGATCTTTAAAAAGTGATATCTCACGTTTTACAGGTTCGATCGGAAAAAACTTTGCAAAATTTTAAAGAACAATTCAAAACCAAAAAATTAAGCTAAATTAGACCTAATTTTATTGAAATTTTACATTGTTACGGCATTTTCAATGTGGGCTATTTTTGTAATTTTTTAGGCTATTTTCTAAACGGCCCATGCTCAAAGAAATAAAAAACAGCAAAATAAAAAAAAATGTACATGTTAAAGTACAAGAAATTACAAAAAGAATGAGACTTTGCAGAGCTTTTTCCAATGTTTCTACGCTGAGAAAAAAAAATTGAAAATTACCGAAAAAGTGTGATTTTTAGGTGTTTTTCTGAACTTTAAGAGACTCCCAAAAATTGAGATTATGACTTAATAAGTCGAAAATTTGGGAAATAAGTTTTTTTAGTACCTACTATCACATATTTAATTTTAATCCAGTTTGGAGATCATTTTTTAAGTTTGGTCGAAAAGTAATAGAATTACCCATATATATTTATTAAAAACAGTTAAGCTATGTTTGTTTTTTAATATTTCACAACTGAAGTGACTTCTTTGCCCGTTATCCAATTACCTATATAACATATACAGGGAGTTTATAAATGAATGGGATTATGTAATCACTTTAAATATGCCGCCTTTTTAAAATTGTCCACTATACTATTTGTTTTGACAGCTGTCAAACAAGCAAGATTATAAATGTATACAAATGAAGAGAATATTTTTATTATTGAATCCTAAGTTAGGAATGGGCGGTTTGATAATGGTAAATGGCTGTATTCTATTCGGGATTGTGTTCGAGAGTTTACTACTAATAATTATAAACATGTAAACAATGTAAACATATAAAAATATTTTTATTGAATTCTAAGATAGGCAATTTTATTTGCGCATTTTTACTACAGCTGGACACAAATATTGTAGCCAGTATAATAGGCAACTTAATACACACAATAAATATGTGTATTGTGGTTGCACTCATGCCTTTGACCGTTTTAGCATTTTTCATTTGCGCTTACATTTTACAAATTCTATTTGCGACGTTGTTCTGAGATTGAAAAATGCTAAAACGGACAAAGGCATGAATTTAACGACAGCCAACATAATTTTTGGGTATACTAAGTTGCCTATTATACCAGCCACACAATTCGTGTCTAGCTGTAGAGCGGCACAAACGTACATTAGATAGTTACATATTCCCAAACATTTATAATCACCCTGTATATATTTAGTATGATTTCTAAATATTGACTAATGGCTTGATTGTTTTTTTTTATAGTAATATTTTCAATGTTTTGAAAACATTATGTTTTTATCTTTTGCAATATAAAGTTAATTTTTTTTTAACGCGTAGGAAGGGGAAAATCTTTAAAAGACACTGGGCAGCCCGTACTGTCCAGTAGTGTCAGATTTTTACTGACTAAAAACCTCACCTTTCTCTTTTTTTTCTTCAAGATGGTTTGCTTGGCGCACATTACAAACCACACATATATGGCACAAGTTTCTCATTATAATTTTTTTTTTAAACAATTATGTTATTTTTCCATTGATCTGCTCTTGGTAGAGTTACAATTTTGTAGTCTTTTGGGGTCCATATCATTAAATAACAGATGGTTTTGTTTGTTATAAACATCTGCCCTTGTAGTTGGTCCCAATATTGATGTTTTTGATTTATTATAGTTTTGGCATCAAAATCTTTATATATAATATAGGTTTTATCCTTTTTTAAAACCTCGGTCAAATCAACATTTCTATATTTGTAAGGACACTTTACTTCAAGAGTTGCGTTGTCAACAAAACCATCAGGGCTGGCTCCTAGATAGCCTGATTTATCCAACCATAATCCTGTAGGTGTAACTTTGAATCCAGTTACCGATTCAAATTTTTGTATGGCTTGTGCTTTGTGCTCTTTTCCCCACTGTACAGC
This sequence comes from Tachinus rufipes, assembly GCA_963932245.1. Lineage (NCBI taxonomy): Eukaryota > Metazoa > Arthropoda > Insecta > Coleoptera > Staphylinidae > Tachinus > Tachinus rufipes. The sequence goes on along the minus strand of OZ010751.1, from coordinate 9,876,696 downwards.
AACAATTGTATTTAAATTATAACCCTCCATTAAACTTTTGAAAAATGAAGCAGAAAACTTTCTTCTGCAAGCTGACAAAACTTGCCCAAACTTGCTGACGTCAATCTATGTTTTCGGGCGATCAACCAATTTTCATTGGAATTTTGCCCTACGGCAACTTCTGCCACTTTTTTAATTTGGTCTTCTGATACCTTAGACCGATCCTCAAAATATTTAATTTTGTTATCAGCATATATATGTTCTGCTGAAAACAAAATATCTTCAATTTGTGGGATCAATTCTACAACATTTCTTAAAGTACTGGGACAAAGCAGCCAAGCTAATCCCACATTTTTGTTTAATTCTTCAGCAAATTTTGCCACTTCTTATTTGCTATTTTTTGCTTTTATTGCACAATAATCCGAATGTTCGGGTGGATAAAAATCATCTAATGTTTTTGTATCAGTATTACCAATATCAGATTGTGTTGGAACATTCCATACACAAGCTGATCAGTAATACTGATATTATTGTGGCCATATATGCACAAGGCAGCCATATGATGGCATATGACTTGCCCTCGTGGACAAGAACAAGTACCCTCAATTATTCCATCTTTTTTATCAATAGATATCTGTAAACAACATATTTATAATAAATAAGTTGCTCAAAAAAATTAAATATATGTAAATAGGTTTTTAGAGGTAACTTACTTGAATAGTGTATTTTATTTTTTTTATGCTAGCTCTGACTACACTTTTGAGTAGCATCGGATTTGCAGTTGCATCAATTATCATTTGGCATACGTTTCCGCTTGCAAATGAATTTTCACCTCTTTTAAGCTGCGAATTATTATTCTTAAAAAAGGTTGCAGTAGCAGAAAATTACAAAAAAATTTTGCCATTGTGAAACTAAAATAATATTGACTGTTATTCATAAAAGAAACTGATTATTTTTAGGATCATCTTTCTATACTGCTAATGTTTATAAATTTTGTAAAATAAAATTAATTTTGAAAATAAAAACATTATCGTAGTTCCGTTACATAATCAGAACATACATAATCAACATTAATTATTACTTGATTGAATTTTTAAAACATAAGCAATTTAACTAATTTATTATGTTTGTTTTTATTACATAAAATAATATAATTGTATATATTTTAAATAGGATATATTTTGAATGGCAAATGGTGATAAACTTTTTCACAATCGCCTACTTATTGATATAAACAAGTATAATGTATAATGATTAAATTTAAATATATATATATATATATATATATTATTAAAAAATGTTTATAAAACTTATAAAATGGATTGGTACATTATTAAATAATAACATATGTATTCGTCACACTAATGCTCCGTATTAATAAACAAATAACAAAAATATAATCTTGGATTATTGAAGCATTAAACCTAATTTTTTGAGTCAATTCTTGAGTAAAATACTACCTATTATCATAAACTAGTTTTACTGAATATAAAATACTATAGATATAATAAAAAAATAACTAATTAACTTAAATTAATAAATGTATTTTAAAATTTAATTAAAACATTTTGTGAGGTTATATTGTAGTGAATATTTTAATATGTGTTAATTTAAAATTGTGTTATTAATTATCTTCATATTATACATAAAATATTACCTTGTTGAACAAATAATCACTGCACAAACACTGAATTGCTGAAAAATATCTTATAAGGCCACAATTAAATCCAATAATTATCTCCCATAAGAAAACTTGTATAAAACAGTTGTTGTGTGACGTCACTACTAATGCCCAGTATTGAATGATGCTAAAACTGGCAAAGGCTGTTTAACAACAACCAACATAATTTTTGTGTATATTAAGTTGCCTATTATACACACACACACTATTCGTGTCTAGCTGTATGTAGAGCGGTACAAACGTACATTAGATAGTTACATAATCCCAAACATTTATAATCACCCTGTACAAATATTTAAAACAAAATAATAAAAAAATTCAATATCATAATAAGTATATTATATTTGCATTACAAATTTTTAAAGTAAAAAAAATTAAATATTAGTATTTTTAACTAAATCATTCAGTTGAAATACAATGTGTTCACATAAATTTGTTCTAAGTATTATACAATAATAAATAATTATAAATATAACTAATCCCTGTAATTTTATAAAATAGAATGTTTATTTGTATTTACTTATTTTTTGATCTCGCAGTCTATTTACATTTACAAATTTACCGGATGCAATTGATTCGATTTTATCCAAGACTTATAATTACAAACTTTAGTAAATACATTAGGCATTATTGAAGAAGAACCAATCTCATCCGAAATATAAGATGCTATACCTATTAGGTAATCATTATACAATAACGGTCCACCAGAATCACCAACACATACACCTCTATCTGGATATAATGTGCATATTTGATTTGGTCCAAAAGACACACCCCAAGTAGACTTGCAATAGCTATTATATGCTGTTTGTAATATTGTATATTGTAATGTTGATGACTGGTTTCTTTGGTCGGTTTTGAGACATTCTCCCCAACCTACAGCCGTGACCGGAAGTGTACCATCTTGCAAGCATTTATATAGAAGAACCTTTTTTGTTGTTTTGGTTTCTACAATAGGCATCACTAATTCAAGCATTGCAATATCGTTTGATAGAGATTCGTTGTTAAATCCCGGATGTCTGATTATTCTTTTTACTCCATGTACTGCGCCTCCAGTTAATAATGAATTGGTTCTTATCACAACCCTTACTTCAGATTCAATCATACTGTAATATAAAACAGTAAACATTAGAAAATATAATACTCAAGTAAAGCAAGATAATATTTCAAATTTGAGAAGAAGCGTAGGTATGTTGCTTAGATGCTTCACATGCTGCAGATACTAAAATTATTTTGTCTTTTACCTCTTCAAACTAAAAACCTTTGGCCCATTTAAGCCTGATTGATTGTGTCAATAGAGCACAAAAAAAACAGTTCAATTGTGCATAGTATTTAATGTGAGCTAATTCTAATAAATCCAACTGAATTTAATAAAATAATGTTAAACTACGAAGCAATGTTAAACAATAAAATTTTTAACAAATGATTAATTATTAATATACAATCGCCTAATAATATTAAATGTAATTGTTAAAGTATAACTTACTCCACGAAGCAATGTGCTGCACTCAATATGTATCTATCTTCAATCATGCTGCCACCACAAAAATGAAAATTAGTTTTATCTCGTATGGAAACCATGAACGGAAACCTTCTAATTCTGGCTGCACTGCCACCGATTATTTTTGCTGTTTTTGCTTCTGCATTATAGCAAATGACAATTAGTATAGCAACTTGCAGGAGCAACATGTTTATTATTCTGAGTGAAATAAAAACTGGTTGCGTTTAGATTGAAATTACTTTATCGACGTCAGTGTGCGTCATTTCTGTTATTACACATAGTGATATATTAGTAATATGCAATTTTATCTTCTATTTGATAAAAATAGGTTGAACTATTTTGTGCAATTTGTTTGTTGGTGATTCATTTGAAATTTTTTTTCTAGATTTATTTAATTTAATTTGAACCCATTAGTCATTACTACCGTATGTAGAAGCTCTTTAGTATAAAAATAAACAATAAGTTATGTATTTTGTAAAAAGTAATATATTTTACAAATAACCCGTAATAATATCCATTTCCCACAAGTATAAACAACAAGCCTATACCCATATTCTACAAATTCACAAATATAAATGTTGTGCACAGGTCTTGTAGGTAGTGCAATTCATACAAGTGGAAAATTGTACTAAAATAATATGATATTTGACCAGTGATTTGTTTAAGGTTCCGTGCGCAATACTTACTTTTTGCACGCATTACTACTACCTATTTTGGTCTAGTTGGTGATCTCGTTATCAAGCTTCTGGCCGAGAGCTAGACATGTGAAAATCCCATGGCATCTATTTTTAATAAAGCTTCTTCTTTAAAAATGATGGGAGTTTTATGGAAGAGATTCCGTCGGTGTGTTCAGCTAGTGGGGAGAAGATATAAATATTTGAGGTGGTTATAATAATACAAAATTTAGATCAAACGCTAGTTTTGAAAGAAGATTTCTGTGTTGTTGGTATGGATAATTCCAAATTTAAGGTGAGGGGAACGGGTTTTTTGGTACAAAAGTGAAAAATATGAAAAGATATTTGAGCTTAAATGTACTGAATACATCGACAGGTCAGGTAGAAAAATAAACTGTCCGTTATAGTCGATAACTATTTCCGTTGAGTCTTCACATGCAAAAACTCGTGGAAGTTACCACGATCTTGCAGTGGATGAGGGGGGTGGAGCTCTCCTATCTTGATGATCCCGAAAACTGACGGAAATTAAACTCTGTCTTGGAACCGTGCGCATATTCATTACCATTTATAAACTCCATTTTGATTAAGCTAGGAATGTTAGGTATTTGAATAGCTTAGATATAAATTCCTACAGAGCAATTCAACAAACCTTTCACTGCATTTACAATTTCAGGGTTATTTGTTACTGGAACAGGTATTTGTAGAGGAAAATCACAACCGTCAAGTTTAAGAGTCGATGTGATTGCTCTTGACTTCAATGATAGACATCGTGGTTGCCACTATATTTTTTTTGTGTGTGTAGTTTAATTCGATGATATCTAGCCTAAATATGCTAAAAGATAGTATCGGGGTTTTGCGCCAAGTACATTACTTTTGGGGAGCACCAAGAGTCATGTGAGATGACGTGGCAGTAGATATTGGTACTTGTTGCGACTTGTCTGTGACGTGACTCTTAGTGCCAGTGTCACCGACCTCCCGGTCTGGAACCGATTCGGGGAAAGGGAAACACCCCGGAGATAGTGCGGTTGATACCACCACAAGTAAACGGTGTTTTTTTTAAGAGCTTGACATCTTTAAATAATACTACAAGACAGAAATATTGTTGGAATAAATTTTTGATTATTATAATCTGGTAGATAATTTCAGGGCATTTATTTTTTAAATATGATTTTTGGCATATGTCCGTCGCTGCTACGAGTTACATGATTCATTCGATCAGTCCAATTTCTCACTACTTTTTCCAATAAATCTGACCGTATGGCGTCAATGGTGGCTGGAATATTGGCTTCCAATACTTTATGAGTTGTTGGTATGTCGGCATTAACCAATGACTTAACATAGCCCCACAAAAAGTAATCGAGAGGCGTTAGGTCGCCAGTTAACAGGACCACTTCTGGAAATAAAGTTGTCACCAAATTGATTTTGCAATAAATTGATGGTTAAGCGCGTTGTATGGCAAGTTGCGCCGTCTTGTTGGAACCAAATGTTGTCAATGTTTAGCAATTAATTATTGGAAACAAAAAATCAGTCTGCATGGCTCGATAGCGTTCGCCATTCACCGTAACGGCAGCTCCTTCCTCATTTCGAAAGAAATAAGGACCGATGATGATGCCAGCTTGTAAACCGCACCAAACAGTCTATTTTAATGGATATAATGTCGTTTCGCTAATGGCTTGCGTCTTAGCTCCATATCCGGCAATTTTGCTTATTGACGAAGCCATTTAACCAGAAATGAGTTTCATCACTAAACACAATTCTTCGATAAAAATGCTCATCTTCGGCCAGTTTCAAATTAGCCCAATCAGCAAAAATGCGACGTAAACGATAGTCAGTTGGATTTAATTGTTGCACGAGCTGTATTTTATAGGCACGCAATCCAAGATCCTTACTTAAATTTTTTTACGTATTTGAATGACAAAGGCCAACAAGTTGAGAACGGCGACGAATCGACAGTTCGGCGTCTTCTTCAACACTTCGCGTTACAGCAGCAATATTCTCTTTGGTACGCACATTTTTTTGTCTTGTTGATGGTTTTGAATCGAGAAGAATAAAATTAGTGCGAAAACGATCAATAACTGCACAAATTGCTTGCTCACTAAGCCGATTATGTTGACCGTATGGACAAAGAGCACTATGAACTTCGCGAACAGATTGTTTTTTTTTTAAGTAAATTTTTACAATTTGGAAGCTTTGTTGTGGCGTTAAACGATACATGATGAATTGCCTAACCTTACTGAACAGAAATGTCAAAACAGTTTGACATTCTCTTTAAGTATAGATAGACAACTACTATCAAAACTTCTCATGCAGCTAAAAAAACACCCTTACTTGCCCTAGAGCGCAACACTTTCAAGGATTTTTTCGTATTGTGGTTTGCCCGATGTGGATGATCAACGGGTCTTGGGCAACTTCCTGCAGAGGTTCTTCAGGTGTGGATGAGGACTTGGGGCAATTGCGTTTGGTTTCTCGGCATGAAGTGCTGGGATACCGAGAAGGTTCCTGTCAGGTTCATGGTGATAACCTGCTGGTCAAGCCACCCTGGGTTCTAAGATTCTCAGTTGCAAGTGTCAAATGCGTCAACGATAGCGGTTGGTGCTATGCTCCCGAACGCTTTGCTATGACTTCTGTTTAGTTTAGGATTCCTCCTGCGAAGCTGCTTAGAAACTTATAGCAACTGTTTCCTTAGTGATCTGTCGGTCATACGGTTCTTTAGCCATCTTCACTAGGCCATGTCCTGGATTTATCTATGAGCACTGGAAGAATAAATGGGGTGTGCCCGTGTATTTTATCGGCATGCATTTCACTGGGCTGAAGGGCAATGTTGCTTGGTTTTGTTGATATGCTTGTAGGTAAAAGGGTTATTTGAGAAAGAGAAATTTGTGCAAAGCACAACCTGAAACAACAAAGACTAAGTAGGCTCGAGGTCTACAATATCAAGGTGTTGGCCAAGGAACTGTCTGGACTTTATTGGACCGTTTCATTGAAGCAAGAAAAAGAATAACTACATTTTGGTGGTATCAGATACATTTAGTAATTTTTTTAGTTTTAAAATTACAGATGTACACTAATTAATACAAGGAAAGAAGGACTAAACTGTTTATTGCACAAAATAGCACAAAAAACTGATTTTCAGAAAAATTATTATGGGCATGCAAAAAATAGTCCAAAGCAGTACAGGCAGCGCGTTGCTGATACATAGCTTTCCTGCTCTTGTTACGGGACTTTATATTACTAAATTACCTTAAATTTTGGACGATAGCCCAGAAATGAACTCGGACAAGGCGTTTAGGCCGAGTGTACTCCAAATTAAATTCCCTATTCAGGGGTAACTACCCCCAAACAAACAAAAAAAACACAAAAAGTGTTAAAACTCTTACAATGAAATTTGACTACATGCTAAAACAACTAATTTAGGATATTTTTCAAATATAGTGAATTTTTTAAATCTCTTTTCAAAGATAAAATTTTCTAAAAATCATTATTGGCGTAAGATTTTTTTTTACGTAAATTTGCAATAACTGGAGTAGTTTTGATTCCAGAAGGGTGGAATATAAACAAAAAAATTTATCTTTAGAAGTTCTTTCTCATATCTAAACCTTAATTTTTTTGTTTAGTGGCGTCACCAAATTTTTGTATTTCAAAATCAAAAATTTTATTGTAAAAAGATAAAATTTGAGGGCCAACTAATGAGCCTATAGCCATCATCTGAGGCAAAATTGGTAAACGACTTTTTGATAGTAAATCGATTTGAAATTGGAGCAAAAACAAGTGTTTTTTGCAAGTGCGCCACTGGTTAATCCAGGCACGCAAAACCTAACTAACCCATGTTTGAGGCCATCTTCTCTACTCATTTTTAATTCTAGCAATTTTTAATTGCATGAAATGTTTTGAAATTGGAGCAAAAACATGTGTTTTTTGCGAGTGCGCCACTGGTTATTTATTAAGCTTTGCGTGCCCAGGCCAAACCTAAAAAACTAAACTTACTTATGTTTAAGGCCATTTTTTACCCATTTCTAAAAAAGTTGATATATGGCATATGGATTTTCAAATTCTACCAAACTTTAACTGAAATTTGGAACTAAATAAAAAAGAAAGATTTTTTATTTCAAAAAACGTGGATTAGTAATAACTTTGGATCACAGGAGGATGAGATGTGAACCAAAAAAATCCTTTTTAGAAGCTTTTTCTCATATCTGGTTTTTTCTTTAGTGGCGTGAACAAAAAATCAAAATTGTGTTTTTACAAAGATAAAAATTGAAAAAACTTTTTGATAGTAAAGGGTTTCGAAAGAGTTACAAGTCTTAAAGTGGAGCAAAAACATGCGTTTTTTGAGAATGCGCTACTGGTTAGTCTGCAAAAAATTGAGTTTAGTCTTAAATAAAAAAATCTTTTTTTTTTTATTGCAGTTCGTCAAAGTTGGCAAAAACGCGATTTTTAGCCAAAAGTTGATTTACGCTAAAGAGTAGAAGTACCCCGGAGTTTATTGTAGAAGGCTACGCAAAGTCTTATTAGTAAGAGGAAAAGTATGTTAACAGTTTGCTTTATCAAATTTTTGAATTTTAGCCCACAACGCTTTTTATGAGTTTTTAAAATTGCACTATTTTTTTTTAAATGCATTTTTTTAGATTTTTAAATAAATTACGGTCGCGCCAAGGAAATCAATCAATTTCTGATAAGATAGCGTCTGCCGAGAAATTGTAATAACACCAGCCACCTGCTGCTTAGCGGAGCACATACTGGAACCAGTAGTTAAAAAGCAGATCTTTATTGAGTTATGACCTATATTGTCATTTAATACTTAATGTTATTTCAATATTCAATAAAATATTACATTGAGTTAATTTATTATTGTGAAAACTATAATTGGCGCTGCGGATTCTTCGACGGTTCAATAAGTGAAGCGGTTTGTTTTAACAATTTACGAAGAAATCAATAGGACACAAGCCAAATTCGAAACGGTGTTGGACCACATTCATTGCGGATAAATCCACCAATACGGAGTACGATTTAATTGCCAAGGAAGCGATGATTATCAACAACCAGATCAATATTATGCTCAGGCAAGCATGTTTTAAGGTGAATATGATGAACAAAACAATCAACCATTAGAACAAGATTATGAAAATAGCGATTGTGAATCAACATTTTCAGGACACAAGTCTCTACAAACCTGTCAAGTAGACTTAACTAACTTGATGAATCTTCCTAAGTTACCATATTTTATAATCCCAGATTTAAATATTAAAATATTAATTGATACTGGTGCCACTGATTTAGTGATTACCCCTAAACCAGCTTCAATGTTTCCTAATCAATATTTCTTTAGAGAAAAAATTACAATTCCATCACTAACTAGAACCTATACCATTATGTTTTCCAATTCTGCAGTCATTTGATATTCCTTTTAAAATTTGATTTAGAGTGATTGGCACTCGCAATATGACGCTTTGGTTTCGTCTTCTAATTTGAAATCATTAAATGGATATATTGACTATACAATTAATACATTAATCATCAATATTATCCTAATAAAATTTAAATATTTTAAACAAAGTGTAACCAAAATTCCAGTTTCTGTTCCTTAAGAAGATGTATTATTATCAGCAATTATAAATAATTATGAAGTTGTAGTTCCTGAATCAATAGTTACTACGACAAATGGTTTTGTAGAAATCCCACATACTAATAATATTGCTTTTTATAAACCTTTTTCAGTAACTTCTCTTAAACTTTATAACTTTGACTATACTCTCATTAACAGAACACCTTAATTTGCAAAAGAAAAAGGAGCCATAATTAAACTTTGCAAATCTTATTCTGAGATTTTTTATAATGAATTTCAAACTTTAACGGCTACAACATCAGTCTCTCATAATATTGCAACTACTTCAGATATTCCTACTTATATTCGACCATTTAGAGATCCATCTGCTATGCAAAAAGAAATTTCTAGACAAATACAAAAGTTATTTGATAACAAAATTATTAGACTTTCTATCTCTCCACACTATTCTCCAGTGTGGATTGTACCAAACAAATTAAATGCGTTCAGTAAACGGAATGATAATTGATTACCGTAGTTTAAATACTAAAACAGTTGAAGACAAATACCCATTGCCCAAAATTGATGAGGCTTTTGACAATCTAGTAGTACTTATTTTACTTGTCTTGACTTAGCACAACAATGTCACCAAACCCCTTTGCATAAAGATTCCTATAAAAAAACCGCTTTTTCCGTTATTGATGGCCATTACGAGAACGAATGATGGACGAAATCCTTTGAGAACATCTCTACAAACGTTGTTTCGTATACATGGACGACGTAATCATATTTTCTAAAAGCCTTCAAAAACATATAAATGATGTCAAATTAACTTTTGAATGCTTACGTAAAGCAAAGTTGAAAATACAACCCAAAAAATCGGAATTTCTAACAAAGAAGGTAGAATTTTTAGGCCATGTCGTCACTAATAAAGGTCTTGAACCAAATCCTTGAAATATATCCTACTCCAAGGGCGTTCAAAAAGATCAAATTCTTCATAGAACTAATAGGCTACTACAAAAGATTTATCCCTTGTTTTTCGAAAATTACTTACCCAATTTCTAAATGCACAAGAAAACATAAAAAAAAATTGATATTATGGATCCTAAGTACATTGAAGCGTTTGAAAATGGTAAGCTTCTAATGACCCACTCTCCCATACTACAATATCCCGACTTCAACAAGCCTTTTTGTCTAACCACAGATGCTTCAGACATTAATATTGGTTCTGTCCTTACTCAGGAAAATAGACCAGTAGCATATTATTCAAGAGTTTTTAACTCCGCCGAACGCAATTACTCCACTATCGAGAAGAAACTGTTAGCCATAATTGCTTCTACAAAATATTTTTGACCATACTTGTTCGGTAAACATTTCACTATTGAAACAGATCACAATCCGCTAATTTGGCTTACTAAACTAAAGACACCAAATTCACGTTTAATCCGTTAGAAAATAAAACTCGACGAGTTTGATTATACAATTCAGTACAAAAAAGGCAAAGAAAATGTTGTTGCTGACGCACTATCTTGCATCAAAATTAACAACACTGAAGATAGTGACTCTTTGATGCTGCAAGTAGATGAAACAGATGATTTCAAACTTGACGATTGTCAAGATCTTATAGACAATGTTCAGGATTCCGAACAAACTCAAAACTTAGAAACTCCCGAAACAGGTAAAAGTACTGTTCATTCACAAGTCGATAATACTTCTGCTGAACTTCCTATTTCAGATGAACCTATTAACAAATTTAACCAACAGCTTTTTATAAAACGTTTCTACAATACAAGCTCACTCTGTTGTCAAAAGATTCAAAAACAAAATCATTCATACTATTTGCATACAAGAACCAGATTTAGAAGTTCAGTTGAACTCTCAACTAAAAGAGACTATAGATCCTAATAAAACGTACCATATTTATTTGTACCAACCCAAGAAAGTACGCCCAATACTTGAAAAAATTTTCAATACTCTCTTTACTATCTCACTAAAACTAATCTTATGTAAAGATAAGTTAGAAGATGTTATTGACAAAGATAATCAACAAAAAATTGGCCCAATTTAAAAGATTCAATAACAAATTACATCAATAAATGTGAATTATGTCTCACAAACAAATATTATAGGAATCCTTATAAAATTCCATTTCAAGGTCCTATGTTACCAACACTCAAAACCTTTCATATAGAAGTATATTCTGTATGTAAACATAGTTTTCTTACTATTATTGATCCATTTTCCAAATATGCCCAATGTTATCATCTTTCTTCAAAAATTGTAATTGAGACTCTTTCCAAACCAAGGCTTTACTTTTCACATCATAATTACCCATACACCCTGGTCTGCGACCAAGGCACTGAATTCTCAAATAACGTACTTTTTGCAAACTTCATAAAACACAATGACATTTTACAACTGCAAGAAACCCAAACTCCAATTCTCCTGTTGAAAGACAGACAGAAACCAATCCAAATAAATCTATTTCTGAACTTATGACATCCATTGTAACTATAGGTATATAATCCGTCAATTCATACGACCACTGGATTCTCACCATATTCATTGATATATGGTCCGTACGCTCACGATATAAGCTTTGATACCAACTTAACGTTGTATGAACAATATAATCAAAATCAAAAAAACGCAAACTTCCTCTTATAGATCATGTTTACAAAAAATCTAAACAACGTGCAAAGCACATTTTGCAAAACGCAAATAAATGTCGTACTGACAAAACACCTCTGACCAACCATCCAGCTCAAATCCTGTTACATATGCAAAATTAACTATTTGTACTAAAGATCACCTTCTTTTCAAAAAAATTAGAAACTACCAAACAGGAAAGTGACAAAATTACCGGTAAGTTGTCGAAAAGTTGAACGACCAAAAACAAAAGTAAACAAAATTCTGTTTGTTGCAGAATAACCATCACTCTGCAGTTGAAATGTTATCCAAATAACGGGTATTTTCAAGATGCAATTGGTAACCAACAAGAATTAGATCATTATCATTAAATACCATTCAATATTATCATTCTATATACAATCATTTGGTCAATGAAACTATTCAAAATCTTCATAAATTAATGTCCTAACGTTCGAAACGAAATCTAGCTAATTTTATAGACTACAATACATTCGTAACTTGAAATATCGACGAAAATGATCTGCAATTAATTAAACAAAATATTCATCTTATATCAGATAGTACTAACGATTTAGTTTTAAAAACAAATCACTTAATTTCTATTGCAAATCAAAACCAAGCACGTTTTAGAACATTTATTACTAACTTTAACAATAAGTTTAAAGTTCTTTCAATCGCATTTGATAAAACCGAAGCAAATCTTGAAGTTTTCTTTCAAATTCAATATCTTATGCAAAATATTGAAAATATAAATTTATTCCTTCTTAGTCTTATTCGTACCATTAGCTTTGCAAAAATCGAATTAACTAATATTGAATTAATTTTATTATAAAAAATAATTAACATTGAATTACAATCTAAAGCAACTCGTCGTTTCAAAAGAACATCCTTATAAACGGTTGCAATACAGTAAATCAATTATTATTTCCACTCATAAGAGAATGATTGTTATGCTTAAAATTCCTATTTTAAACCAAAAATCATTTCTCTTTTTCAAAATATTACCTATCCCCAATGCTGGTAAGCTAATGATAATTCCACCTGCTATATATTGGTCAAATGAGTTATGTTTCATAGAATGCATACAACACCAACCTGAGAAATATATTTCTGAAAAGCAGACTCAATCCGGATGTACCTTAGCCAAACCTCTACAATGTTTGATGGCCAAATTTCAAGACATCATTAGTTACCAACTTCAAGACAACACTGTCCTTGCAACAATCATCATTATTATTTTGATCATCTTTATAATGCCGGCGGTCTAAATGATAATCAAGAAGAGAAAACGGGTTCATCACTTCCTGTCCCTACCAAATTTAATGCTGAAAAACCTTGAGCAGATTCTTCAGACTAGCGATGGAGGAATTACGGTCGCGCCAAAGAATCTAGTCGCTTTCTGATAAGATAGCGTCTGCCGAGAAATTGTAACACCATCCACCTGCTGCTTAACTACGGAGAGTTATTTATATAAATGTAGAACCAGTTAGTTAAAAAGTAGATCTTCATCGAGTTATGACCTATATTGTCATTTAATACTTAATGTTATTTCAATAAAAATAAAATATTACATTAAAAATAAAATGTGTGTTAATCTATTGCCATAAAAACCATAATTAATGCCAGATCTGTGTTCCATATACCAAAACTTTTTGCACCAAAAAATTCATATCTTGAAAAAAACATTATATTATAAAAAGAAAAAATCAATCAATTTCAAAAATCGGTTTTTGGATTTTTGAAAACTAATTATATGAATAAGTTCTATTGACAAAATTTGAAACATAATTTTAAAAACTTTTGATACATTGAATATTTTGTAAATTGAAAATATTAAAAGTTTTGAGTATGTTTGATAATTCTAGATCTATTAAACCTGTTCAGCAATCAAATTCAACTTTGCAAAAAATGGTAATAAACTGTCAAAAATGTTCTAGAGCTGCCTTAAATGTTCTAGAACTGACAAAAACGTTGTAAAACTGTCAAAACAGTTTCTAAGTTCTTAAAACCTGTTTAGCAATATGACTCAACGGTCAATCATTGCTATTAAACTGTCAAAAATGTTCTGGAACTGTCATAATTGTTCTAGAACTGTCAAAAACATCTCAAAATACATCAAATTGTCAAAAATGTTCATAAATTAATTTTGAAAATGTCAAAGTCTCAATTCTCTTCCGTGTCTTGTTCGAAATAAATTAGGGAAAAATGTATATGAATTAATTACTGAATCAGGGTGTTAAAGGAAAATTGGCATGTACAAAATCTATTATTTTAGGAACATAATTAGTTGCTAAAAATATATTAAATAAAAATCAGTCCCCAACAAAGTGATGCAGAGCGTAGCTTTCTTTCCAAATGAATCCGTTACCTCATATAAGCATCCAAACATACACGTGTCTTTTATGTAGCTCGGTTTGCCCGACACTTTGATTGCATACCCCGAAAGGAAACGGCGTGACTTGGTATACATAAAAAAATTAGTACATCATATAATAACAAGTATATTTTATTCGCATTGTAAATTTGTTAAATAAATGAAAATGAGTAATTCTTAAACTAAATCATTTAGTTGAAAACTTGTTCAGTATCATAAATAAATAACAATAACATTAACTAATCCCTGTAACCTTATAAAATAACATTTGTATTACCCAACCCTGTTTGAAAAAAAAAATGATTGTTGTATGTAAATTTACATACAATTTTATTTTACTTTACTTTTAATTATTGATTGTTATGATCTCTCGTTTTCTACATTTACAAATTTACCGGATGTAATTGATTCGATCTTATCCAAGACTCATAATCACAAACTTTGGTAAAGACATTAGGCATTATTGATGCACAACCAAACTCTTCCGAACAAAAAGATGTTATACCAATAAGGTAACCATTATACAATAAAGGTCCACCAGAATCACCAAAACATATACCTCTATTGGGATACAATGTGCATATTTGATTTGAACCAAAATAAACACCCCAAGTTGACTTGCAATAGCTATTATATGCTGTTCGTAATGTTGCATATTGTAAAATTGGTGATTGCTTTCTTTGATCGGTTTTAAGACATCCTCCCCATCCTACAACCGTGACAGAAAGCGTGCCATCTTCCAAGCATTTATATCGAAGGACTTTTTTTGTTGTTTTAGTTTCTTCAATAGGCATCACTAATTCAAGCATTGCAATATCGTTTGCTAGAGTTTCGTCGTTATATCCCGGATGTCTGATTATTCTATTCACTCCATACACTACGCCTCCAGTTAATAATGAATTGGTTCCTATCACAACTCTTACTTCAGATTCAATCATACTGTAATATAAAACAGCAAACATTAGAAAATATAATACTCAAGTATTTTTTTAATACTAACATTATTTTGTCTCTTTTTACCCCTTCGAACAACCTGGCTACTTGGCTACTTTAACCTGGTTGATTGGGACAATAGAGCACACAAAAAATAGTTCGATTGTGTGTAGTAATTAATGTGAGCCAATTCTAATAAATCCAACTGAATTTAATAAAATAATGTTTTTTCTCTTAAACCATAAAATATTTGATAAATGATTTTTTAATTTATATTTTTGTAAATAAATATATAATCGCCCAATAATATTAAATTGTTAAAGTAAAACTTACTTTACGAAGCAATGTGCTGCACTCAATATGTATTTATCTTAAATAATGCTGCCACCACAAAAATGAAAATTAGTTTTATGTCGTATGGAAACCATGAACGGAAAGCTTGTAATTCTGGCTGCATTGCCACCGATTATTTTTCCTGTTTTTGCTTCTGTGTTATAGCAAATAACAATTAGTACTGTAACTTGCAGGAGCAACATGTTTATTATTCTGAGTGAAATAAAGATTGGCTACATCTACATCGGTTACTGAATTAGAAAAAAAAAATATATAAAATTCATTATAAATCAAACAGAAAACCACTTTATTGCATGAAATTAGCACACAAAAATAACTTCTCAATAAATGTATCAAGAAATTCTTTCTTTCTTTCAAGAAATTGATCAGAAATTGTATCTTTTTGTTGCATAAAATTAGTACAAAAAATACTATAAAATTTATTACAAACAAAGCTAAAAGAAATTCATCATAAATTGCACAGAAATAATACATTAAGTATCAAGGGCAGGAAAGCACTGTTTGCAGCACGCCGCTGTTTGTCCGCCCGAGTAAGTTCTTGTTACGGGAGGACTCCGTATTATTAACTACCGCCAAACAAAAAAATACGAGAAAGAAATTTTTACACAAGCTAAAACCTCTTATTCAGGATATTTACTTAATACGGCCCCAAAAAGTAATTTTTATTTTAATAGGCTATAACTTTTTTAATTTTTAAAATATCAAAACGACATTTTTTCAAGATAATTAAAACATTTTAAATTTTCCAAATCTCTTCTCAAAAATAATGGTCAACTCTCTATTCCTGTAAAAACTGGTGTAAAACGTGATTTTTTTTTACAATTTGTTTAATAAATTTTCATTGTTATTTATTAGTTTTTTTTTCTTTTTTTCTGCACTGTTTATATCTTGGATAATGGTTTAAAAACTATTCTTCCCAAACAACCCTGAAATTTTAACAATTGCAGTTTTTTCCTAAAAACCTAAAATAAAAAATTACCCATATCAAGAATTTTCAAATTCTATCACTCTGTACTACAATTTGCTACCAAGCACGAATTTTTCTAAAAATCAGTATTGGCGTGAGATTTTTTTTAACGCAGATTTGATATAAAAAAAAAAAAAATTTAACGGTTCTTTCTCATATCTGAACCTCATTTTTTTGTTTAATGGTGTCAACAATTTTTTTAATTTCCAAGTAAAAAAAAAGATGAAATTTGTGGGCCAACCGATGAACCTCTAGCGATCATTTAAGGCAAAAATGGTAAAGGACTTTTTGGTAGTAAAGTGCTTTAAAAGTGTTATAGGATGTTTTTATTTTTGAGCAATAGAGTCCTAAATTGGAGCAAAAACATGCGTTTAATGCGAGTGCGCCACTAGTTAATCCGGGCACGCAAAACCTAAAAAACTAAAATTACTTATGTTTAAAGCCATTTTCTACCCATTTCTAAAAACGATCGGGATAGGGCATGTGGTTTTTCAAATTCTACCACTCGTTAACTGCAATTTGCAACTGAGCAAAAATCAGTAGCGGTGTGAGATTTTTTTTTTCAAAAAACGTAGATTTGTTCTAACTGGTGTACTTTTGATCCCAGTAGGATGAGATGTGAACCAAAAAATTCCTTCTTTCTTTTTGTTCAATGGCGTCACCAAAAAGTCAAAATTGTGTTTCTACAAAGGTAAAAATTGAGGACCAAAAATGCAAAGGATTTTTTGATAGTAAACGGTTTTGAACGGTTTATACGCTTGGTCGCGTTTGATTGATGTTTTAATTTTTGAGCGTTGGCGTCTTAAAAATGAGCAAAAACATGCGATTTGTGAGAGTGCGCCTCTGGTTAATCTGAGCGTAGATTTACATCAAAAATCTCTTCTTTTTCTATAAATAATTATTCTTAAAATTTGTTAATATTTCTGAAAGTAAACCAGTCGAAGTTTGCAAAAACGCGATTTATGGCCAAAAGTTGGTTTACACTAAAGAATAGAAATGCCCAGGATTTTATCGTGGAGGGCTACGCATAATCTTATTTGAAAGAGGAAATGTGTGTTAACAGTTTGCTTTATCAAATTTTTGAATGTTAACCCACAACTCGTTATATAAAATCATATATTTTTTTAGAATTTTGAAAACTTACTTAAGTTTTGGATATTAATTATAAAAGGTGGGCTATCTAACTTTTTGAATTTGATTCGGCTATAAATAAATATCAAAACGTCAAAATTGTTCTAGAACTGTGATGAAACTGTCAAAAAAGTACCCAAACTACATAAAATTGTCAAAAATGTTTATAAAATAATTTAAAAAATGTTAATTTACAAGAAATGATAAAAACCAAACTGCAAAAAGTTCTATAACTATACAAAAATGTTAGATTTTAAAAAACTGATTAATTAATCTAACTCAACTGTCAATGCTATCAAACTATCAAAAATGTTCAAGAGCTGTCGAAAACAATAAAACGTAACTGCTAAAAATGTTTTTAAATTTGCCTAAACTGTTCAGAAATTTAATTTAACTGTAAAAAATGTTACTAAACTGTCAAAAATGATTCAGAATTGTTCCAGAACAGTCAAATATGTTCTATAAACATCATTAATGACTTAGAACTGTTAAAAAAGTTCCCAATCCATATCAAATTGTAAAATTCTTAAATTGATTTTTAAAATGTTAAAATAGAAGAAATGTTGCAAACCCCACAAGAAAAACGTTTTATATTTGTTAAAAATGTTAGCTAACCTAACCCAGCTGTCAAAAATATTCTAAATTTGTCAAAACGTATCCTACTCAAACCTCAGCGCATATAATGTAGCAGATTCGAGCCCCAGCTCCGGCAGAGCATTAAAAAAAACGAGTCATTTATTAGTTCAGTTTTAGTCTAACACATGATTAGTGACGTTGAAAAAAAAATGGGTAAATCGATAATTCAAGATCCCGTTTGTGTGAACAAAGTCAAACAGTTTGGGATAATCGGAGTTCAGACAAGAACCCAGGGGACACAGACACCTGTTATCTTTCATATAGGAGACAAAGTTTGGAAAAAGAAATATCAATTACAAACTAAGCGAGAAATATTCTGTTCCGTGTCTTGTTCGAAATAAATTAGAGAGAAATGTATATGAGTTAATTACTGACTCAGGGTGTCAAAGGAAAATTGACATGTACACAATCTATTATTTGAAGAACCATAGTAAGTTGTTGCAAATATATTAAATAAAAATCAGTTCCTAACAAAGTGATGCAGAGCGTAGCGTTCTTTAAAAATGAATCCGTTACCTCATATAGGCATCCAAACATACACATGTCTTCTATGTGGGTCGGTGTGCCCGACACATTGTTTGCTACTCCAAAAGGAAAAGGCGTGACTAGGTATACATAAAAAAATTAGTAAATCATATAATAACAAGTAGAAGTATATTTTATTGGCATAATAAATTTGTAAAATAAATAATAATGAGTAATTCTTAATCTAAATCATTAAGTCGAAAACTTGTTCAGTGTCATAAAATAATAAATAATAACAACATTAACGTAACCTTATAAAATAACATTTGTATTAGCCAACCCTGTTTGAAAAGAAAAATGGTTATTGCATGTAAGTTTACATACAATTTTACTTTTTACTTATTTTTTTGATCTCGTGTTATCTACATTTACAAATTTACCGGATGTAATTGATTCGATCTTATCCAAGACTCATAAACACAAACTTTGGTAAACACATTAGGCATTATTGAAGCACAGCCAAATTCTTCTGAACAATAAGATGTTATACCAATTAGATAACCATTATACAATAACGGTCCACCAGAATCACCAAAGCATGTACCTCTATCTGGATATAATGTGCATATTTGATTAGGTCCATACGCAATGCCCCAAACAGCCTTGCAATAGCTAATATAAGCTGTTTGTAATGTTGTATATTGTAATATAGGTGAATTTATTCTCTGAGCATCTTTAAGACATCCTCCCCAACCTACAGCCGTGACAGGATTTGTGCCATCTTTTAAGCATTTATAGCGAAGTATCTTTTTTGTTGATTTTGTTTCTACTATAGGCATAAATAACTCAAGCATTGCGATATCATTTGCATGAGGTTGGTTATTATATCCTGGGTGCATGATTATTCTATTCACTCCATATACGGCTCCTCCAGTTTTTAATGAATTGGTTCCAATCACAACTCTCAAGTTAGATGCAATCTTACTGTAATAGAAAATGGAAGACATAAAAAAAGTGCAATAAAAATGTTTAGATATATTTTAATTAATTTGTTTACAAGCACTTTAACCAATTTATCGAATCTGCCCTTGCCATCAAAGTCAAATATGTACCTACGTGACAGAATTAAACTATTTATTATAAGTTTAGTTATATCGTATTTTGTAATAGTAGAGGAACTAAGCGGATTCGGAGCCAATTTCTTATGGAGATTTACAAGGGGCTCAAAATCCGACTTTTGCGGCCATTTTGGATTTTACCTGATTATTTTTACTACCTGATGTTACCTGATTATTTTTACTACCTGATGTTACCTGATTATTTTTACTACCTGATGTTTCCTGATTATTTTTACTACCTGATTGAGGATTTTTATTACCTTATGATTTTTATTACCTGATAATTTTTATTACCTGTATATATGAATTTTCCTTAAAATGGATTTCCGTCCGAAGTAGATTCGAACCAGCGCTGAAATTAAATTTAGTTTAGAAGTCCGACGTGCTAACCACTATGCCATCAAGACTTTCTAACAATAGAGAGTTGAATATGCTTAATATATTATAGCAAACGCCGAGTGTGACGTAGATGTATATAGAGTTGCCGGTGTGTATAGAGTTGCCGGTGTGATGCTGAAGTTTATCGATGATGTTCGGTTTCTTTGAATGGAGCTACTTTGCACCATTAATTGCTTTGCAATAATGTATTTAATTACATTTTTTGTATAACAACTTTGATTTGAAAAAGAGACCTTATTAGAAATACGTCATTACAAAGCAAATAAAAAATGCAAATTAAGAGAATCCGTATAACGGATAGTATGTTGCTTCCAAAAAGTCATCATAAGTGTTTTAATTAAGTGTAAAATACATTATCACCCTTATGCATAGTCATATTTAATAACTACTAAGATACTACTAGCTGGATATTACTGTTGACCGTATGCATTGTGCTATTTAAAACACTACTAAGCTTAGTTGTCGACTAAAACGTTAGTAGCCAAATTGCCTTGTTTTGTTTGTGATTAAATACATTGCAAATATAACCTACAACTATCAGTTGCAAATATTGATATATTAATCATCATTTTATGACATTTTGCTGTATTTATTGCAATAGATGGTAATATTTCAATATTAGCACCAAAACGTAGTGGTTGCTTCAAGTATATTTAATAAAATAAATTAATGTTATTCATTTAAATAATTAAATTAGTTTAGTGTTTTTCTGTAAGATGGCAGCACATCTAAAATTAAGTTATAATATTAATATGACAGCAGCAAACATCTGATGCTATGCTTTTTGACTCTTACTCTAACTAAACATAATGGTTATTTATTTATTTTAATAATACTTTAAAATTATTAAACGTTATAAATTGTGTGTAATCTTATTTTTTCAAGTTCTTTTAATTTAGATAACAATAAATTATATATTAAAACAAAACAAAAATATATTTTTACATTTGCATAATTTTTTTCAATCAATTTTGTTAATTAGGTTTTTATTTACAAGTTCTACATTCATTATTGAATTTTTATTTTTGTTCAAAACCTTTTCTTTATTTGTTTTTACCGCGCAAAAATGGGACTTACAACAAACTTCATGTCACATAATACTATGTTGCCAAAACATAATTTTATAGTTAGTAGCTACTAACTAAATTATATTAAAAATCAACTATGCATATGACACATTTAGTATGGTGTAAGTAGCTCCTAGTAAGTAACGTTTTAGTAGCATACTAACCAAACAACTATGCATAAGGCTGTAAGTGTTTATTATGTACTTATCATCTAAATACTTTTGTATTTATTTTTCTTAATCTCCCTTTCTATTGTGTGTATTAAAAACTTATCACACAGCTTTCTATTAAGTGTAAATTATATCGTCATACAAAAATTGGATGTTTGAATGGATACTGCGTTTTTTTCTGAAGCTAGCTATCATCTGGGTGGTAATCAATGATCTCAATTTTAAAATTTTAAAGATGTTGGCCCTACTTATGGTTTTGTCCTCTATCTTGTCTTCTATTTTATCTTTTATCGATTATGTTGATTAAATGTAAATGCATCAATTAGATTAAAAAAAAATCATTTTTATAAATTGGTTTGTTGTCCTAAGGTAAATCGTGGTAAGATTAATTTAAAATTATTATTGATTTATCAGGACCTTTCTAACTTTTAATTTAAATTTAAAATTTTAATCAAAACATACTTAAATACATTTTTTATTAAAGCTAGTAACAAGAAATTAATAACTTAAAAACAATTTGTAAAGGTTACCGTTAAATATAGTCTATCAAACAAAATATAAAATAAACATGGGTTTTATTTGATAAGTTACAATAAAGTAACTAAAAAAATATTTGTTGTACCTGACACAAACATCGTGATCTCTTGACATTCACTATCCACATCTTACACAACATCTTTGCGTTGTCTTGTCCTTGTTTTATCCGCATTTCTGGAAACTTTCTCCAGTTTAGTTCTTCTTTTCTCTGCAATACTTGGTTCATTGGTGGTATTCTAAATTAGCACTCCCACGCAATATTTTCTAGGAATATGTTCTTTTTTATTTTTCTGAAGGGTTGTTGCATTTATTCTTACAATGTTTATTAAATTATAAAATAATACTATAGGCCCACATCGTGTGTTTTGGGCTACATTTGACCTCTGGCACAATTGATCTACAAGATCTACATCAACTTCTGTATGAAAGTAGAATTTAAAATGTTTAGTTTCTTAGATTTTAACTGGTACATTTAATTGGTTTAATCATTCGCAAAACTTGGTTGTGTGCCTACATACATTTCAAAATTCATTTTTTTCTTTTTAGATTTCATATTTCCATTGTTGGATATGCCTCTTTAATTTATTTCCATGCTTTTTGTTCATTGCTGTTTTTATCCAAGGTTTTCATATTGTCAATCGGTCTTGTTTTGGGTTTTCTAATACTGGAAGACCGCAAGGTTCATAGTGTATGCCAACTTTACATTGACTGCTGCAAAGACTTTTTTTCCATATTTTGTAGTTAAGCTGCGCTGGCAAAAAAACATTGCCGCTAAAATGCAAGTAATTGTTCGTTGATTACATTCGCTTAGTTTTGATTCTGAAAATGTGTGCACATTCTTTATGCAAATCTAAGATTGGTGCCAATTTGTCTTTATTTTCTAATTTGTCTCTAACAACGTTAAAGCGTAAACATCTCATTAAAAATTGATTCAAGTCCATTTCCTCCTTTACTGTTGTCTCAACAATTGTGTATATTTTCGTCATCATCAAGAACAGTAGCCGAATGAAAGCTGTGATTTCTGTAGCGTCCGCCCGCTTGGCTTCCAATGTCCACTGGCATTTGTGTTTAGTATTCTCAATAAAAATATTGGTTATATGTCATTTTATTAAATCTAAAATATTGGTTGCAGAGGTTTTATTCCTAGCTTCAGCTTTTAAAAACTTAAAAAAAAGCTGATTTCAGAATTGTCGAAAACATTTATTGTCACTTATTTCTTGCTCAGACACAGAATCGTGATCACTTGGATAAACATTATCAGTTTTTTTATTTTCTTCATTTTCATCATATTTATTATTTTTACTGCTTGGTTTACACTCTCCAAACCATTGCATTTAAACATTTGGATCTCCACTTATTTATATTTTTTGTTTTTTGTTCCGCTAACTTTTTAAACCTATAAAATAACAATTATCCATCCCATTAAACATAATATTATACAAATAGTAACCTAAAATTTTCAATAAATTAATTTAAATAATTATGAACCGCAGCCTTGGTCATAGTTCACGGTTAAGTAGTCAATAAAAATTAGTAATAAAATTTCAAAAATAATATATACTTGATTAGTTAAAGTATATCCCGAATGGATTATGACTTATTTTCAAAAATCATAAGAAAGCAAAGATTTGGGCCTTACTATGGATGGGCCACGCATTATTTGTTACATGCCAAGGTTAAAAGATTTAAAAAAAAGTGTATTTCTTTCTAGTTTAAGATCAATCTACAAATCAAAATTTAATATGATAATTAAGAATTAATTTATTTTAAAAAATTGTTATTTAAAAGTTGTAAAGTATTTGTTTTGCAATGTTTGTATTGCATCTGGCAATTTTTATCATCTTCTTTGAATTAATAACGAAAAGTAAACATATAAATTACATCTCTTCTCTGTCTCTCTTCTTATTGTGTAAATCGAAAAATTATACTAAATGTATCATTATACATTGGGGTTTACATTTTGTTGTCAAGTTTTGATGAGCAGAATTTTATTCGAATAGCAAAAAAAAACATTTTCAAGTTTTGGCGCCGATAGGTAAATGTCTTTATGGTGCCGGCAAGCGCAAAAAAGAAGTAAAATTGCCCAAAATCGGTTCAGGCAACAAAAGTTGTTAGTGATAAACTTGATCTATAAAATGTTGTTTTCTATTAGATTTTAGGTTAGATCCACAAAATGCAATATTGGTTGTGGACGTGCAAGTTGAATTCTTTATGTTTTCATAGATTTGGTTGGTTTTGGTTTTTTATTTCTTGCAAAAATTAAAATATATGACTGAAAATATATTCAATTTTTCAAGTTTGGTCTTTTTCGTTTCGCCGATTAAACTGTATAAAAATATTGATAGCATAGATTTATTTTTAAATAGAGTAGTTGGTCATGGTCATGGCATTAATTCAATTTATACTAGATTTTACGGCTAATTCGTCTCTTGTACAGTCATCCAGTTGTTTTAAAAAGATGGAACTGCTTCTAATTGGTAAAATGTGCTTTGCATAAAATTTCAAGGCTCAAGTTCTCATCGCATTGTAGTTTTTGTGAACAAGACCTACATTCATTTGGCCGTTACGTATAAGACCTTAATGTCAAATACAGTGTTAATACACAACCTTAAGGCCTCAGTTTATAGCGCAGTCTCAACTGTAGCAGCGTTATTTTTGTTTTTTAAGGATTTTTTTCTTTACGGAGATTCAGCTTTTCCTAAGGCTTTATGTTTGGGATTGGGGTTACTCAAAGGTAAACAAACCCTTTTGTTCTCCTTTGCCGACGTAACAGACTGCTTTAGTACTACACCTGCCCTGTGTTGTTTTCTTCTTTGCTGTTTATCGAATTTAATTGTTATATTTATTATTTCTTTTTCTTATATTATGATGTAGGTGATTTATCCTGGTTCCACAATTATTGGCATTCAGCATTGTTTCAACTTCTTAGTTTCTTCACTGATGAAGATGAAGTGGGTACATTTCGTAATGGCTTGTGTGAACAAGTCTTATATTATTATACTGCTGGTATCGGTAACTTTCACTGATTTTGAATTTTTGGAGGTAAATACCAAAGCATCCATGTCACCCTAGGACTTCACTTATGTTCACATCCTTAGGTTGATCAGTGAGTTGGTCTAGTTAGCTTTATCCATTTTTCTATAGACTTCTATTCTTTTCACGCGTTAGGTACTTTGCTTATAAATTCGGTTTTCTTC
Source organism: Tachinus rufipes (assembly GCA_963932245.1). Classification (NCBI taxonomy): domain Eukaryota; kingdom Metazoa; phylum Arthropoda; class Insecta; order Coleoptera; family Staphylinidae; genus Tachinus; species Tachinus rufipes. The sequence goes on along the minus strand of OZ010751.1, from coordinate 9,851,319 downwards.
AAATAGACTTTTTGATGAAAATATAGAACTAAATATTTGAATCCATAATAACATTCCTCACCGCCTTTTTTCAAATTTACCTCATTATTCAATTACTAAAATTTATAACTTAGATTCAGTTAATTAAGTTATAACGTATATAACATAATAATTAAATAAAATGTATTTAATTGAATAATATCTAGTTCGAGTTGTGCACAAATCCGGAGCGGAGCGAAGTGAACGCGGCCAGTACTTACAATCGACTGAGTTTCGGTGTTATTTTCATTTAAACAGACTGCGGCGCAGTCTCTGTTTCGGTGTTTTTGGGTTTTTGGCTCCTACATTTTCGTCCATTTAGTTGCGCTTCTTGTTAGAGTTATCATTCAACAGTTTCAGATAGTGTTAGGTTACAGAACTTTAGCAATTTGATTGGAACTCTATCTGCCCCACATGATTTTCTGGTCTGTTCTAGTCATCAGGTAATAAAATATTAAAATAAAATATGGCTAGAGATGATACAAGTAGATAAAATGGTACACAGTAAACATTATCACAAAATATTAAAAGATGGCATTAGTGAACAATAATAAGCACACGTATATCAGGTACATAAATATTTGTTCCTTTAAATAAATAAAAGCCGAGTGGGGGTTGAAAGGTCTATAAATGGTAGTACCTGGATGTTGTGGTTGGGAAACTCTCTGTGGACTGCTTCGGTGAACTCTGGGGTAGAGTAATAACTTCTCTTTTTTTCATAATTGAAACGTAGGGTGATCGTTCCTTCCCAATATATGCCAACGTCCTCTACTATCAAGTTGCCGTTTTTTTCGAAAGTCAGATCAGGTATCTTTTTTCCGACGGCGGTATAGTACCGTCCAGTGTACACATTCTAACGTTTGCAAGACGCCATATCGTGGATTAGGAATACGATCCGGTCGTGTCTCTTATCACGCATCCCTTTAGTGATTTCACACTTTTGGAGCACGTGAGACAGGGACTCGACTCGACCGCAAACTTCGCGGCAATGTCTGGTATAAAGCGGATTCGCGGGGATACCCATCGTAGGGAGCATGTTTGATCTGAGACGAATGGTCTTGATAAATGTCTTGCCGTTTCAGTTACTCGATGGTGCTCTAAGCTAGTCCGAGCAAGCAGGAGACGACAAGCATTGACGACAACAGCCTGTTTCCGGAGTAAGAGGTTTTTAAAACCTGCAAAGCTTTGGGGCGTATATCGTTGGATGATATACTTTACAAGCTTGGAGTGTAAATGATTAGTAATTACCCAAGCCCTTCCAGATTCTACCACTTTCTCTAAGTGTTCTGAGATTATTTTGCCAGATTGTCAGGCGCCAATTGTTTTTGCTTGTTGTGTCTGAAGAAATCCACAAGTTTACAAAAAAGATATTTAAAAGAGTAGCTGGGAGAAAGGATTCACTTGAATGATTAAAATAAAAAAAGACATAGTTATATTCAAATTCAAATAAAATGTAAAGGTATGTGTGTATAATGAATAAGTGAGTATCCAGTTTTCCATACCGTATAAAACAACTGGAAAGACATAGTAGCGTCTCACTATACATACTCGGAAATTTAACGGTAAAAGGGTAACTACAAAAGATCATTCTTATGCTTAAGAATGTAGTTCCGGAACCTTTTCGAATAAGAAAAATGCTGATAAAAAATTAAGAAATTGGTTTGAACCCTGCCCTAATAAAATACCAGCTTAAGTAAGTCATAAAGAATGTAATCTTGGACATAATCCAAGACCACACGGAAGCTAATAATCTTTTCCCCGCCTACCAACATGGGTTCTGATGGGGCCATTCAGCTGTTCATCAACTAAACCGCGTGACGTACCACATAGTAAAAGGTTTCAAACAGAAAAATACCACGTGTACCACGAGTGTTTCGAGAACCTTCTCCTTTCCATCTCTTTTACAATAAGCTTTTATGATGTCATATTGGAAGCGTTTTTAACATTTATCGTCACAAGTATACATATTTCTCTTGTTTTAAAGGTTTTGTTCATTTTTTTTCTGATCTCCTTGACTTTGTTTATGGCTGGCACCGTGGACTTTTTCACTCTAAATCTAAATTGCAGGTCTGAGAAGTTTTATTCTTTTCCAAGTTTTTTTTTTTTTTTTGAGCTTTGCTACCACCATCTGTTCATATAACTTTCCGCAGGTGTCAAGAAGACACATTGGACGGTAAGATCTAGGATTTTCTTCATGTTTTTCTGGCTTCTTTAAGAGTATTTGCTCTTTTCTACTTCTCCCGGTTTTTTTTTCATGCATTCTGTGTTAACGACATTCAGTATGGTTTCCGGTATTCCACGGCTATCTTTACTACTTTTTTGGCTTGCTTTGCGTAACTCCTCTGGCGTTAGTTCTTTTGCTTCACCGTCCGTTATTTTTTTTCTCACTTTGTTTCCGTGTGTGCTGGGAACAAATCTTAGAAGGTGTTCTTTCTCTTTTACTTCTTGCCGTGGTCTTGGCCTAATTTTTTTGGCGGCTATTTGTACGCATCCCTCTATATGATTTTCTCAATGTTCTCGTTCAGTTCTTTTCGCTTATTCTCTTTGGATTTCAGAATTAAAGTTTTTATAATATGTTGTATTTTTTCTCTACTTTTACTGCCGGTGCCTTTTTTCCTAGCTATTTCTAATGTTCGTGCATTCTGTTCTAGCTTCCGCTCCTCTTTTGTCCACCAGATAGATGACTTGTTCTATGCTGTTTGATCTTTTTAGTACTTAGTACTTATTGCACATGTTTGTAATTTTGCTGACTAGAGTTTTACTTTTCGTTATTTGCCTTTTATCGTGACACTTTCTAAGGCTTCTGAACTTTGTTTTGTGTCGTTCAATTTAGTTTTTTTTTACTTTAGACTTTCTTACATCCTTTCTCTTTGCTACCTCAAAGAGGATGTACATGTGCCAGTTTAGAGACTCGAGTTCTGTTGCAATTCCTCTAGTTAACAATTCTTGTACCAGGTTTTCTGTGCGGTCAATGTATGTTTTTTGTTCTCGTCTGACAAACATAGGATTAGTAAAATCATTTATAATGAGGATCCCATTTCCCGTCGCCTATTCCTTAAGTATTTTTCCTCTTCGTTTCTCTTTTATTGATCACTGGGGATTTAAAGTTAAAAGCTTCTGTCGCAATAATTTCTTTTTTGGCCTTTTTCACTTCCAAACTCTTTAAATTCTGCGATGGTACAATTTGGAGAGATATAGCATGACATGATTCTGATATGATTGATGTGTATCCAAGCCATTTTAGTCTTTTTATTTCCCACTTGAAGCTTTTTTGGCATTATTTGGATCATAGTGTCGCAATCTGTGATCTTCTTTTTTAGCAATTTTGGTGTTTGATTTACTCATTATGATGATGTATGAGATAGAATTTCTTGCGGTTACCTTCAAGATATTATAGGTAGCCACCGATCTGGCTACGTTAATCTGCAGAATTCTCAGCATCTTTGAGATTTTTAGTATCTTTACTAGTTGTCTCCGATTTACTGTCTCCTTTTTTGTTCTGAGCTTGACCGGTCGTCTATTTTTGTGTTTATTCTTTTCCGCTTCTCTGTCTAAAGTTTTGTATATAAGACATTTAAATTTACCACTGTCGTGTTTGTCTATTTTACAATCAAGGCAGTATTACTGTTCTGTGCACGCGTGGGTGGTATGTCTCTCTGTACCGCATCTCCAGCAAGCTCTGGTTATTAGTTTTACACGACAGTTTACCATGCCCACTCTGATGCCCACTCTGATAAATATTTTATATATACATCGAAATGCTAGTTAGCCAAATTGTATTTTTGTCCAAAGGCAGCATAAACGTCACACGATAATAAAAGATATGACGGAGCACTGTCTAACACACCAATCACTTTGTAAAACAAGTAGCTTCAGTGAGCAAGAGTATACACTAGAAAGTTTAACAAAACTAAAAAAAAATTGTGGCTCTTATAGAACCAGTCTCACGGCATATAATAATGCCCTAAAGAAACCCAAAAGAGGACAATTAATCAAAGGCACTTTTCCTGAGCTCTACGCTGATGGAAGCTCTTAATCTAGAGGACTTGGAATTACCAAAAAAAAAACAAACAAAATAGGGGATCAACACATTCCAACCAATCGCCAGGAGCAGATGAAATCTATCCCACCATGGTACAGAAAGAGTTCACAGTTCTAAATAAGTCTTTTTGCAAGATTCTCAGAGGAAAGCGGTCAATAGTAGTATATAAATACGAAATGTTTTTTTTTTTTTTACAAAAACAGACGGTTCGACCACTGCATCAGCAATACTTGTACTGGTACTGGTGCCTACCAAACGAAAAATATTGCGATTTAGCTATACGCCTGCTAGTCAGTGCAGAAACACCATCTAATGAAAAGAAATAAATTTGGGTGCTTTTTTGAATATCGAGTGACATTTGATCATACTACCTTCAAATCCATCGCAAAGGCACTGGAAAGCCAAGAAACAGGCCCAATTTTGCTCTATGCTCAAAAACCAGATTTGGGATATTTGTAAGTTTTTAATAATCTCTTGATACCTACATTTATTAGATTGCACCACAAAATGAAATGCTATTTTATATTTAGATTTAACTATTGTGTCATTTAAATACATAAATAAACCACCACACCACTGGCTCGCGAAGAGTTTGTTATTAAAAATTAAAAAACCAAAAGCAGCATGTGATTAGTGAATTCTTTGTGATGTGCCGGATTAGTCCAGTCCATTTGGGTATGTATGCAGATATGATACATCTGTTGTAGTAAATGCTGCAAACACAAACGAACTTGAAATTAAATTAAATGCAATTTTCTGTGAGTTTCAAGAAGGGTGTCTACGGAACCGTTTAGTAATTAATATTAATAAAAGCCAAACAATATTATTCAAAAATAGAACTAATTTTGATATTAGGTTAAATCAAACTAAACTTGGTAATACAGCAACAGCTCTATAATATATATTGAAAATGTCTAACATAAATCTAAGAAAGGAACTACATGTATCACATCTTATTTCCACATATTATTCTCTTGTCTACCGCGCAATTAATTATAATATTATAACATTGGGTCAATCAAAGTTATTTAATTAATCATAATAATTAATAGTATTTGTTTCTGATTATTGCACAGTTTAAAATATTTGAGGTTAAGATATTTTAATATAATTTATATATACTTTATTGTGCTGATTTAGTTATTTTAATTTTTATTAAGACCTGTTTCGGCTGTTAGGCCATCATCAGTTTTATTTTTTCACAGATATTGTTGTGTGTTGCGGGTGGTGTGAATTGTGTGAATAATATATATATACTATATTATAATATTATAAAAAACTTAAAAAAATTTAAAAACCTCAAAAATTTGAAAATCTTCATAAACTTTCGAAACTTCAAAAACTTTAAAAACTTCATAAAGTGTCTAAATTTTAAAAACTTTAACAACTTTAAAAACCTCAAAAAGTTCAAAAACTTCAAAAACTTCAAAATATTGAAAAACTTGAAAATCTTCAAAAACTTTAAAAAATTTAAAATCTTTAAAACTTGAAAACTTGAAAACTTTTGGTCCAGAACCTAAAATGGCAAAGTTATTCGAGAAGGCGCCAAAAAAGGCAAATTGCGGCGTTGCCTTTGAAGATGGCCGCCCCCTCCCAATACAAAAAATGTAGCTAATTTTTAGGCCGACTTTTCGTCTGTAGGCACTTTTGGTCCATGTCCTCTTCGTCCTTCTCCTGCTCCTCCTCCTCTTCCTATTTGTCCGCCTCCTCCTCTTCCTCTTTGTCCGCCTCCTCTTCTTCCTATTTCTCTTTCAGCTCCTCTTTGTAGAGCCCGTCGCTCTCGTCGGCGTCGGCGACGACGACGACGACCATCTAGAACAAAAACACACAATAAATATTATAGAAATAAAAAAGAAGAAACCTTTAAATTACCGCCGGCATTTGCATGTGGGGCTGGAGGAGCAGCCGGCGCTGGATCAGCCGGCGCTGGAACTGCTGCTGCCGCCGGCGCTGGAACTGCTGCTGCTGCCGGCGCTGGAACTGCTGCTGCGTTATTTCGTGGTTGTGTCTCTGAAAGTGGAATTTAAAAGTGTGGCAAAATTACGTTTAGAAAATATTTAAACTTACGATAATTTCTAATATATTCTTCCATTGCGTCGTCCATGTTTGGCGCGTCCGTCAAAATGTCCATATCTGCTATGAACACACAAAAAAAGTTATTAAAAATCACTCTTCGAGAAAAATTTTAAAAGATCACGTGATCAACAACTTTAACTACCGAACAAAAAATTAACATTAACATTAATCGACAAACTTTAGCTACTCGACAAAACATTAAAAATCACTGTTCGACTAACTTTGACTACTGAACAATAATTTAATAGCAAATTAATGTAACTACTAAAATTATTATTTGTTTCACATAAAAAATTGTCACTTGCATACATAACTAGTACTACTGACATTTTGTTTTGACATAATAAATTGTCATTTGTATACATAATTAGTGAAATTAGTGACCATTTGTTTCGACATAATAAATTGTGATATACGAAAGACAATTTATTATGTCGAACAATTGAAAATAATTTCAATATTTAAACGTAGGACAGACAATTTTTTATGTCAAACAATTAGTAATAATATGAATAGATAAGTATACGAGAGAAGACAAATTATTATGATGAACAATTAATAATAATATGAATAGATAAGTATACGAGAGATTATTATGTCATACAATTGAAAATAATTTCAATAGTTGAGTATATACGAAAGAAGACAATTTATTACGTCAAAGAATTAATAATAATTTCAATAGTTTAGTATCAAAAAGGCAATCAATAGTCGAACACTAATCATCAAACTTTAGCTGCTCGACAAAAATTGAAAAACACTCCTCGACTAACTTCAACAATAGAATAGTAGAACAATAACTTAACATACACACACATCGACAAATTAATTCTAACAACATAATAAATTATCGTATGCATATTGAAAGTATTGTCAATTGTTTCGATATATAAAAAAATAACATGCGCATACTCGACTACTGAAATTTTTATCAACATATAAATAATAAATTATCATGTGCATTCTCAACAACTAAAATGATGATTATTATTATTAATTATGTCGCATTCAGAGAATATGGGCAATCAGTCGCATTCAGAGAATATGGGCAATCACAATTGTTGAAACATTTGCAATAACTGAATATGCCAATTAGTTACAAAATAAAGTAATAGACATGTACTTACTTGCAAATTACTTGCACCGGGAACAGCAACAATTAAATTAAATATTGGAAGTCACACACACAGGCACACAGCAATTGCGGTTAGTTAGGAACGCAAAGCGCAGAAGTGAAAAGTAGGCAAACGACGTCACATGTAAACAAGTGGCGCCAGCTACTAGCAAGTATAAACAACTTGAGTGTTGTGGGTATTGTTAAGATGGCTCTAGTGTGTGTGTTTGTGCGTTACATACAGGGTGTTGGACAAGAAACGTACGACTGAATTACGTTATTTTTTAACCGATTTTTATGATTCGAAGACCATTTTTTTTTAGGCAAGTACACACAAATTTGTTTTTATTTTTAGTACAGTTGCTGTGGCAACTAACTTTATTTCTTCAAATGCAACATACATTTTTTAATTGTTTGAATCTTTATGGTATTTTCAATACAACCATGTAAATAAAATATACTTTTGTGTAAAATATATATATGCACGCGGCGTCTAAACTCTGTTTTATGAATTTTTGGTAAACCATATAATTTAGGAGAGATTGAGTTACAAATTTTTAACTTTTTATTGTCATCAATTGTTATAAAATTTTTGTTGTATTATATATTTTATTAAACCCCATTATGTTTAGTTTGTATTTTATTAGTTGGGTCTTTATCAATTTTTAAATATGTATTTTTATCGTTTAAAATATCATTTATTTTTAAGTCATAATCTTTTTTATACATAATAACTGTGGCATTTCCTTTGTAATATTAATTGTATACGAAAGACAATTTATTATGTCAAACAATTGAAAATAATTCCAATAAGTGAGAAGACAATTTACTATGTTGTACAATTAAAAATAATTTCAATATGTAATTATGTAAAGATAATTTATTATGTCAAACAGTTGTCGATAATAATTTCAATATTTAAGTATAAGAATGACCATCTATTATGTAGAGATAGTAATTTCAATAGTTAGGTGTACACAAATTAAAAATAATTTCCATAGTTGAGTATACAAGAGAAGACATTTGTCAAAACAGTTAATAATAGTTTCAACGGTTAAGTATACGACAATTTATTATGTCAAAGAGTTAATAATAATTTCAATAGTTAATAGGTATACAAACACTAATCATCAAACTTTAGCTGCTCGACAAAAAAATTGAAAACCACTCCTCGTCGACCAACTTTAACAACTAATTAATGTAACTACTAAAATTATTATTTGATTCACATAAAAAAAGAATGTCATTTGCATTTGCATACATAACTACTAATATTAATTATGTATACAAAAAACAATAAATCACACACACACACACACACACACACACACACACACACACACACACACACACACACACACACACACACACACACACACACACACACACACACACACACACACACACACACACACACACACACACACACACACACACACACACACACACACACACACACACACACACACACACACACACACACACACACACACACACACACACACACACACACACACACACACACACACACACACACACACACACACACACACACACACACACACACACACACACACACACACACACACACACACACACACACACACACACACACACACACACACACACACACACACACACACACACACACACACACACACACACACACACACACACACACACACACACACACACACACACACACACACACACACACACACACACACACACACACACACACACACACACACACACACACACACACACACACACACACACACACACACACACACACACACACACACACACACACACACACACACACACACACACACACACACACACACACACACACACACACACACACACACACACACACACACACACACACACACACACACACACACACACACACACACACACACACACACACACACACACACACACACACACACACACACACACACACACACACACACACACACACACACACACACACACACACACACACACACACACACACACACACACACACACACACACACACACACACACACACACACACACACACACACACACACACACACACACACACACACAACACACACACACACAACACTCACCTTTTTTGCAGCTACAACGGGAAAGAATAATTATGCATGAAGAAATAAAACAAAAACAAATCATAATTTTTTTCTATTGAAAATATGATTTTCCATATATATTTATGTAATATATTCCTCTTCCTCTTCCTCCTCTTCCTATTCCTCTATGTCCTCCTCCTCCTCCTCTTCCTGTTTTTCCTTGTCCTCCTCCTCCTCTTCCGTTTTCTCCTTGTCCTCTTTGTCTTCCTCCTCCTCCTCTTCCTATTTCTTCATGTCCTCTTTGTCCTCCTCCTCTTCCTATTTGTCCGCCTCCTTCTCTTCCTCTTTGTCCGCCTCCTCCTCTTCCTATTTTTTTTGTCTTCTTTCTATTTGTCCTCCTTCTCTTTCAGCTCCTCTTTGTAGAGCCCGTCGACCATCTAGAAGAAAAACACAATAAATATTATAGAAATAAAAAAGAAGAAACCTTTAAATTATTATTTCGTGGTTGTGTCTCTGAAAGTGGTATTTTAAAGTGTGGCAAAATTACGTTTAGAAAATATTTTAAAACTTACGATAATTTCTAATATATTCTTCATGTTTTCATTGAATTTTATTTACCACTTGTCTGAGTAATTGATTTTATACTTTTGTTTTTCATTATACTATATTTGCTTGTTTTATTTCTTTAGACATTGCAAATTTGTTGCCAGTTGTGATGCTGAAGTTTATCGATGATGTTCGGTTTCTTTGGTTGAAGCAACACGATGGAGCTATTTTGCACCACTAATTGCTTTGCAATAATATTTATAATTACGATTTTTGTTTAACAACTTTGATTTGAAAGAGAGACCTAATTAGAAATACGTCATCACAAAGCAATTAAAAAATGCAAATTAAGAGAATCTGTATAACCGATAGTATGTTAGTTCCAAAAAGTCATCATACGTGTTTCAATTAAGTGTAAAATACATTATGTATTTATTATGTACTTATCATCAAAATACTTTTGTATTCATTCTTCTTAATCTCTCCTTCTATTGTGCATATTAATATACACAGCTTTCTATTAAGTGTAAATTATATCGTCATACAAAAATTGGATGTTTGAATTCATACTGCGTTTTTCTGAATCTAGCTATCATCTGGGTGGTAAGCGATAATCTTAATTTTAAAATTTTAAAGATGTTTGCAATACTTATGGTTTTAGTTGTTAATAGTTGTTAATTACTTTTGCATATAGTATTTATATTTTAAATTGTATAATTAAAATATTTTTTTTAAATTTTTTTTTTTTTTTTTTTTTTTATACTTTTATATGCTTTTATTATTTTTAATATTAAAAATAATAAAAGCATATAAAAGTATAAAAAAATTTTAATTATACAATTCAAAATACTTATGGTTTTGTCTTAAATCTTTTTTTCCATCTTATCGTTTATCGATTATATTTTTTTTTTCACAAATGGGTTTGTTGTCCTAAGGCAAGTGGTGGTAAGATTAATTTAAAATGATTATTGGTTTATCAGGACCTTTCTAACTTAAAATACATTTTTCATTAAAGCTAGTAACAAGAAATTAATAAATTTTAAACAATTTGTAAAGGTTGCCGTTAAATATAGCCTATCAAACAAAATATGAAATTAACATGGGTTTTATTTGATAAAATACAATAAAGTAACTAAAAAAAATATTTGTTGTACCTGACACAAACATTCTGCAAATGATCTCTTCACATTCACTATCCACATTTTACACAACATCTTTGCGTTGTCTTGTCCTTGTTTTATCCGCATTTCTGGAAACGTTCTCCAGTTCAGTTCTTCTTTTCTCTGCAATACTTTCGTTCATTGGTGGTATTCAAAATTAGCACTCCCACGCAATATTTTCTAGAAATATGTCCTTTTTTATTTTTCTGAAGGGTTGTTGCATTTATTCTTAAAATGTTTATTAAATTATAAAATAATACTATAGGCACACACGATGTGTTTTGGGCTACATTTGACCTCTGGCACAATTGATCTACAAAATCTACATCAACTTCTGTATGAAAGTAGAATTTAAAATTTCTAGTTTCTTAGATTTCTACTGGTACATTCAATTGGTATAATCATTCGCAAAACTTGGTTGTGTGCCTACATACAATTAAGTCAATCTATGGCAATTTGTATTGCTATTCAGATTACAATCTATTACATATTATTTTTGTTAATAAAACTTGTTGGGAAATAGTTTTTTATTCTTGAAACTTGAAACTGAAATTTATGCTATAAATATGAATCCTTTGTTTTTTATTTGGATGTTTTTATTAAATATAACAATGTCGGTATACCAGTTTTTTTCAGGCAGTCGGTTTACACGGTTCTGAAACTAGTGCAATATCTATGTTATTTTTTTTTTCCCATTTTGATACAATATGTCTGTTGCTGCTCTATCTATATTTAGATTAACTTTTTTATTATTGGATTTTGATTCTCTCTCTTTTGTCGATTTTTTGCTGTAGCTACTGCTTTTCAGTATTCTATGCATGCCAACCAATTTGCTTTGTGTAATTTTTCTTTACTTTCTTAGCACCCTGGTTTTTAAACCTTCTTTTACAATCTGTCTTGTTTTTCCACAATTGTAACAGGGCGTATCTGTTACACTATCGTATGTACATTAATCTGATTTGTGTTCGAATCTTAGACATTTGCGGCATTTAACCGGTTGATACTTTTTTTCTACTTACCGTTTTTATATTGCCTTCGTTCAGTAGTTTAAGGCCTTCCCATGTTGGTAGAGTACCGACCGCGTATTGTAGCCAGTCTTTATTTGGTTCTTTAGACATTATTATTTCAATCTTTTTGTTTAGTCTAGTTTTTGCAATTATTGTTCCTATTATTTCTTGTTTTGTTGTTAATTCATTTTTGATAAACAGTGATATTGTTTTATTTATTTTTTGTAATTTTGTTCTTGTTTTTGCCTCTTTTCTTTTCGTAGGACGTCCTATTGCCACCTATTTAATTCTAACATTTTCATTTTTTATTTCTTCTTATTTTTGTTGTTTCAACTCCCATTTTAATTGCTTCTATTGTTTAGCATATGTTTCACCCTCTACAGTTTTAACTGATAATATTTTTTAATTTTTGTTTTATTTTATTGCTTTTTCCATCCTTCTTTTTCTGAATTTGTTTTTATATTTTCAACAATTATGAAGTTTTTTATGTAAGTATTTAATTAATTTTTATGATATTTTACAATTAATAATTAAAATTTCCTTTTTTTATATACTTATATATACATTTTTTAAATATTGTATAAATGTACTTAATTTTATAACTTTTTTAAATTTTCATTTCCTTCCAGAGTTTTGGAATTTTTTTGCTTATATATAAATTGGCGTCGGCTGTATGAACATATAAATAGCTAACACGCTTAATCGTTTTCTTCAATTGGCATTAGTTTAGAGCATCTTCGAGTTTTTAGCAATTGTATTTATAAGAGTTGATAAATTTATACGAGGGAAGTTTTTATGTTATCTACCTAGCTAGCCAGACAAACCATATTATACTTTTCAAAGTTACAACCATTAATACAAATACACTAACGACTTTCTAGTAACAGGATGCATAAATTCATGCAGGTATGAAAAAAATAAATCTTCGGATGTGTCAAACCATGTCTTAATTTTTGCTTGGCTCGCATCCACATGACCTCTACATTCGATGTCTTCAGGGTCTACAAAACTTTTCCTGATGGACAACCACTTGATGTGCGTATATACCATTGTTAATTTCTTTGACGTTAGAGTAGCTTCTCCACGCGCCAGACACTATTATCGTACCCGGCACTACATACGTTGAAAAAATTTACTTTTGTCTATTACCACAGTTTTAGAGTTTCCCTACTTACTACCGCCTCCCCCCCTCCCTTCTCCCCTATCGTCAAATTATTTCCCACCCACATACCGCACACATTTCGGAAAAAGTTATGCCAATCATGAAAGGTATGATTTGATTGCTACTTTCTGAACTATCAGCTTCATTAACAATCAAATTTTCAGGAAGCTCATGGCACTATCTATAAATGACATAAATCAGATTGTGGTAAATTTAATTTCGACTTAGAAAAAAAAGACTTATGGCCCTTCTTTGATAACCACTGCAAATTTTATCATCTCTTGTGGATTAATAACGAAATGTTTAGCAAACATATAAAATAACTCTCTCTTCTGTCTCTCTTCTTATTGTGTGAATCAAAAAGTTATCATAAGTTTTAATTTAGTACAAAATGTCATCATCATTATACATTTGAAGTAGGCCTTAAGAGGTTGAGGATAAATGTGCCGCAAGCGCAAAATATGTATTTTTATAACGAACTTCTGATATAACGTACTATTTTTTAAGGTCCCCTCAGATATGTTAATAACCAAGCTTTACTGTATGTTGATGTTTAAAATTTGAAAGACTTTTTCCAATTATAACCACTGAAAATTAATTAATTATATATTTAATTTAAGCAATAAATATCAAAATTTAAATATACTTATTGCAAAAATACCAAGAAAAAAATTAAAACCATTGTAAAAGATGATTATATCTTGGGTTGATTCTCCATGTAATGTAGATGTTTATTATGTTGATATTTGGTTTTAATTAATACACTGGTTACATTTCATACTTCGTTGGTATTTATTAATAATCATTTATTAGTCGTATACTAATTGTATAATTATTCCATGATAATGATATGATAATCATGATTAATTTACTTCTATTAACTCTTATTGACTATATTATATTAACTCTATTCACTGTCGTCTTCACTTGCACCCTGGTTTATATACCATTTCAACGCAGTCCAATGTCACAGACTTGGAATGCGCTGATAGTGCAAGGTGAGTGATATTATGTATTATTACTTATTGTAATAATACATAACATATTTAGTTTAACATTTACATTGTATAACCCTGGAGGAAGGTTGGCTATTACGCCACTACACCATCTCATTTAAATTTTTATTTTTTTTACAACCAGAAATTGATAAATCACCAATTTGTTTTACCTCAACTTCAACGCAATTAAAACGATGCTGAATTTGCAAATAAAAATTGTGAATTTGTAGTAATTATAACTAATTATAACTTATAATAATAATTATTCTCCTGCTTTCGATCAATTTTTGCAAACTCAAGCAGTTTGCCAGTCTTACCTCAGTTCACTTCAGAGAATCTCCGCTGGCAGTTATTGAGGGTAATTTCCTTCCAAGCGCACCTCCCAAACCCTATTGCAGGTGCGGATGACAACTGAGATGGTGATTGGGCACCTGCTGTCCACTTGATGGGAATTCTTTTTGCCTTTGAAGATAATTACCGTGCGGTTCTCTCTCCACACTTTGGGGATATGCGAGAGCATAAGCATTGCATTGAATATGAGCAAGAGCTTTTCCGTTGGGCCACTGTCATAAGTCTGTCGTTGTCAGTCTGTCTAGTCCTTTAGCTGGGGATTTGTTGTTAGCTAGTGCCCTGTAGATTTCCTCTAAAGAAATTGGTTGACTGATATCCATCAACAGTAGGGCGATCTTCTGCAACTGGAACTGAGTTGGTAACACCGACACTTTCCAGGATCTCAGCATATCTGGCCTCTACATCTGCTAGCGCTGGGAAAACGCTAGCAGCTGCCAGATCATGCCTTTCTATCACCTTGTCAGCCAGATCCTTTCTGCTCTTCGAACACAGTTTTTGTGCTGCTTTGTAGCGGTCAGCCCTTTGAGGAGCTTGATTATTTGCGTTCGCTCTAGTGCAAACGCCGGATGTAGAAAGTCGGGATTTAGGATCTGTCTTAAAATATCCGCGTCAGTCATGTTTGGGATACTGTCTAAAGTCTGTCGTAGGAACACTCTTACCTCGTAGTTGAGTGCCACAGCAGGTGGGGGCGGTTGGCAGTTTAACCGGAGGTGGCAGCTCCGATCTTTCTGGTAGATTTTCGGCTCCCTTCTCGTGTTGGCGGAGCTTGTAGCAGTATGGGACGCTGGATGTGGTGTAGAAATGTTGGGAGGAACGTTTCCTTGACTGTTGTCTGGTTTAGTGCCTCCAGGATACTACACTCGACGAGTTCTGGGGGTCCTGCGGGGTTGTCAAAGAATACGTCTTCTTTCTCTTCCAATATGTTGGACTCCGACCTGGAGCACTTTCGAGGGCTGACAGTTAGAAGGGAGGTGCGGATCTGCAGCCTCGTTTCGGTCCATCGCCATTCTGTCTTGAAGCTGCTTGTATTTTGGCCGCTGCCGAAGTTATTTGACCGCTTCTTTGGAGCGGGAAAGCTTTTCCGATAAATAGGTCATGCGGAGGCCGGGGGGACCCTGGTAGCTAGTTTCGAGCTTGGCCATTGAAATTTTTCGACCACGCTCCATAGTCAAGGTCAAGGCTTGCCTGGTGTATTGTTGCAAGCCTTCCTCGGTTAGTTCTATCTGGTGGTAGCTGGTGGCGTTTACGCGCTTTTTCATTATCGTACGCCTTGCCGCACTCGCAGTCAAACATTGTAAACACTAAATAATACCTTTCGCCAGACAAAGTCTACACTAACATAAAACATGAAATCGGAATCTTTGGTCCCACACTAGGTGGGTTATCAGATTAAGGTTTAAAGTCAGGTCAAAGTAGATTCGTTTGTCGGACCCGTGTTTTGTGGCATGTGCAGGATGATGGATTCTCCTGGTTTGCATTGCACTCTAATATCAGCAAGCGCGAGAAGCAGTTCCGATTCAAGGGCTACTGTTGAATACTTTAATGTACTCGGCTTTATGTGAATGCTTTCGAGAGGGAGAAGGGGATTATTTTTTACCACGATTGTATCAAATATTATTTCGTAAGAAGAATATTGTTAAAGTAAAATGGGAAAGTTAAAAATCGGAGAGAAAATGCTAGCCGAGGCACAACCAATAATAAATTTAAAAGAAAACATAAGATATGCACAACTTGATTTAAAAATTGTATGAATAAAAATGTATAAATTTATAAATAACTCAAATTGGATGCAATATAGAAAAACATTAAATCGGTATGGTTAGTATATTCCAAATTGCAAGTCTGTATGGACCCAATGAATTATTTTCCAAACCCATTGGAAAGCAGAGATTTTGGGCTTTAAAATGGATGGGTCATATGTTATTTAGTACATACTAAAACAAGTAACAAAGATTGAAAGATTTTAAAAAATAATGCAAATACCAATTTATTTATATTTTTATTGCATCGGGTAGTTGGTGTCCATTGCAAAATTTTATCATCTCTTTTGGATAAATCACGAAATATCGAGCTACAAATATGTACAAACTCTGTTTAAACAATATTTTGCAATTCGGATTTTTTTTTAATAAATTAAATAATATTTAGGATGTTTGTAAGTTTTGAATAATCATTTCATTCATTTATTGGATTGCACCAGAAAATTAAATGCTGTTTTATTTTTAGATGTTGTGACATTCAATTACATAAATGAACCACTCGCAAAGAGTTTGTTATAAAAAATCAAAAAAACCAAAAGCAGCATGCAGTATTAGTCCAGTCACAATGTACATTTGAAAATGCAATTATGTATGCATCTGTTGTAGTAAATCTGCATTTACAAACGATTTTCAAATTAAATTAAATGCAATTTTCATTAAGTTTCAGGAAGGGTGTCCACGGAACCCTTTAGTAATTAATATTAATAAAAACCAAACAATATTATTCAAAAATAGAACTAATTTTGATATTAGGTTAAATCAAACTGAACTGAAGTAATACAGCAACAACTCTATAATAATATGTACTGATAATGTCTGTTCAAAACTAATAAAGACCACTTTTGCTATCATAAATCTGAGAAAGGAACTACCTGTATCACATCTTATGTTTACATATTATTCTCTTGTCTACAGCGCAATTAATTATAATATTATAACATTGGGTCAATCAAAGTTATTTATTAATCATCATAATTAATGTATATCATAATTTTATTAAATATAAAGGATGGTTGAGACCTTTACTACGTGGTAATCCATAATAATAAAATAAAACACTGTCTACGTTTTTTACCACAAATACTTGTGGTAAAAAACGTAGACAGTGTTTTATTTTATTATAATTTTATTAGAAATAAGATGAAATTATATTATCTATTTTTATAATTAATTTCAATCAAACAAAATTACTATTACTACCTACTATTAATAAAAATACTGATCAAATTAAAGACGTGATCAAATTTATTTACAATTAATGTTTATTGTTATCAATTTACCATCAAATATGTGGTCCGGCTAGCGCGGCTATAAAATTATTTTCCTAGAACGGTGCCGGGAGTTTTTAAGCGTAATTCGCGCCAACCAATCAAATAACCACCTCGTGCAAGGTGCCCGGTCAGGAACGAGGGGGAACTGGCTAAAAATAGATTTATTTCTATGTAGTGCGGTCAAGCGGCGGCGATATGACGAATTGTCAGAATCATTTTTGTCAGTCTCCACTCAACGTTCGTTGATTAAAAGTGGTTGTGTTGGCCAGTATTTTCTACAGTTCTTTATTATAAATCAACAATTACGGCACAATTGAAATTGTGATATAATTAAATTACTTTACAATATTAATAGTAATGATTTAATTTAAATAAATATGTGTTAGTTGTACATAATTAATTAATTACAATCATAAATTTAATTTATTAATTAATAGATTAAAATTGTGTATATATGAATATTCCATTTGATATTAGAAAAAGAAAACAATTGTTTTCTTATTTTGGTCATTGTTTCTTCAAATACGTTTTTATGTATGTGGTATTTTTCTCTTCGCATGGTTTTTAAGGAATATGTATTTAATTCATTATATTTATTGGACTAAATGCAGTGGCGTTCGTTTTAAAGGGGTTTGAAATAGTGTTTTCATTGAATTTTATTAAACACTTTGCATTGGGTTTGAGTAATTGATTATAAACTTCTGTTTTTCATTAAATTATATTTGCTTGTCTCTATCTCTTTAGACATTGCAAATTTGTTGCCAATTGTGATGCTGAAGTTTATCGATGATGTTTGGTTTATTTGGTTGAAGCAACACCATGGAGCTACTTTGCACCATTTATTGCTTTGCAATAATGCATTTAATTACATTTTTTGTATAACAACTTTGATTTGAAAGAGAGGCCTTATTAGAAATACGTCATTACAAAACAAATAATAAATGCAAATTAAGAGAATCTGTATAACGGATAGTATGTTACTTCCAAAAAGTCATCATAAGTGTTTTAATTAAGTGTAAAATACATTATGTGTTTATTATGTACTTATCATCTAAATACTTTTGTTATTATTTTTCTTAAACTCTTAAGTGTAAATTATATCGTCATACAAAAATTGGATGTTTGAATGGATACTGCGTTTTTCTGAAGCTAGCTATCATCTGGGTGGTAATCGATGATCTCAATTTTAAAATTTTAAAGTTGTTGGCCCTACTTATGGTTTTGTCCTCTATCTTGTCTTCTATTTTATCTTTTATCGATTATGTTGATTAAATGTAAATGCATCAATTAGATTAAAAAAAAAATCATTTTTATAAATTGGTTTGTTGTCCTAAGGTAAGTGGTGGTAAAAATAATTTAATACTATTATTGATTTATCAGGACCTTTCTAACTTTTAATTTAAATTTAAAATTTTAATTAAAACATACTTAAAATACATTTTTCATTAAAGCTAGTAACAAGAAATTAATAACTTTTAAACAATTAGTAAAGGTTAAATATAGCCTATCAAACAAAATATGAAATAAAAATGGGTTTTATTTGATATTGAAGTTACAATAAAGTAACTAAAAAAAAATATTTGTTGTACCTGACACAAACATCCTGTAAATGATCTCTTCACATTTACTATCCACATTTTACACAACATCTTTGCGTTGTCTTGTCCTTGTTTTATCCGCATTTCAGGAAACGTTCTCCAGTTTAGTTCTTCTTTTCTCTGCAATACTTTGGTTTATTGGTGGTATTCTAAATTAGCACTCCCACGCAATATTTTCTAGCATTTATTCTTACAATGTTTATTAAATTATAAAATAATACTATAGGCCTACATCGTGTGTTTTGGTCTACATTTGACCTCTGGCACAATTGATCTACAAGATCTACATCAACTTCTGTATGAAAGTAGAATTTAAAATTTCTAGTTTCTTAGATTTTTACTGGTACATTCAATTGGTTTAATCATTCGCAAATCTTGGTTGAGTGTCCACATACATTTCAAAATTCATTTTTTTCTTTTTCTTTTTAGCTTTTATATTTCCTTTGTTGGATATAGGCCTCTTTAATTTATTTCCATGCTTTTTTTTTGTTTATTGCTGTTCGTATCCAAGGTTTTCATATTGTCAATCCGTCTTGTTTTGGGTTTTCTAATACTGGAAGACCGCAAGGTTTATAGTGTATGCCAACTTTACATTGACTGCTGCAAAGACTTTTTTTCCATATTTTGTTGTTAAGCTGCGCTGGCAAAAAAACATTGCCGCTAAAATGCAAGTAATTGTTCGTTGATTACATTCGCTTAGTTTTGATTCTGAAAATGTTTGCACATTCTTTATGCAAATCTTAGATTGGTGCCAATTTGTCTTTATTTACTAATTTGTCTCTAACAACGTTAAAGCGTAAACATCTCATTAAAAATTGATTCAAGTCCATTTCCTTCTTTTCTGTTGTCTCAACAATTGTGTATATTTTCGTCATCATCAAGAACAGTAGGCGAATGAGAGCTGTGATTTCTGTAGCGTCCGTCCGCTTGGCTTCCAATACCCGCTGGCATTTGTGTTTAGTATTTTCAATAATAATATTGGTTATACTATGTACTTTAATTAAATCTAAAATATTGGTTGCAGAGGTTTTATTCCTAGCTTCAGCTTTTAAAAATTAAAAAAAAAAATGCTGATTTCAGAATTGTCGAAAACATTCATCGTCACTTATTTCTTGCTCAGACACAGAATCGTGATCACTTGGATAAACATGATCAGTTTCTTCATTTTCATCATGTTTATTATTTTTACTGCTTGGTTTACACTCTCCAAACCAATGCAGTTAAACATTTGGATCTCCACTTATTTATATTTTTTGTTTTTTGTTTCGTCAACTTTTTAAACCTATAAAATAAGAATTATCCATCTCATTAAACACCATTATAATAATAATATTATACAAATGATAACTTAAAATTTTCAATAAATTAATTTAAATAATTATGAAACGCAGCCTTGGTCATAGTTCACGGTTAAGTAGTCAATAAAAATTAGTAATAAAATTTCAAAAATAATATATACTTGATTAGTTAAAGTATATCCCGAATGGCAAGTCTGTATGGACTATGACTTATTTTCAAAATCATTGGAAAGCAAAGATTTGGGCCTTACTATGGATTGGCCACGCATTATTTGTTACATGCCAAGGTTAAAAGTGTATTAGAATAGAATAGAATAGAATAATTTATTGGTCAAAAATAGTCTCTTTCGAGTGACAAGTCAGAATACGCTAAATATAAGTATAGCTAATTACATAACACTTTAAAATACATACAAGTAGATACAAACACTTTAAAAAGACAGCTATAGCTAATAACAGAAACATTTTAAAAACATTTTAAGAACATTTTAAAAATATACTAAAAACATTTCAAAATACAAGTAAAATACAACTGATTACATATATACAAAAAAATAACTTAAATAAAAATGTGTATGACGCGCAAGATATAAAAAATTAAAATTGCATATACTCATCTACCGTATAGAAACAGTTTTCAATTAAAAAGATTTTTATTCGTTTTTTAAACATATGAATATTACTAATTTCTTTTAATTCGTTTGGTAGCTTGTTGAATATATAACTACCTGCACAATTAGGGGATTTCTTATATTTAGTCAGGTTGAAATGGTTTATATAAATATCTTCTGAGTTTCTTGTGTTGTATGTATTGTTTTTAACAGTTAATTTAAAAATATTTTTTCTTTTGTAAACAAAAACAAGTATTTTATAAATATAAATACTACAGACAGTAAGCAAGTTTTCAGATTTATTATATTTCTTTCTAGTTTTGGATCAATCTAGAAATCAAAATTTAATATGTTAATTAAGAATTAATTCATTTTCAGAAATTGTTATTTAAAAGTTGTAAAGTATTTGTTTTACAGTTAAATAAGTTATAACGTAATAATTAAATAAAATGTATTTAATTGAATAATATCTTGTTCGAGTTGTGTATAAAGCCGGAGTGAAGTGAACGCCGCTAGTGCTTACAATCGACTGAGTTTCGGTGTTATTTTCATTTAAACAGACTGCGGTGCACTCTTTGTTTCGGTGTTTTTGGCTGGTACATTTTCATCTATTTAGTTGCGCTTCTTCTTAGAGTTATCATTCAACGGTTTCAGTTTTGTTACAGAACTTAAACAATTTGATTGAAACTCTGTCTGCCCCACATGATTTTTTGGTATCATGAACTGTAGTTCTCAGGTAATAAAATATTAAAATAAAAATGACTAGAAATGTTACAAGTAGATAAAATGGTACACAGTAAACATTATCACAAAATATTAAAAGATAGCATTAGTAAACAAAAATAAGCACTTGTATATCAAGTACATAAATATTTGACAAGTGTGTTACTCTAAATAAATAAAAGCCGAGTGTGGGTAAAAGGTCTGGGGATTAGGTACGCCTGTTGAGGTTGTATATGAACTGGTTTCTGGATCATACGTGGGATGAAAAGAAACTATGGGTTATTATGCCCCCAGGATGCAGTCATTGACAAGTTTTCCAAGGTCGAATTAAAGATGAATGGTAGTACCCGGATGGCGTGATTGAGAAACTCTCTGCGGACTGCTTCGGTGAACTCTGGGGTAGAGTAATAACTTTTCTTTTTTTCATCATTCAAACGTAGGTTGTTTGTTCCTTCCCAGTATATGCCAACGTCCTCTACTATCACGTTGCCGTTTTTTTCGAAAGTCAGATCAGGTATTTTCCTTCCGACGGCAATGTTGTAGTAGCGTCTAGTGTACAAATTCCACCGTTTGCAAGAGACCATATCGCGGATTAGGAATACAATTTGGTAGTGTTTCTTATTACGCATCCCTTTAGTGATTTCACACTTTTGGAGCACGTGAGACAGGGACTCGACCGCAACCTCCGCGGCATTGCCTGGTATAAAGCGGATTTACGGGAATACCCATCGTTGGGAGCATCTGAGACGAATGGTCTCATGATTTTTTGGTAGTCATGAACTGTAGTTATCAGGTAATAAAATATTAAAATAAAATATGAATAGAAATGTTACAAGTAGATAAAATGGTACAAAGTAAACATTATTACAAAATATTAAAAGATGGCATTAGTGAACAAAAATACGCACACAGGTACATAAATATCCTTGGCAAGGTTGTTTCTCTAAATAAATAATAGCCGAGTAGTTGTAAAAGGTCCACTCGGTGGTAAGTGTCATTCGTGTCTGTTGTCGTTAGGGTCATGACGGTCTGGGGATTGAATACGCCGGTTGTGGTTGTATATGACCTGGTTTCTGGAACATACGTGGGATGAAAAGAAACTATGGGTTATTATGCCCCCAGGATGCAGTCATTGACAAGTTTACCAAGGTCGGATCGAGTTAGACCAAGACAGGAAACTAGTCCTATGTTAGAGTCGCAGAGAGCTCCCCGGGCACTAAAGATAAATGGTAGTATCCGGATGGTGTGGTTGGGAAACTCTGCAGATTGCTTCGGTGTATTCTGGGGTAAAGTAATAACTTCTCTTTTTTTTCATGATTGAAACGTAGGTTGTTCGTTCCTTCTCAGTCTGCTACTATCACGTTTTTTCCGAAAGTCAGATCAGGTATCTTCCTTCCGATGGCGGTGTTATAGTACCGTCCAGTGTACACATTCCACCGTTTGCAAGAGGCCATATCGCGGATTAGGAATACGATCCGGTCTTGTCTCTTATCACGCACCCCTTTAGTGATTTCACACTTTTGGAGCACGTGAGATAGGGACTCGACTCGACCGCAACCTCCGCGACAATGTCTGGTATAAAGCGGATTCGCAGCGATACCCATCGTAGGGAGCATGTTTGATCTGAGACGAATGGTCTTGATAAATGTCTTGCCGTTTCAGTGTGGTGTTCTAAGCCAGTCCGAGTAAGAGGTTTCTAAAACCTGCAAAGCTTTGCGGCGTACAACGTTGGATGATAGATCCATACCGCCGCTGAACTTTACAAGTTTGGAGTGTAAGTGATTAGCATTACTACGCTACAGTAGAGGACCCACCCTATCTAAGTGTTGTCAGACGCCAATTGCATTTGCTTGTTGTGTCTGAAGAAATCCACACATTCACAAAAAAAATATTTAAAAGATAGCTGGGAGAAAGGATTCACTCGAATGATTAATAATAAAAAAGACATATATTTAAATTTAAATAAAATGTAAAGGTATGTGTGTATAATGAATAAGTGAGTATCCAGTTTTCCATACCGTATAAAACAACTGGAAAGACATTGTAGCATCTCACTATACATACTCGGAATTTTAACGTAAGGTAACTACAAAAGATCATTCTCATGCTTAAGAATGTAGTTACAGAACCTTCTGGAATAAGAGAAATGATGATAAAACACTAAGAACTTGGTTTGAACCCTGCCCTAATAAAATACCAGAGCGTTAAAGTCTTATATACAGCTTAAGTAAGTCATAAAGAGGTTAATCTTGGACATAATCCAAGACCACACGGAAGCTAATAATCTTTTCCCCGCCTACCAACATGGGTTTTGATGGGGCCATTCACTTGTTCATTAACTAAACCGCGTGACGTACCACATAGTAAAAGCTTTCAAACAGAAAAATACCACGAGTGTTTCGAGAACCTTCTCCTTTTCATCTCTTTTACAATAAGCTTTCATAATGTTGTATTGGCATGAGCCAATTTGTATTGATTTTAGTTTATGAAAAGATTTAAGTTAATAATATTCTTCTGCGCTTTGTGAAGATAAAAATAATAAAGCATAACAATCGGTCTGATAAAACTTTTGTAGAACAGTAACTTGGTCTTTATTTTTGTTTTTTTACTAATGAGTTAATTATTACTAACCGTTACCATTTTACCAAAATGATTAGCCCTTTTTTAATATGCATCAATTTAACAGCTGTAACCATTTGCATTATTATTTTCAAAAAGAATGGTATTTACTACTGGTGCCAGTTCACAAAATCTTTTGAGCATATAAAATGTGGAGTTGCACTTATTTTTTCATCTGAAATTAATTTTAAAATTTTGCCAACAGGAATTCCTGCGTTATTTTGTTTTCTTCAAAGCTGATCGCCAATTTCAACTTATTCTTTACTCGTATTATCATATCTCTGACTTTTGTTATGAATGGTGCAAAAGTGATGGCATTTTTTATGACATTTTCATACACTAAATTGATCGAAGATGGTCTGAGTTAGAGGTGCTTTTGCAAGTAATGGTTTTTAGCGTTGAGTCCGCAATCGTAATTAGCAATTGCGGGGGCTGATCGTATATATGTATATATAGAACTTATTAATAAACATAACAAACTATATTTGAATAACCTAAAATAAAAATTATATAATTTTTTTTATACAGGGTGTTAGACAAAAAAAGTACGGCTGAATAACTCCGTTATTTTTTAACCGATTTATATGATTCCAAAACTAGTTTAAATAGTTTTTTTAGTATTATAAAGGCAGGTACACATATATTTGTTTTTATTTTTAGTATAGTTGCTATGACAACCAACTTTATTTTTTTAAATGGCAACATATATTTTTTATTTTATTTTTTAAATTTTTTTGATATTTTTAATGCAACCATGTAAAATAATAAAATTCTTTTATAACAAAAATTTTTGATAAATTTAAAAAACATGTTTTTTTAATTTAAAATGATCTTAATTGAATAGTTGGCGTTGAAAATAAATAATGTTAATTTTTTTAGGGTGTTTTTACGTTGTTATGCATAATATAGTAACAAAAAATTGACGTTATTTTGGAATTGTCTAGGATTCTGTTAATTCACAGCAGTTCATGACGTATTACTCGCGATTCTTTATGGTCTATTATCGTTGCCCAGCTTTAGTCCTATATAAATTGCAACCAATAAATACTTTATAATCCAAACACTTATGCACAATATGCATGTATGAAATCTTAGTTTTAACGTCAGACAATTTTGTGTAACCATTACACATTTTAGTAGAATTTATTGTAACCTTTTAGCATAATACTGCAGGAAACAATTATGTTTTTAAATAAATTAAGGAATCTATCAGAAATTAATGACAGATCTGCTCCTGTATCAATTAATGCCCAATCTCTGTTATCCGGATTCTTGAATATCACACCATCCTAATTCTTTTAAAATCGTCTCAACATGGTTAACCCATTTACTAAGCTCATGTACATTTGGTCTAAAATATGATAAATCGACCTGACCACTTGCTACGTTCTTCAGTATTCTTTACTAACTCCGCTAATATAATTTGAGTCATGCCATTATTTTTGTCCTGTCAATGCCTCCCTTTATGACAATATATTTCACAAATCACAATTCGAATAATAACAAAAACCAAAACCAGTCCACAAACTGACTAATCTAAATAATATCTAACAATATATACATTGGCGGAAAAATTGGCGCGCAAATAATTATACTAACATAAGTATTGAAATCAGTCTCGTGTCAGACTTAGATTAGACACAAATTTTTTAGTACTGAATTTTAGTAGAGTTATTTTGAATATTATAAAATGTAGCAAGCTATCACTCTAAACATTAAAACTGGTTCTAGTAGTAGTAAATATATTTATTTCATATTATACAAACAAATTATTATATATTACATTATGACCATGGTTGGTTTGAATTTGAATAGGGCTATCAACCGAGGTTTTTCTATCCTATAGGTTCTAATTTCTTGGATACAAATATTAAATTTTTTTAACACTGGAAAAATTAAGCACAAACAGTTGTTCTAAATTTAGTTCTGAACTCAATCTTGTCTCAAACGGCTTTTACTTAATAGTTAAAAATAAAAACTAATAAATGTTGTATATTATTTTTGTGTTGATATTTTATACTTTTTGTTTTTATAGTATTTTATAAACCATTTGAAATAATAATAAAATAAAACACTGTCTACGTTTTTTACCACAAATACTTTATTGATATAAGTCTATATTACTAAAGACTATATATTAATATTAACAAAAGTTCACGACTCGAGTTTCGACTTTTGAAGGCCATTATCAAGTGAAAACAAACTAACAAAGAAATACATTTATACAGAAAAATTATTATAAAAATTGAAGTGAGGGAAAAATAAATCGTATTACTAGTGGTCTAGAGAGATTTGAAAAGAGGTGATTTATATTGTGGTAAGTCCTTTTGCTCATTGAGAAGATTAACAAGAGGATTACATTGTTTTATGTGAATTTCGGCGGCTTCTAACAGATTAAGCTTAGTGCCTTTTGTACAGGTATGTAATATTTTGATTTGATTAATTTCAGGAAAAGTGTGATTCGAATTTATAATATGATTTGCAAATGAGCTTGTGTCATGATTAAGTCTAAACGCTTTAAAATGTTCTGTATATCGTGTTTGAAACACGATATACAGAACATTTTAAATGTAGTATTTAGTAATATAGACTTATATCAATAAAGTATTTGTGGTAAAAAACGTAGACAGTGTTTTATTTTATTATTATTATGGATTACCACGTAGTAAAGGTCTCAACCATCCTTTACATTTGAAATAGTTTTTGGATTATTCAAATCAGATTAAAAATGACAGTTATTTAGCCGTACGTTTTGTCTATTTATTGTCTAACATCCACTAAACAAAAATTATTTAAATGTAAGTTTTTAATGCAATTTTATCATTAATTTGTATAATTAAATATAATGACATTTATGTTGGTAAAATACAAATGGAATTTTAATTGTAATTATAAATATGTTTGTGTTAATCTATATATTAAAATACTAATTAATTATTTCTATTTTTTGCATAATTGCTTGTGTAAATATTTGTATTTTGTAGTAGCACGTGCCATTTACGAGCGCAAGAAATTACAAAATATTGATTGCGTATGTGCTATCTAAACTAAAAACTGCTCAAGTATGTATTGTTATTAGAAACTTAGCTAAGTTTTATGATCAGTTTCATACCGGCCAACTTAGGCGACATTTCTAGTTCTACAAATAATTTGATAATTATTTTGTTTTTTATAAGTTCTATTAGAAAAATCAATCTATGTTTTGTTAAAATCATTTAATCAATTGTATTCGCAAAAACGTATTTAAAATGATCTAAAAATGGATTTATTTCTATATTTTGATATTTTCCAGCTATTTCCAATTATAATTTAACTAAAATACAATGATAAAATATAATTTGATTATTTCTGAATGTACTAGTAAAAAAATAAATAAATTATCAAATTATATGTACAAATACGAACGTCACCAAAGATGCTGTTTTCGTAACAATACTAGATATCAATTTAGCTGTTGGGATGCTCTTTTTTATTATCTTAGTTGGCCGCCTTTCTAATTTCTATACTGTTGCTATAGTTTCTATAACAACGATAACAACAAATGCATACAGACAGGTGCGGTGTTCATCCATTACGTTTCATTAGTAGCATAGCGGTTGTATACGTTGGTTGTGTATCATATATTCTCTATAAATTACAATCGACAATAATATATTCAAAACACAATAATATACAATTACAGTTGAAAAATAATTATAAAATTAAGTTGGCGAGAAAGGCCTGTAATACAATAATTAAGAATATGATTGCATATTTAATTAAATAAAATATGGCACATCGACTGCTGTTATCGGCTAATATATATTAACCAAATCATATAAATGGTAAAAACTAATATAGTTGTAAATAATAAATTATTTGAAATAAAATAATATTATTCTACAAAATAAATTAGTTGGCCGTCTTTGCATTGTGTGAATTTATGTTTACACGGTTGCTATGGTTCTGCAAAGAAATTCATATAGATGCGGTGTTTGTTGATTTCGCTTCAACAACGGCATCAGAGACATCGATTGTGTAATCATCTCAATATTATTTCGCAACAATAATATAATTTAAAGCTCAATAATATCCAGCTACAGCAATAATAATATAATTAAGTCACACAGCTACAAATTCGTAGTTGTGACTAAATATATTCTTAAAATATGAACATGGTGCTTATTGGACACTAAAGTTTGCAAGAAAGGCCTGTTTTAATAAAAATGCAGATACTAAACAATAATTGGGAACATGTTTGCATATTTTTTTTTTTAATTATTTGTATAACGTCGGGTAATATATAATATTAATTATTTGAAATAATATGGAGCATTAATATAATATACGATAAATTATTATTTGCAATAAAATAATTAGAAGTAGTCTTAAATTATTATAGATCATAAAAAGTATACATCTTAGTTGGCCGTCGATACAGTTTCTATTGTATGAATTTATTGTACACGGTTGCTATGGTTTCTGTAACTGGAATGCACAAACATGCAGATTTATCTACTTCGTTTCAATAACGATTATAACTAATCTAATACACAATAACATACAACTACAATTTTATTTATTTATATTTATAATGTTAATATTGTTTATTTATATGGCTAGTCCGATTGATATTTTATTATAAATTAGATAAGTCGGTAAGAAAGAGTCTATAATGATTGAATTAATACACGGGAGTTATTATGTTTTTTTTTTACACTTACCAATTATTTCAATTGCCTCTCGATATTCGAATATATTTTAATTTACCATTTGGCAATACTTATTCAACGTATATGTGTTTAACGCGTGCTCGCGTTGAACGCTCGATAGGAAAAGACCCGCTCCTCGAAATGCCTCGCGGAATTTTGCGATTCAATTTTCTTCAATTGTGAAATAAAAACAATTTAGAACAAATAAATTTAAATATACGGCGTATTGCGAAAAACAAAACATACGCTAACGCATACGTTATATATTTATTTTAAATTATTTATTAGGTTAACTGGAACGTTATAATTTATATAAAATATGATTGTTTATGTACAGGTATGTTGAAAGAAATACGTAACATTTTTGTTGTATTGTAGTTGTGGCTTTTTGCATACTATTAGTTCTAATTAATCAAATGTTTCAATAAAAACAAATAGGAATATTTATAATAATAAAAGTAAACGTTTTGAATCTTTAAGGGACATTAGAACAATTTAACAAAATATAATTAATTACCGACAACTTTTGAACTACTTATCTATAATCTTACAAATAGCATAGTTATCCATAGAAACTTTAAGTTCTGTTTTTATTAGTCTTATAATTTATTATTATTAATAAATTTTTAATTTATTCGATTTGATAGTTAGGTTAAGGTATACACACAATTATTGCTAGAACTTTCTGTACTCATTTATTACAGCGGGGGGGGGGGGGGGCAAAGCTCCCAAGTCGAATGCTACTCTGTGGCTTCATAGGAACGAAATTTCAGTACTTACGTTCTCTCATATATAAATTTCTGCAATTTTATATTACTTACCATTTCTCTACAGTTAAATATATTGTTATAGATTATTAAATAATAGAATATAAGTTAATACATTTATTTTTAAAATAAATTACAGTTTTAAGTTTATAATACGAAAAAATCTATAAGTTCAATTACCGCATTGACAAATTATGCAACAGTATATTCAAAAACTTGTAGGACCACGACAAACCAGACAAACATTACAAGATGCTGATATATATATATTAAAAAATAATGGGTTGTAACTTATCAGGTTGTCCCATTCATTATTTTCGGTATATCCAACACTCGTATTGCGTTGTTCAATAATTCTCTGCTCCTTAATTAATTCTTCCGTAATGATGTCTCCTACAAGAGGCTGCTTTACAATAATCGGCTGGACAACAGGTTGCATCATAATTCCGTCTCCCATTAGGTGATCCAAAAAAAGCTGCTCTCTTTTGGGAGCTCTTTGTTTCATTGATTCGAATACAGAATATGTTAAATCTATAAGCAAAAACAACACATTATATTTTTAGGTTATAAAATGTAAACTACACAAAACAATAATTAAATACAATAATATATACTTACACATTGTTATAAACAAGATTGCTAAGCAGTACAGCATTATAAAAACGTTACAAATCATTTTGATTATTTATGTGATGACTATAAGTTATAAAACTATAATAGGATATTGCTGTCACTGATGCTGTTAGTCGTTACGACGAATATGGCGTGAAATGATCAAGACCGCAAGCGCTTGTTTTTCCTGCACAACCGTAGTCGTGCCAACGGCTTATTTTTTACGTTGTTACCACGGCCAATTTGATTTAAATAAAAGTCCAATTTACACTGAAAAGAAACGTTTAATAAATTAATTTATAACTCTTCAGTAAATTAGAATATTATAACAGTCATCATAAATTATTTCCTAGTCATAATTTATATAAAATATGATTGTTTATGTTCAGCTATGTTAAAAGAAATCTGTAACGTTTTTGTTGTGTTGTAGTTGTGGCTTTTTGCATACTATTAGTTCTAACTAATCAAAAGTTTTAATAAAAACAAATAGGAATATTTATTATAATAACACAAATAAAAGTAAACGTTTTGAATCTTTTAGGGACATTCGCGCAATTTAAAAAAATATAATTAATTACCGACAACTTTTGAACTACTTATCTATAATCTTACAAATAGCATAGTTATCCGTAGAAACCTTAATTTCTGTTTTTATTAGTCTTATAATTTATTATTATTAATGAATTTATGATTAATTCTATTTGATAGTTAAATTAGGCTTAAAAAAACTGTCTAATACTTTGCAATTATTTAAAACTATTATAATATATACTTCAAAGAGTATTATAATGTTATTATATTAAAATTTTATATTATTTTTTAGTAAATTTTTTTCAACTTATCAAGTTTTCTAATGCATTGCAAACATTTTACAAAAAATTAAAAATATCGTAAATACTTTAAACTGTCCCAAACGCTTTTCAAATATTCTAAATAAATTGCTAATTGTTTTAATTATTTCTAAAGGTTTTTGAAAACATACTAAATGTACTAATGATATGCAAATATTCATTCTAGGCGTATAGAAAAGATTAAAAAAAAGGTTACAGTTCGTTCTGAGCTTATCCAAAACATTTGAAAAAAGTTATAACTTATTTTAAGTTTGTATAAAAAAACTTTAAAGGCTTCTAACTTATTCCGAGTTTATCTAATATTTTAGTAAAAAGTTTTAACTCATTCTATGTCTATTTAAAACGATTCAAAAGAGTTACAACTTATTTTAAGTATGTCCTAACCAGAAGTTTTTAAAAACATTACAATTCTTTTACGTTTAAACAAAACTTTTAATAAAGCTCATTCTAGAATTGTCCGAAAGTTTTGAAAAAGGTTATAGCTTGTTCTAGCATTAGCTTAAACTGTTAACAAATCTTGTAAAACATGATTTTATTCAATTCCTAATGCTTATTTCTTTGTTTTAGGTTCTAGCGGCATAGTGCCTCGGAAGCTTTTACATAAATTTCCATTTACAAATTCATTTCTCTTAACGGATATACGAACATTATACGTCCATCGCGACGCAAACTCGTTATTCGTAATAGTAGGTAGTGCGGTCGGACCTATTTTGTTGTGTAATTAATTATACCTAAATTAAAGTGTTAGAAGAGGATAGGATTAAACATATTTATAAATTAGTGCTTGACCAATAGCGGACGTTTGTTTGCATTCAATGATTGAGTTGATCAATCAAGTTTTGAATAAATTCAATCATAAATAAAATAATTTTAATAAATATATTTATTTATAAATAAGGTTAAAATTTGGTATTAGTAGTATATTAGTGTAGTATTAGATTTGGTATTAGTTTAATTTAATACTACTATTACTAGCTAAAGAAAAAAATCATAAATCAAATTAAGATGCGAAAAATACATTACTACATTAAGAAATGATTATTATGAACTTACAGATGGTCCTGGGAGATTGTCAAAATTGGGCAGTTTGTCTTGCCTTGCTTGTGTCCAAGCGAAACTTTTTCTGCAAATAAAATAAGTAATAAAAACCAAATAGTTACAGTTTTATTATTACCTTACCAATTCAGATCGCTTAGTTTGAACTTTGCGGAATAAGTCCATAACCTAAAAAAGAAATTGATTAGAATTGTTAACAGTATAAATCTAAAATACTTACTTTTTCTTCACTATCATCGGGTGTTGAGCGCTTCCTTCCCGTAGATGATCCAGAGCCAGGACGGCTTTGTGGCTAAAATAAATTTAAAAAATATGTAAACTTTTTTAATCCAGCACTTTGGGTCCAAAACTGTTCAAATAGTATTATAAAATATGAATGAATCCATGTGAAGTTTTAATTAACTTACTGACATTGGCGAACGGGGATTATATTTCAAAGAGTCTATAAACAAATAATATATACATTTAATCCAACAATAGAAAATAAGTAAAAATTATGAAAATATTTCTTAAAACACAAAATGTTAAGAAACTTAATGCAGTTAATTTATTTGGCTTTTATTTGATAATTGGGAAGAAGTTTTCCACTAGGGATGGATTATATAGATTATTTCGCAATTCTTTCATGTTCTTCACAATTAACATATCTAGCACTGAGGAAGGAAGCAGAATAGCTTCCGAAACGTCTGCTACGTGATTTTTGTTGACCAAATGATAAAAAAAATCATAAAAAAAATTATATTGTCTATATAATATATCTCTAGTAGAAAACTTTTTCCCAATTATCTTAAGAAACTTGTGTAATTTAAGCTAGTTCTAATAATAATAAAAAAAAGCCAGGAAATGCATAACAAAAGAAACTGCATTAAGTATCTACCATTCACTATTTTTATCGAAAATTAATTGAAACATAAAATGGTGCCCTGAATACGAAGCTCTGGAGCCATCCATATTGAGACGGTGTAGAGCAGCAAGTGGGGGAAAAACAAAATGATATATAATATATAAATATGTAAATATATTATAATAAATAACAAAAAAAAAAACTAGAAAGCGTTTAAAAAACTAAATCCTATTGACGAATAATTGCTATTAAGATTGATGTACTTTCTTCGTTATGTTTGGTTGTTCCGGAAATGTTTGAGCTAAAGACAGCAAATTCTCAGTTGGTTTAAGTTTTAGACCTTCTGTATAGATTGTAGTAAGAAATGTTGAATTATTATTGTTAGTTATTAATTAAGAAAATTGGCCGGTCAGCGGAATTCAATGTTTAATAAATAAACTTGACATTAAATTGCGCACCGACAAGGCATAAATAGTTTAGAGGAATAATCGATAGGATGACTTTCCAATCGATAATCAAAGACAGTTAAAGTTAACCATTAATCAACGCATAATTAAATAAATGATGTTAAAGTAAACCAAGTACATGAAGATTATTTAACCCCTTTTCCCGTGAGTGTTTCTACAAATATTACAAAAATTATATTCTTAATACCTTCTATATACAAAGATAAAGCTTAATAAATTTCTACTTTTGTTTTTTTAGGTGGTAATCTACCAACATTCAATGTGCAAAT
This sequence comes from Tachinus rufipes, assembly GCA_963932245.1. Taxonomy (NCBI): domain Eukaryota; kingdom Metazoa; phylum Arthropoda; class Insecta; order Coleoptera; family Staphylinidae; genus Tachinus; species Tachinus rufipes. Next base: position 9,817,324 of record OZ010751.1, on the reverse strand, counting down.
ATTAATGCATTTGATAACACTCATTTTATTATCAGGTCTGACGTTATATCCTTTCAATATTGATACTGCTGCACTTGCAATGTCGGGTTTAAAATAACTTACAAATCCAAATCCTCGATGGAATTCATTAAAATCCATAATAAAGCGCAGCATTTAAATATAACCGAGTTTTCAAAAATAGGAACAAGTTCATCTTCAAATTTATTTTGAAGGATACTTTCAAAGTATATTTCACATCCTTTTAATGGCCGGCAAACGGGATTATATAATAAATATATTCGTTGCCTCTTATGCTGTACTATAATATACCCAGTGGGTTGCATTCAACGGTTAAATTTTAAATTCCGGAATTCACTGAGTGTATATATTTTATACATCTTGTAGATTTTTTAAATTCGAATTTGATTACTACTGACTCTGGGAATGTTTAACCTCGACTAATACAACACGTGTTTTTGACGCGACGTTGAAATCGCATGGCTCCATCTCATGTATTGTATTATAGTTATCAAACCGCCATGATCATTGTAATTTTTTAAAAGAGTTCTCTGATGTAAAACTAGCGTTTATTTTATTTGTTTCTTTGATTGTTTAATATTGAGAATAAATGACACTAACCGAAGATGCAAATAACATGCCAACAAATAAAAACAAACTTGCCGTTGTCACAACGTATATTATATAAAAAAAATAAATAAAATTCTTAACATTTCTTACTAAAATTATTACCTTAAAATTACTGTATACTACACAAAGTATATAATTTATTTAATAATTATATAGTAAGTAATAGTATAGTAAGTCAAATAATTTAATGATTTATTTATTGCAATAAATTGTATTAATTAAATATTAGCACCACAGTGTAGTGGTTGCGTAGGATATAATAAATAAAACAAAATAATGTCATTTGATTTAATAATTATACAAAATCTTCTTCTTCATTAAGTGCCTATCCTCTATGGATGTTGGAAATCACATTGATCCACTTTAATCTGTTTACTGCTGTTCTAAATGAAGCCGTTGATTTTATTTCGGTCCATGTTCTTATATTCTTTAGCCATGATATTCTGCGGCGATCTGCTGATCTTGTTCCTTCTATTTTGCCTTGCCGGATTAGTTGCAAAAGATGGTATTTTTCATTTCTCATAATATGACCAAAGAAAGAGAAGTTCAAGTTCTTTTGCAATGCGTCGTAGTACCGTCTCGTTTGTCGCGTGGTAAACCCATGAAATCCTAAACATGCGTCGATAACACTACATCTTGAAAGCATTGATGCGTTTGCAGGAGGCTTCGGTATGGATCTATGCTTCCTCCCCGTACAGTAGGACTGATAGTACATAGCATCTTAGAACCCTAAGTCCCACATCTTGTTGATTGCTCCTCTTGCTTTCTCGATTTGGCATCTTATTTCCCAGGAGTGATTAAGATTGTAGTATTGTTGGCAGTGAACCGGAGGTTTTTTTTAAGGTTTTTGCTGATGATTAGGATTTGCGTTTTCTTTTTGTTCGCTCACGTTTGTTATGCAGTCTAGCAGTTTCAGAAGTTCGGCTATCTATGTCCTGTTAAGTTGTTTTTTTTAATGAAAAAATATTTATGCGATCCAAACAAATATTAGTTTTGAATTTATATAAATTAATTTAATTTTTTATTGCTCTTAAATTATTTTTTTTTGTATCATAAAACATACAAATCTTTAATCAAATAACATATTTATTGGCACTCAATATCACCAACATCTAGAAAAAAAATGTCACTAAGCCAACCTAAAATCTCATCCTATCCGAACCGACGCTCACTACACGTTATTTTGTAACCACAAATAACATTTCAATTTTTTTTAATTTTTGATTAATTAATGAATTGATATATTATTTAAAATAAATAAATTGTATTCAATGCTTTTTTTTATTTACTCTATGAAATTCTTTTATATTTATTTATATTATTTTATATGTTTTTATTATTTATTAATTAATATATTATTTTACACAACATGTTTCGTTATTTTAATAACATTTTCAAGTAAGTATATAATATATTAAAATTTTATAAATCTATTAAAAAAAATTTAATATATCTATTAAAAAAAATTTAATATATTTTTGGGATTTGGGAATCCGGTCGGGGCCGGCCATCTGGGCATGTCAAAGGAAGTGGGCGCCGCCTGTGACGCCCTTCTGTGCGCAAAGTATGCAGTACCGCCATAAGACTGTGTGAGTGCGAGGGGTGTGCGAAAACTCGGAAAGAGTGGGATGGAGAATTAGTGCACGTCAGCGCCGCGGTGGCAGAAAAAGTAAGTTGGGATGGATGACGTAATAGAAATTTTGCGTGTCGAGACATGTCAAAAATTTTAATTGTGGTGAGTCATCGATGAAAGATAAGAGTTGTGTACCGGAAATAGCAAGCGCGATAAGGATTAATGTACCGGAAGTGCATCCGGTGCGATAATGGGTGTGTGCTTAAATGGAAAGATAAGGATTAATGTACCGGAAGTGCATCCTGTTGAAAAGTGTTGTGTATCGGAAGTGGATTTTGGAAAAGTTGAGCGTGTTAAGACTTGTCTAAAATGTTAATTGGGGTGACGTAATTTAAAAGTGTGGGAAAATGGCTAATTAAAAAATTTTGATTGGTAAAAAAAGATAAGTGTTTTTGTAAAAGTTGAGCTTGTTGAGACTTGTCTAAAATGTTAATTGGAATGACGTGATTAAAAGATAAGTGCATCCGGGTGAGAAGTGTAGGAAAATAATTAAAAATATTATTGAGATGACGTCATGCAGACAAGAGCGTAAGTAGCTCATTGAAATTGAGCATGTTGAGATTTGTCGAAAATTGTAATTGTGCTGAAGTAATTAGAAGAAAAGGATTTAGGAGCATTTTGATTGGAGGAAACAAGTCACGTGACGTTTTGCGATTTATAATCTAGTATAAAAACAAGGATCAGAGAGTTCAAAATTAGTCTAGTACAACCCTCGAGAGTACACCACTACTTTATCATCATGGCTACAATTTCAAACGTTGCTGACGGTATGGTCCAATTAATGGAACAATTTATGGCGCAAAAAGAGACTGATATGGATGTGATAGAAGAATGGATCAAGCACTGCTCTAAACAAATTCGTATTTTAAATACGGCGTTAAAGGCGGAGACGTCTATGGGAGTACAGCAAAAGATATTGTCGACAATCAGTAAAATGCTGACATACCGGAATTTGTTGAAAGTACCTGCAAGAGCCGGAGGCAGCATCTCTATTCACGGTCAGACTAACGCTAATTGGGCTAGTAAGATAATAAAATGGGAAGATTCAAAATCTGCGTTTGACGGAAAAATTAGAACAAGAGTTTTAACCAATCTAAAACACCGGGACCCAGCAGCATATTTGAAAGATTGTGAAATTTTGTTTGTAAAACGGATAAGACTAGCGTTGAAAAAGGAGCCGTTTTTTTAAATAAATACAGTGTTTTGTTGTAAATTTGTGAAAAACAGTCAGGACGGAAATGTGGAAGATTTCAAGTACATAAACACAAAAAATGCAGAGGTTGATCGAGACTGCGAATTAAATGAGTGGTTTGTAGAGAATATATCTGACGTGCTGTTGCGCAAGTTGGAAGAATTTCAAGAACGAGACAGCGGGTGGGCATTGTCAGCGATTATTAATTTGAGTATCAATATTAATAAATTTAATCCGCTGAGAGGTTCATAATACTTGGATTTACCGCAGAGAAAATCATCTTGTCAACACAGAAAATGATCGATATAGTCTAACTTATATATTTATTTTATTATTTTTATCAATATCCGTTTATTTATTTTTTTATAATATATAAGTTAAACAAAAAATATATGTGTACGTTTCAATTATTTTTACCTACCTCCTTTTCAATATTTAGGTTCTGTAAAAGGAAAGGAAAAAAGCAAATAAATATGTATTAAAAAATATTTATCAAAGAATATATGGTATTAATACAACAGCATTTTCAAAGGCGCATCATCACCTGAGTCACCCAAGCGCGTTCAGCCTAAGCCTCCTTATCAGTTCTTATCAGCTGTATGATCATTTGTAACGGAGATTCTTCGGGAGTGCGACTACATGAAAGAGTGAGATGCAAAATATGAATGAAATTTGATGACTCAAGGTATGAAACGAATCGAGAGAGAAGCAAGGACGCGTCTGTGCAAGAAAATATTGGAATGTGCAAAATTACACACTATCGGTGTTCTTATCTATTACATGCGTTTACAAGATATACATTTAAAACATGGGGGGTTATTCTGGCATGTATCGCATATCGCTTATCGCAATTAATGACGTCATCATTAATTAAAAAAAATCTGCCGGTGATCTCTTTTCGTACAATAGGACCATCTAGTAATATAAACTCAACACCAAGCTTCATGTTATTTGAATTTTTTATTGTCAATATGTATTATTAATTACAAATTTATGGTTTAAATGTCACACTTCCCCTCCGGCAGGGGAAATCTATGACGTAGTGCGAGATCGCAATGAGTGCCAAAATAGGGGTCATGGCGTATTACATCTTTAACAGAACGCGCCGACCCGACTAAAATGACAAAGAACGGCCCATTTATTTTGATGGATGCATTGCACTCATGCTAGGGTTTATATGCATGATAAAAGCGTTACGTGAAGTAACAGGGGCAGGATATAAACCAACACACCCAAATAGACAAAATTATGCAGGTCTTAGAGTCAAATGGATCGACATAGCACCGGTTTTACAACAAGAATGAGAACGGGGGTTATTGCCAACTTAACTCATAAAGATCCTAATGCGTTCTTGGCTGAAAAAATATGCTTAAAAAAAGCATGCTTTGAAAGTGAACGCATCTTTCTGTGGAGAATTTATAGTGGTAAAAGGTGATGAATAAATAATTGAGTTTGAATACTTAAAAATTAAAAATAGTCCAATTTATCGAGATACCGAGATTGCAGCCTGATTCCAGGAGAACATTCAAACTTAACAAACATTACGTTTCCAATGACAATTAAACAAATTCTTCGATTTGAGAAGCAGAACAATCTCTCAATCAACGTAGATATTTTGATAATCTCAAAATGGAAAAAGTTTACCGTAGTGCTAACCTATCTTACAAAAGCAAAACAAGCAAAGCATGTAAACCTACTCATAATTCAAGATAGATACGATATTGAAAATAGCCAAACAGACGATGCTTGCAAAACTCGGTATCACTACGTCTGGATAAAAAATTTGTCAAGACTGATGGCAAATCAATTGGACAAACACAAATATAAAAAGTACTTTTGTGATCGGTGTCTTCATTATTTCCACAACAAAGAGAAGTTAGAAAACATTTAAAAGACTGCGAACAGATGAATGAATATAAGGTGACTTTTAAAAAGGAAGGAAAAATTAAATTTTAAAATTTTGGGAACAAAGATAGACGTACATTTATAGTATACGCAAATTTTGAAACCATATTAAATCCAATTAACAATAAAATGGGAGACAGGAGGACCAAGAATCAGCTGCACAATGCACATAGCGTGGGCTATTATTTTAAATGTGCCTATGACGACACCATATTCTTCTACCGTAGTTATAGAGAACTCAATTGCGCCGAATGGTTTGCAGAACAATTGAAGCAGCTAGCCGAAGATGTGGAGATGGTGTTCTTATGCAAAATACGGATGAAAATTAAGCCTAATGAAGAGCAAAAATATTCACATATATGAAAAACTGCTAGATTCTGATTGTGTAAGGGACCACTGCCACTTGACTGGAAAGTATCGACGGGCCGCTCATAAAAAATGTAACATAAAGTATCAAGATTGCAGAACCATTCCAGTGGTGTTCCATAACATAATCGGATACGATTTACACTTACTAATAAAAGATGCTGCATTAAAAATTGAAGGGAACATACATTTGATTCCAAACAACAACAAAATTTAATAGCCATCGCCAAATACATCACTGAAAACTTGGTTTAATTTAAAGACTCAATGCGTTTTATGGCCTCGTTTCTTGACAAACTAAGCTCACACTTGAGTGAGAAGCCCATATTAAAATCTCAGTTTACGCACATTAATGACGAGCAGTTTAAATTATTAACTAGAAAAGGAGTATTCCCATATGATCACATACAATCGTGGGAAAATTTAAACGAGAGACACCTAACAACTCAAAAACAATTTTATTCAAAACTAGCAGAGAGCAATATTAGCAGTTCAGATTAGGAGCATGCTCAAGACGTATGACGCAAATTTCAAATTCAAACTCTCGGAGAGTATAGCGACCTTTACTTAAAAACAGCTGTTTTGCTGCTGGCCGATATTTTTGAGAGATTTAGAGACTTGTGCTTGAAACACTATAAGTTAGATCCAGCTCATTATTATACTGCTCCAGGACTAAGTTAAGATGCCATGCTAAAATGTACAAAGCATGAGCTGGATTATATTAACTATATAGATATTCTGATGTTTATCGAAAAAGGAATACGCGAAGGGCTTAGTCAATGTTCAAAGAGACATACAAAGGCTAACAACAAATACATGCACAATTATGATAAAAACGTACCTCAAAAATATCTGATGTATTACGATATTAATGCAATGTACGCATGGGCAATGTCGCAATACCTCACTCATGGCGATCTGAAATGAGTTGAGGGTTGATTGTAACTAAAATCCATCGAGTGCTCTAGTTTAGTAAGTCTCCCTGGCTTAAAAAATACATAGACTTAAACTCTGACCTCCGCAAAAAAGCCCAGAATGTTTTTGAAAAAGATTTTTTTTAAGCTTATGAGCAATGCGGGGTTCGGAAAGACTATGGAGAATGTGAGAAATTGCCGTAACATCAAACTAATTACAAAGTAAGAGGGACGCTTTGGAGCGGAAGCCCGCATATCCAGCCCTACTTTCCACAATTGCAAAATAATAGAAGTAAACCTAGTAATGATCGAGTTATTGAACTCTGAAGTGTTGTTTGACAAGCCTGTTTACATGGCCATTCTCGATATTTTCAAAACACCGCTGTACGAGTTCCACTACAGCTACATTAAAAACAAGTATGTAGACAATGCTTGACTCTGTTACACCAATACCGACTCCATTATTTATCAAATTTAAGTGGATGATGTATACGCCGACATCAAGCAGGACATTCACCGCTTTGATACATCGGAATACTCGTCAAACAATGTGTATAAGATCCAATTGGAATATAAAAAAGTGCTGGGGTTAATGAAGGATGAAAACAAAGGAGTAATCATGGTAGAGTTTGTAGGGTTACGAGCGATAATGTATGCGTGCAGGGTACCCACATTAAGTACTTCCATAACGAAGAAGGCGAAGGGAGTCAAGTCATACGTTGTAAAATCCACCATCAAGTCTGAAGATTACCTATTACAATGCGCGCATACCAGCCTGCCTGCCAGCCAGCCAGCCCGCCAAGCCAGAGATTGATTACATATATCTATCGTCCGATAGGTGGTAAAAGTTCAACTATCGTCCGATAGGTGGACAACTTTAGTTCATCTATCGTCCGCTAGGCTGTAGTTCACCCTCCGGCCGCACAGGTGGCGCTGTTCCGACAGATGGCGCCACCTGTATGGAGTGCCGGAGGTAGCCTGGTCTATTGGACACTACTGTTTTTTGAGACATAATTTTGAATATGTTGTTGACATTTTAAAGCTAGTTGGAAAGGCATTGATTTTAGTTGCATTTCAACACTTTTTCCAAACAAATCAAATTTGTGTTCCTCTGCGCTTTTGGAAGTCACAAGTTGACCGACACTGCCAACTTTGTCAACAAGTTTATCAAGATCTCTCAATCTTTTCCTTCGTTGACCTGCCCTGCGCGGTGTTGAGGGTTCCTCGTACGATGTTGAGGGTTCATCGTGCGATATTTGTGCCTCGTGCTCCTAAAAATAAATACAGAATATAAACTACTTTGCCGGGGTTTGAAGCTGATTATATTATTTTAACTATTGACTTGCGTAAAAAATTTCATTGTTTTCTAATTACAATTTTTTTGGAGCAATTATCTTAAATTATTTACAATATTTAATATAATAAGATTAATTTGATTTAATTCTGATATTAAATAATAAATAGCAACAAAATTATGAAATACAATAATTAATGTAGAATATGTTTAATCAGGTACCCAGTAACCATGACAAATAGAAGACAATTGTACAAGGATTCGAAAAAAGATAGAATTTTCCCGGATGCTGTGGTGCTATAGATGGAAAACATGTAGTCATTAATTCACCACCTGAAAGTGGTAGTTTTTATTATAATTACAAACACACCAACAATATTGTGCTATTGGCCGTTGTAGACCACGATTACTGTTTTAAATACATAGATGTAGGATGTAACGGAGAGTTTTTCAGATGGAGGAGTTTTCTGTGACTGTACATTGAGTAATGCCTTCGAAAAAAAATTGTTACCAGACTATCATATACTGGTGGCAGATAATACTTTTCCTTTAAAATCATATATATTGAAACCAAATCCAGGACAAAACCTAACTTTAAAACAGAAGGTTTTTAATTACTACCTCTCACGAGCACGGCGCATAGTCGAAAATGCGTTTGGGATATTGGTAGCCCGTTTCAGAATATTTGAAAGACCGATACCGTATAATACAAAAAAATTGACAAAATGGTAAAAGCTTGTTGTGCTTTGCACAATTGGCTGAGAATTACAAAAAACAATGTGAATGCCCCATCAATAAACGTTGAAGACGTTGACGAAGCTGGTATTTTGCCGGGAAATTGGAGAGACGCACCATCAGGCGGATTGGTTCCATTAAGAAGGAATGTACAAAACTATGCAACGCAAGAAGCACATGCTGTACGTGACAATTATGCAGTTGCGTTAGTTAGCAAATAAAAATGATTTATTAAATAAAAATTATTTTAATCTCAGTTGTTTCATTTGTTTTGGTCACCATATCTATTTTACATTTTTCTACTTTTTTATAAACGTAAAAACTTACCATATTATCTCCAATGTCTCTTGTGTTCAGGTTCACAGACTTTAGTGCACCGTTCAGAATCGGAAACCATTTGACATGTGGACAATATTTGTTATCTATCCCGGCACCTGATTTATTCGAGTTTTATTTTTTATATTTCCTGAGAATAATTAGACCTCAGATTTTTTATTTTGTTTTTAAATATCTTTTTCCGAGAAATCCGGTATATTTATTGCAGTTTTAATTTCAATAATAGCTGCCATTGCATTGGCAAGTAACTTATAATTTAGTTAAAATTTACTTGACTGTCCTCGTGTGAACTAAGCATTAGTTTACTCAAGATGTTGGTTTGGTAGGGGTAGCGGATATGCATCCTTTTTTGTAACAGCATTAAGCTTTTCACCATCAAAACAAAGACAAAATTCTCCAAATAATTTTTTAAATAGTAAGACTAGTGACGACCAAGGGCTTTTAGAAGGGCGGACGACGCCTAATGAAATCATTCTGTCCAGTTCTTTATTAAAATTGTTTTTGCATGTAAGGAGAAAGTGTGTGATGGCTTTGTTTAATTGGTTAAGCATCACCTACCTGTGTCAATGTAATACTCGGCTAAATGAGTGCGTCCCAAAGCAGATGGAGCCAATGAGGTATAACGCTTAATCAATTTATCTAACTCTATTTATTGAATAGTGCTTAATTGAATTTAATTTTTCAGGCCAATTGTACTCAAGACAAAGATTTTCCGAATGATGGATGAGTCGAAGCTCCAAGTTCTATTACCTAGGTTGGTTTTGAAATTTACTGCTGCCAAAAAATCAGCACCTAATATGATTGGCATCTTAATTTCCGGACTGACTATTGCTTTAAAAACCTTCTGTACATCATTAATTGAAATTAGAATAAACACATGTCCCAGGACTTTTGACTTTATTATTATTGGCAGTAAATGAATAATCGTATTCTTAATAGAAATATTTAGAACCATTCAATACCTGGTCCACTAACAACAGAGTTATTTGCACCAGTATCCACCAATGCCAACACTTTACATCCGAAAATGTCTATTTCGATATATGGTCGGTTATCATCATCCTTAGAAGAGAAAATATTGGGGCAACACTAGAATTGGTAACTTTATAAAATTTAGGTAATCCCCTCAACCAAGTTCTCCATTCCGATATACTAAATTTGGTAATTTTTAGCCTTGGTAAAACCAGGTTTCCTGCATTTTAAGCAGAATTTATTTCTCCTAGAAACTTTGCAAGTACTAAAATTGTGTCCTAATAGATGACAGACCAATACGGTTTGCTAAAAGAGGTTGTTGTAGATGCTTGAGAAGAATCTATTTGGTTAGTTTTAGGTGTTGGTAATGATAAAGTTAATTTGTTTTTAGTGAAAAATTGTATCAAATTCAAATAAACTAAGTCGGGATATGTAAACCGGGAGTCAATTTTTTCAAATTAAACGAACTCGGGTTGTCTCATCTGGAAATTTAGCTAGCCTTGCAAATAATTTTTTTATGATCGGAATATACAAACATTTTTTTTTTTAACTTGCTTTTTTTCGCGGATCTAATCTCAATCATCATAGTCAGGTGGAACGAATTTACGCTTGCGTGTAACCACTAACTCTTTCCAAGTTGTTACATGACTTTTAATTGACCTAAACCACATCACAGAATCTCCCGAGAATAAGTCGATGGCAGATTGAAATAACTTCATTTCCGTACAACCTCTTGCTACCCTAAGTTCTTCCACCTTTTCTAGGAATGATAATACACCAAGTGCAGTACCAGTCCCATCAAAACTAATTATGAATTGGAACTGTGGCTCTCTTTCCTTGACCCGACCTATATCTGATTAGACTTTGAATTGCACCGCCACTGTCAGAGTTTGATGAATTAGAAGATGTGCTACTACTACTTAAGGAGTTAATTAGTGTGGCCATTTTATTACTGATGCGGGCTTCTAACAAAATAAGTTTGTTGAGTATCTCATCTCTAGTCACTTTAAACTCAACTTTCTCAAACTCTGTGTACAAATCTAACCTATTCTTAACATGAGTTATTCTCGACTTGATTTGCCGTTCTGAAACTTTAGTATCAGTTCCCGGAAAAGTAGCTATTAGAATTTCAATATCTTTAACAAGTTCCAATATATCACTATGATCATGTCTGATATAATCATCACTACAATTTCACTACTTATAATCGGTCGCTTATCTTTAAGAAAATTTCTTAAAACACATTTGAGTTCGTGGACGTCTGACGTCTGGACGTCACAGTTTTTAAAAACCCCCTGATCTTAAGTTCGTATATAATTTGTGCACGCACAAGTAAATTTGCATTGATCTCCATATTTTCTGATTTTGAGAGAACTGGAGTTCGACAAAATAAATTCTCGGATAACAACTATATTTACCTCATTCAATTATTAATCCATTAATTAATTAATAATGACTTTACTTTATTACTTTAAATTTTATAATTATTTTTTCATAATTATTTAATATTAAACGATTCCTTTTTGAATCGCTTTCCTTTCCGGCTAAACACATTATTTAAATTATCACTGATAAAACTTGACGGTTAGAAAAAAGAAGCTAGTGTTAGCCGAAAGTACAAATAGGGACATAAACTAATCCTTAACACATGTTTAATTTGTATGTTATAGTTATAGTACGATATGATGTTACGCTTTGAAATTTGTTACCATTTCTAGATTTTATACAATGATGTTACTAATTAAAATCTTGACCCACGTTGCGGCTTCACTTTTGTAACCTACCCTATAAAATTATTTTCATAAGAGTTTACTCCTTAAATATTTATAGGGACCGCCAGCTCAAGTCGGGTTCTAATTCGCGTGAAAAATAACTCGCATCGCAATTTTTTTAATCAATTTTTACATTTTTATCTAATTCTTCAACAATATTTTCATTTTTATATACTTTAAATCTACGGCATAGGTTTTCTTGATCAATTTTATCATTTATAATACTACTTTTTGTTGTTTTCATCTTCCAAAATATACTCTATTTTATTACTTTTCTTATTTTCTGTTATATTATACTTGACAAAGTTTGTATGTAAAACTTTAATTTTCCAATCCAACACATCTTTCTTTTCTTTCACTGTGCGTCAAGTATACTCTAAATTATAATAATAAAATTAACAAGTGATTAATAATGGACTATATTTACCATCGATAGTAATATTATTTGAGAGTATACAAAATTGGAATGAAGTAGTAAAATATTTCATAATTAATTGATTAATAATGTTCGAGTCGGGATTTTTTTAGTTAAATTATCGAGCGTGCATAAAAAAGCGGTAAATGACCAAGGTAACATTCAAAATTAGCTATTTACATCGCAATGCTGTCACCAAATCTTGATGTGGGTAAATTTTCTAGCATACACACTTTAATTTTCGATTTGTTTACGATTTGTAAAATGAAAAATATTAAATTTAAAGGGATATTTTTTTTATTTTTTTCTGTGACATTAATGACTTAAAATTAGAAATATAGAAGTAATAAAAAGAAAATAAAAGTTTATTTTTATGTCTGGCATATTTTTAATGAGTAGGTAAGGATTGATTATTAGTTTTCAGCACAGTTATATGTATAGTAAATATTGAGGATATAACAAAACATAAATGTATCTAAAATAATCTGTTCTCAGTTCTGGCATTAATAAAAAATTAATACTATATCGATTATCATAACAATGAGATGTATTTTAATTTAATTTTTGTACAATAACAGTATTACATATTTGTATATGAATTGTATAGAGTACAGCCTTGCTAAAATTGAATAAATAAACTTATGTTAAACACCGTATGCATGCATGACAAGCACACATTTATTTATTTCAACCGAGGGTCAACAAACCTTTTTCGTTTTATGGTGGTGCATTCATACCACAAAAAGGACCACCAAGCAGATGTATTTTTCTACCTGCAATATGTATGAATAGCCGAGACCTTCACTGAAATAAGTCAGTCTGCTCGTTGTAATAACAGACATAACATCGCTCGCCTTAAAAATATATTTTGGCTTTACAATGTAACGACTAACGTCTAATTCAGAACATTTAAGTGCCTCGAGTTTAAATGAAATTAATTAATTATCTATCTGCCGCCACAAGAGAATATTGAAAACAAGAAAAACCACACCGAAGAAATCTACGCACCCATTCATCGCCGAAAGAAGAATATTGCACTTTCAACAAATTCAATTATTGTAATACATGAATGAAAAATTGAATACACTTTTCTGCCAGTATTTAAGAAATCCATCCGCTTGATTGAATCGCCGAAAGAAAATTAGAACAAGAAGAATATTGAAAAAATTCAATTATTGTTATAATACATTAATGAAAAATTTTATAAAATTTCTGCCAGTAAATAACAGTCGCCTACAACTGATTTAGAATGGACCAAATTAAACAACAAAATAAAACTAAATTAGTATAATTAACGTACTGGATTATATTATATTTATACATGAATTGGAACTCTGCATCACTTTCTGAAAACTACATTAAAAAAATCTACCCGTGTATTGCATCGAAGAAAGAAAAATTGAACAAAATTAAGCAACACACTTACTACGAAGTGTAACTGAAAACAAGATGATTAATTTAAATTATACAAACACTGATAACAAACATAGATATCCAGCTTTGCATTACGTTTATATTACAACATTGTTTGACTATTGAATTAATTGCATCTCTGACGCAAAAAAATATTGAAATCAAGAAATTCGCCAAAAAAACAACAATCAGTAATAGATTACTATACAATTGCAAATCAGCACACAAGCTGCAGAATAAAATATGCAACAGTATTATAACAAAGAAACCAAGACGTTGTTTAAATCAATTATTGATCACAATATTAAAAGATCAATTAATGATTAAGAATGTAACGCTAACAAAAGGCAAATTTTCAACAATTTAAATGTTGAATAATATCTACAGAAAAGAAACAAAATATGAAACCACTTATGCTAAAATAAGTAAAATTTTAAATTGTTTCAATTACCAACATGAAATTATATTAAAATCTAAGTAAATATACTACTATCATGGATAAATAAGTCATCTTTTTTCTGATAACGCAACTTAGTAGGTTTGTTTGTCATTTTGAAAACTTCTTGTAGTTTATTTTCGCTTTGATTTCTACTACTGGTTTATTTGTATTTTTTCAAGCAATGGATCTATTTCATAATTTCTCTGTCAGGCAACGCTCTGATAATGCTTTCTTTGAATATTTATTTGGCATGGTGTTCTATAAATATGGCCAAATCACCAAGTTAAGTTTGGTTTAACTTGAGGATATTGGTCATGGCATTCTGTTTTCTTGATTGAGTTGCTATTAACAACCTTTTTTTACGAGTGCTTACTGTCTGACAATAGCTATCGTTGTTTAGTGGCTAGATGTTTTACCAAAAATAGACAAATTTCTATTGTCACTCGTTTTTTGCTGCCATCAGCTGTTTTTTTAATTATTTTTGGAGCTATGGGAAGAGAAGAATTTTTCTAAAGACTTGCAATGCGATTTACTCTTACGGTCGCTTACTGATTTCCTTCGAATGAGTAAGTAGAAAGTTTTTTACATTTTGTAAACGCATGACCTTCCTGCCTAATTGAAATTGATTTGACTGAGAGAAAGTAATTCACTTTTCTAAGTCATCTTGAAAGGTGTAGTAATTGTCTTCACAATTCTCTATTATACCACGGAAACCCGATTGGCACAGCGGATCCATCCGGACTTATTTGATTTCTTCGACTTCTTCTTAGATATAAAGAGCCACGTTTTCATTATTGAATGTTGTCACGGGAAGAAGTATTGTTTTATATATTCAAGTAGTTGTAAATTGCTTGCTTCCAAACATACAGAAAGGTTACGGATGAAATAATAAGATACTATCGTTGCAAGTATGCAGGTATAATTTAAGGGCGTAGTTGTATTAGTATCGCTTCGATGGTGTTCTCTTTAACTTCGAAGGATACCGACTTGATCAGGTTTAAAGTAGTCTTCGAGTATATGTCATTTCTTTCATACTTATTAACCCGTTGATCTTTTGTTATTCTTGCCCGAGCTCACCGTGTATTACAGTGTGCTGGATTGGTTTGATTTGAACTTGGATCGTTTACATCCCTGTTATCACAGTGGGGGTTGAATTGTGTCTTTTAATTTATCATCTTAGTGGATGATGTTTCCGGCTGATTCCGTATCTATTATTATTTCTGTGTCATTTTCAAATAGTGTATTATTGCGCGTATTAATAAAACCGACGCGGTTTCAAATTTATCATTAATCATTGCAGCGCAACTTATCGGGGTATTTACGTCGATATGGGATTTCTCCCCCCGATCATCGACGACAAAAGAATTAACTTTTATTGCCGCCGATTCCCGTTGTCGGCGAGTTTTCACGCAGAAAAGTTTCTCGTCTGTTGAGGTTATTTCCTTGTCTCTTGTTGTCGTACTGCTCATTACCTGAATACCTTCTCCCGGGATAATTACCACTGGAATAATTTCCACTGTGTCCGTTTCCCGAATAATTACTATATAGCCCTGAGGATGACTGGTAACATTCCTTCCGCAAATGGTTCGCGGCACGCTCTTATCATATGCCCCGTTCGATTACAATTGTAACATCTGGGCTGCGTTATACGACCTTGTTTGCGGTAGCCCGCGTTTGCCACTGTTGTAGCGCGGTGGTCCTGGCGACCTCGGCCTTTCGCTACTTTTGTTTGTTTTTTTTGGTTTGGTACCTGTCATAAGGGTGGTGAGCGCTTGGGACCTCAAAAAGCTTAATAGCTTCACCACCTCTCTTAAACTATTTTCCGTCACGGGAGTAGAGGGAATTTATCACTGTACAACTTAAAAAGAAAGCCCTTGTGCCAAACCTTATCAAAGGTTTTTTCGAAAAAGACCACTCCTGTGATCTTTCTCAGTCTGTTCGTTATTTTATCGGAACCAGGGGCGGTTTGAGCTTTAAATCTTTTGATAATTTCTCTGATTTGAGACGGTAGAACGCTTTCCAGCGGTTCGTCGTCGTCCTCGGCGTTCAGGAAGTTTCTAACAGCCCTGTGGACCCGATCGATATGATCCAAATCAGTGTCCCTTGTGAATACCTCGGAACATTGGAGTTCGATGCAGTCGGTGAATGCCTCAGCTTTTCCCTCATTAGAAAATTGAACCTCATTTTTGACAAAATAGCTGGAATGGGCCCACTCGCCTGTTGCGTAAGGCCTTGGAGATCCTCCACATTGGATGATCATCCTTTGTGAAAGATTCCATGGTATTTTTGCTAGCACAAATTTTTGTGGAACCTTATCGCTTCTCTCACTTCGCTGTGGAGCGCATTCATAATTTCGCGTACTCTGGGGTCGCGATGCCTCTGCCATTGACGTTTGGCGGCATTTCTGCGTCTTATCAATGCTTTTGTGTCGCGAGATAGTCCTAGAGGATTATTGACGCGGACCTGATGTGTCTTAGAAGCCTTCTCCGTGGCTTTGCAAATTTTTACCGTAAAAGTTTCGACGTCCTTTTCCAGATCATCGACTGTTCTTATTGGTGCAAGCCTGCTTATGCTCTCTTTCAGGGTACGAGAAAAAAGAGGCCAATCCGTACGAGTTTCGAATCTTCCTCCCTCTCCTGTTGATCGGAGATCATTGCATCGACAACGCGTAAATCGTATGTTAAGTTGACGTTCTTGAATATTGCTATGTCAAAAACGTCCCCTATGTGACATGCATTGCTGTAGAAGGTGGGTTTATCCGGGCCCACCACTTGCAAATCGTTTTCCTGCGCGTAATCGTACAACTTTTGACCTTAGCTATGACCAGGTTCAGGGAAACGACGGTAGATTGAACCAAATTTTTGTGTTAACACAAGACTATAAAGAAACTCAACCATAACATAGTTTTTGTTCTGGGATGCGCAGTTATTGGAATACATATTAAACATCATTTTGACCCTTTGCACCTTGTGTTTCATCAAAAACAAAATTTTTTTTTTCTGTACTAGTGCAAACTGGTAAAGGAAAATTCTGTTGGAAATCAAGCGTAATCACTTCAACATGATTTTGAGACTCGGCCAACAGAGTTTTCTCTTTTAGATCCTCATAAAATATCTCTGCTTTGGCCATATGTATTTTTTTCTTCTTCTGTGCTTGTACTTTCTATCTTCTTCGTCAATTTATCACATTTCTGACACGTATCGGATTTGGGCTTACCGAAAGACATATTAAAGTTTTCTACAAAGTATTTTCTAAACATTTCGTATTTAACTTTGGGTTTAATTTTTTTTTATTTTCTCTCAATAATAGATATTGTTCTGTCTCGTGCTTTTTTAAATATAGTTCATGAATTTTACTCGTATTTAATTGTGGTGACAAGTAATATCTTGCGATATTATCTTTCCTACTATAGTATGATTTATATCGTGAGAAAGATAAAACGAGCTCTCTTATTTTAGATAGAGACTCCGGAGAGGTTTTGTTTGGTCGGTCTATTAGTATGCTTGTAGATGGTGCACAATCCTGTTTAATCTACCCTTTTGCATACTTTATGGATGTTTTGGCTATCCCAAATCTGAATACACAAACAAAAATAGTAAGTACTAACTTTGAATAAAATAGAAACTGTCTTACCTAGTAAGTGCATGATACATGTTTAGTTTTACAGTTTTCAGCCAAACGAGGTCTTCTTTGATTTACATTAGACTTAATGTCTCAGATAAATAGGAATCTTGCAATTCTTTTGTCTTTAGGGCATAAAACGACTTAAAAATCTTTTTTCTTGCTTCATGGAGTTACACGGACGAAATACTTTTATTTGCATTTGCAATCATCTCCCATAGCTCGTTCAGGTATCGTATGGCCATTAAAGTCTATGTACTTATCACCAGCTACCTTTTTCGCTTTTGATTGATTTCGTTTCCATAATTTTTCGTTTCTTAGTCTTTTTTTTTTCTTCGGTGGGCAATCTTTATCATTAGAGCTTAAAGTGTCAGACTGTGTTTTGGTAAACTCAATATTGGCATATTGAGTTTTACTGGGAATTCTCCGAATATTAAGACCACATTCAACCGCAGTTTTAAATTCATCTAAATTTTCATTTAAATGGTTAAACCGACTAGGTAAAATAACTGATCCATGTTCAAGATCGCATACTATCGAAATGCCATATACCGTTTTTAAAGATCGAACTGCAATTATTTTATATTGGCAATTTAAATTTAATTCCATTGCTTCCAGGAACGATTTAATTTTACCACAACTGTTTAATTTTGAAATAAAACTCATGTTTAGTGTTTGGATTGGAACTATTTTTTTTATACATGCTCTCTACAGATGTTTTAATCCTTTTGTAGTAATTATTATGTTATTTTAAGACATCTGACACACGATCTATTGTTAAAGGATGTGTTTACTTTTAATTATGATATGTTATTAATTTGTTTTATTAACAGCTTCATTGTCTTATATTCTTCTATTTTTTTTTGTTTCTTTTAGTTTTTTTTTATTCTTTGCTGCAACTCATTTTTTTTTTAGGTTGGATATCATCAATAAACATAGATGGCGGGTTCTGGATATGGAAAAAAAATTCCTGTCCCAACTTTTTCTAAAGTACGAAATATTTCAAAGCCCTAAAATTTATGAAAATCGATAAAATAAAAGGTGGGTTCTGGATACAGAAAATAATTTCCAAAATTTATGAAAATCAGTATCATTTTTTATGAAAATCGATAAAATAGAAGGCTGTTTTGGATAAAATTTGATCAAAATTGTGTGTGGGTGGTAAGATGTTGCAAGTGTGATAACAATGCATGAGAAAATCTGTCAGTTATGGGGTGCACATGTCTTGTACACAATTTTGATTTATTTATTACAAAAAGATGCGAGTTATAGATTTAAGGTTTGATTTATTGTCTACAATTTGGATATATAGAATTGAAAGTAGTAAATTTGTCAAAAGAGACAGGTTAGCTATAAATTTGTGGTTTCGGTTCTTAATAGGGTGTGAAATAAGATATTGCAGGTACTTTTTTTACAGGTGTAACAACACCTGTTACATCGACCTCCCCCTGAGAACATGTTTACTCTTGCATAATCAGTTTTTTGAATCATAATATTGAAATACTTATGGTAATTAAAAACACACTTGTTTGTTTACCGATCGTGGGGCAATATATATATATATATATATATTATATCTTCTTCTTTGAGTGAGTCTCCTATCGGAGGTTCCCTATGATCAATTGTTAGCTATCATCAAAGCTATTTGAACCTTGTTGACTGCAGCACGAAATAGCTGGATATTACTGCAGCCAAACCAGTCTCTAAGGTTTTTAAGCCAGGATACCCGGCGTCTGCCTATGCTTCTTTTTCCTTTGATCTTCCCCTGGACTATCATTTGCAGAAATGCGTATTTGCGCCCTCTCATTATGTGGCCTAGGTATTCCATCTTGCGCTTCTTTATGGTGTTGATAATTTTGCATTCTTTTTGCATCTTCTCTAAGACCTGCGTATTTGTAATCCGGTCTGTCCATGGAATACGCCACATTCTTCGATAACACCACATTTCAAAAGCTTGTAGTCTATCCATATGGTTCTTCTTGAGTGTCCAAGCTTCGACCCCGTACAGTAGTGTCGAGAATACATAGCAGCGAAGCATCCTCATTCTGAGATTTATATTCAGGTCACGACTAACGAAAAACTTCTTCATTTTTATAAAGATTTTTATAAAGATAGATCTAGCGATCTCAATTCTTGTTCTTATTTCACGTGACTGATCACATGATTGTTCTATCCACGTTCCTAGGTATCTATATACCTGCACATTCTCCACGACGGTGTTTGCTACTGTAAGATTAATGTTGATGTGGTTCAGTGGTGACTTTGTAATTACCATAAGCTTGGTTTGTCCACTGTAGTACTAGCCTTTTGGTTCCAATACAGGTTACTGATTATTCTCACGTCATCAGAGTCGATGTTTTTGCGTAGGAGTAGTTGATATAGCTTGTCATGCTTAACCTTATCAAAGGTCTTCTCAAAGTCAATGAAGCACGCAAATACCTCCTGATTTATGTCTAGGCACCGCTGAAAAAGGACATTGATACCAAAAAGCACCTCTCTGGTCCCAAGTATTTCCAGAATCCAAACTGGGTATATATTATATATAGCGCACAAATTGGTGAATGGGTTAATTAAATTTAATATATATTTGAAGTAAAAATTATTTATTTGGTACTTCGTCAAAGAATAGTTCCCAACTAACTTAAAACTAAACATGCAACATATATATATATATATATATATATATATATAGGAAAGTTCCGAGGAGGGTGGTGTTATCAATATTGAACAAAGGTTTATTTGTGTCTGGGATATGACATTAACGACTTTGAAACGGATGTTTGTTTTACAATTTCAAATGCTTCACATATTGAGGAATGACAATAAATTAAAAATTAGTATGACAGCAATTAATTTTGTAGGAGGATACATTCCACTAGAAATTTATAACTTGCAATATATAAAATTACAAGAATTTACATAAATAATTACATAAATATAAATTATTTATACTTTTAAAAAAAGTAGGACAATTTTTTATAAAAATTGACTTTTAATTTTTTTCCTACTTCGAACTGATGATTTTTCATAAAATTGGGAAAAAATCCAACTGACGATTTTTCATAAAATTAGGAAATTTGTTTTTACTTTAAAAAAAAAGTAAAGACTTCGAAAAAAAATTGTGGTCCAGAACCCGCCTAGTATATAGTACTGTGCTTCAATGTGTTTCTTGATGAAAAAAAAAACTTTCAGACATTAAGTCTTGGACACTTGCGGCGACTTCTTCAGCCGGATCCGGAAGTATCGAGACATGTTGCTGGCCTTCATAATCGAAAGTGCCTAAATTGGTTAGACACCATGCTATGGTTTTATTCATGATTGAATTGATCAGACGTCGCTGTTCTAGCCATTTGAAGGACGATTCCAGCTACGTTGGGAATCTTTGCGGTTCGTTTGCTGGGGTGAGCAAATTTGCAAGTAGCCTATGCGCTATAGAAGTCATGTGGCGGACCGTCATGGCTACTACTTCATAATAAGTTGGTGTGGACGCTACCTTGGCGAAGAGCTGAAGCTGGTTTCAACAATGCAAGATCAGGTGTTTCATCAAGGCCTAGCGTAGCACTCTGGCTAGCTTTAAAACTGGCGTTGATCCCTTTGTTCTTGTTGGCACATCTATTTTCAATATTTGATTTAAGTTGGCCGTGCTTCTGACTTTTAATTGACAGAAGTCACGACGTAATTATAATAAAAAGATATATTGTAATTAATTTAAGTAGTGCATAGAGAAGCGGTAATAGAAAACTTTAATTGTCGTTTCTTTGTTCACAGGTAAGATTGTAAATAATTGTTAAATAATAAATAAAACTCAAACTTTGTTCACAGAGAAACATATTTTGGTTTATTTTATGCCGTATAATTTATTGTCTTATAAAACGACAATTTTTGTTTATAATGACAAGAAAATTGCAGTTTGCATTCCAATATGTGGTATCGCCGAGGGACAAGAAGACAAGTATTGTTGCCATAACTTCAATTACAACAGAGGAAAAGAAGGAATATGTGTTGCCACAGGAAATGGGATTTATAAGCGAACATGAAGAACTGATGAACACAGACGTTTATAAAAGAGTTAAAAAAAGTCTTACTCAAAGAGGTCAAAACAGAACAGTGTGGATCACACTAACAAAGGAAATGGAACAGAAATATTTTAATGAAGATGGTAATATAATGTTTAATAACTTATATTTAGAACAAATAATAAAAACAGACGTAGTAGAATCAACTCAGAAGAAAGAAAGTCAACTTAATTTAAAACACATAACAGAAAAGTTTATGATTGAAAAATTTACATGTAAAAATTCAAATGCAAAACAATGGCTAGAAACATTTGAAAAAGAATGTAAAAGGTTTGAAATCAATGAAGATAATATAAAGATTGAGATATTAAGGCTAGTCTTGGATAAGTCATGTTCAGATTGGCACTCAGCAACTCTCACAATATTGACAATGGAAGCTCGATGGTCTGAATGGAAAGAGAGATTTCTGGAGTCATTTGCAGACAATGGATGGAGTACAGGAATGTACGCTATATATTATAGGTATAAAGAAGGTTCATTGATTGAATATGCTATAAGAAAAGAGAAGCTACTACTAGATATGGACAATGATATTGGTTCAAAGACTCTAGTGTTGCTTATAGCAGCAGGATTACCTGAGTTGGTTAGAAATAAGATAGATAAAGAAAATTGTAAAAAGTCAACTGAATTATTGCATGACATCAGAAAATGTGAAAATTTAGTAAATAAAAATAGTTTTACGAAAAAGAAAGATGATAAATATGATAACAAGAAAAGATTTGAAGGAAAACAGCCATGTAAAAATTGTGAAAACTTAAATAAAGGTGTTAGATATCATCCTGAAAACTCATGTTGGTTCAAGAATAAAGAAAGAAAAGAAGGTGGAGTAATAGAGAGTAACTCAGTCATAGAAGTAAATCTAAATACAGAATCAAAAAACGAATAATCACACCATTGATTAAACTAAAAATATTATTAGAAGATAAGTTAGAGGTAAACGGAACATATGATTCAGGTTCCCAAGTCTCCCTAATAAATCCAAAATTAGTTAGAATAAAGAGGAAGGCAAAAGATGTAAATAAAATATTTTTAAAAACAGTCAATGGTGTGACACAAACAAAAGGTTTAATAACTATGAAAGTAAAAATCTTTGACATAGAGGAATACATTGATGTATTCATTACAGAGAGAGACGATGTTGAAGATTTCCTCGTAGGATTAGATATGATAAAGAAATTCAGATTAATTCAAAATGAGAATCTACAAATATTACAAAAAAAATTGGATAATAAAATTGAACAATATTCAGTTAATTTTAATGAACACATAGAGAAAGATGACTTTCAGATAAGACTAGAACATCTAGATAATACAAAAAAAAATAAAATAGAAAAAATTATTGAAAAATATAAAAGTGTATTTGCAAAAGACAAATACGATATTGGCACGGTAAAAGATTATGAGGCAAGAATCGAATTAATAGTAGACAAATATTGTAGTAAAAGACCATACAGGTGTACAATAGAAGATAAAAAAGAAATAGAAACACAAGTGGCAATGCTATTAGAAAAGAATTTGATTGAAGAATCCTACAGTCCATTTGCCGCACCTGTAACACTGGCGTATAAAAGAGACAAAGGAAGGAAAAATCGCCTGTGTATTGATTTTAGAGATCTAAACAAGAATATTGTACCACAAGCTCAACCATTTCCACTTATAGATGACCTAATAATTAAAACTAGAAACTGCAAATATTTTACAACACTGGATATAAACTCTGCCTTTTGGTCAATTCCACTCCGAATCGAGGACAAAAAAAAGACTGGTTTCGTAACGCAAGAAGGACAATATCAATGGACGTGTTTACCATTTGGTCTAAAAACGGCACCAGCAATATTCCAAAGGATTTTGAGTAGCATATTAAGAAAAAATAAATTGAGAGAATTTACAGAAAATTATATTGACGATATATTAATTTATTCACAAACTTTTGAAGAACATATCAGACATATAGAACAGGTATTAGCAGCAATTATAAGAGAAGGATTTAGATTAAAATTCAAAAAATGCTCATTTGCAGCAAACTCTGTAAAATACCTGGGCCATATCATAGAAAATAACACAGTAAGACCAATAAAAGACAATCTAATTTCAATTCAAAATTTTCCAACTCCCAAAACTCAAAAAAATATTAGACAATTTTTAGGAAAGATTAATTTTTACCATGAATACATACCAAATAGCTCAATAACGTTGGATCCATTACATAAATTATTAAGAAAAGAAACAAAATTTATATGGTCAGAAGAATGTGAGAAGGCTTTTACAGAAATGAAGAAATTATTATGTTCTCAACCGGTATTAGAAATATTTGATAAGGATTTGCCAATAAAAATTTACACAGATGCATCGCTAGAAGGAATTGGGGCAATACTAAAGCAATTACAAATAGATGGACGAGAAAAACCTGTAGCATATTTCTCAAAAAAATTGAATGAGGTACAAAAAAGAAAGAAAGCAATATATCTGGAGTGCTTGGCAATCAAAGAAGCAGTAAAATATTGGCAACATTGGTTGATTGGAAGATGGTTTGAGGTATACTCAGATCACAAACCGCTTGAAAATTTGAACATAAAAGCAAGAACAGACGAAGAATTAGGTGAGTTAACCTATTATTTGTCACAATATAACTTCCAAATAAAATATGTACCTGGTAAAGATAACGCTGAAGCGGACTGCTTAAGCCGAAATCCAGTACTAGAACCGTCTGAAAACACTGAAGAGGTTCTAACAATAGTAAACCTGACACAAACAGATGAAATAAGAACGGATCAAGAAAAAAACGAAATAATTCGAAAGATGAAATCAAAACTAATAAGAAATAACGGAATATTTTATAAGAAAGTTAGAAATAAGGAGAAAATAATCTTATCAGAAGAATTTAGCATCAAATTAATTAAAGACATACATAGGGAATGGTGCCATACAGGCATTAGACAAACTATATACAGAATATGTCCCTACTATACATCAAAGAATTTAATAGAAAACATTAAGAAAATATGTAAAGATTGTGACATATGCATAAAAAATAAAACAAGAGGCCAAAGCAAATTTGGATTAATGTCTCACTTAGGACCAGCCACTGAACCATATGAAATAATGTCTATAGATACCATTGGAGGATTTGGAGGACAAAGATCAACAAAAAAATACCTTCACTTACTCGTCGACCACTACACGAGATACGCATTTGTTTCAACCTCAAAGACACAAAACGCCACAGATTTTATAAAGTTAGCTCAAAACGTGTTAGAAACGGAAAAAATTGGAATGATACTAACGGATCAATATCCGGGAATAAACTCAAAAGAATTTAAAGAATTCCTAGAAAAAAAGAACGTTAAACTGACATTTACAGCAGTTAATGCACCATTTTCAAATGGCTTAAACGAGAGACTAAACCAGACTCTAGTCAATAAAATAAGATGTAAAATAAATGAAAAAGAAAACAAAAGAGCTTGGACAACGGTTGCTAGAGAATGTGTAGATAGATATAATAAGATAGAACACTCAGTCACTGGTTTTGCACCAGAGTATTTATTAAATGGCACGGACACAAGTGTCATACCAGAAGAATTAAAAAGGAAAAAAAACAAAGATGATTGGTCTAATGATAAAAAATTAGCGTTAGAGAGATCAATAAAATCACATAATTACAATAAAAAACTTTATGATAAAAATAGAAAACATCATGAGTACAGTGCAGGAGACATGGTATATATCGAAAATGGCAACAGACTAAATAGAAAAAAGCTAGACCATCTTAGAATAGGACCATTCGAAATAATAGAAAAAATATCAAACACTCTATACAAAGTCAAGACTAACAAGAAAAAGTCAGAAACAAGTTTATTCCATATATCAAAACTAATACCAACAGAAGAAGATGATATAGATGATTTATAGAGAAAATATGTCCAAGAAATCTTACCATGAGAGGGGGGGGGGGGAGATGTAACGAAAGTATACTTTCTTTGATTTAAGTTGGCCGTGCTTCTGACTTTTAATTGACAGAAGTCACGACGTAATTATAATAAAAAGATATATTGTAATTAATTTAAGTAGTGCATAGAGAAGCGGTAATAGAAAACTTTAATTGTCGTTTCTTTGTTCACAGGTAAGATTGTAAATAATTGTTAAATAATAAATAAAACTCAAACTTTGTTCACAGAGAAACATATTTTGGTTTATTTTATGCCGTATAATTTATTGTCTTATATATATATATATATATATTTTAGTAACATATATTTATATCAATAAAGTATTTGTGGGAAAAAATTTAGTTTGCGTTTTATTTTATTATTATTATGGATTTCCACATAGTAAAGGTCTCAAACATAAATGTATCTAAAATAATCTGTTCTGAGATTTACGATCTGTATAATAAATAATAACATTACATATTTGTTTTTGAATTGTATTGAGTACAGCTTTGCTAAAATAGAATAAATAAACTGGTTATGTTAAACACCGTATTATTGGCATAAGAAGCACGAGTTTATTAATTTCAACTGAAGGTCTGTTGACATTCACATTCTTACTATTTTCAAATACTTTCTACTCTCACATTGTAACTATTTTCATTATTTTCACATTTTCAATACTCTCACTAATTTTACATTCTCACTACTTTCACAATCTCTCTTTTCTCACATTCTTACTTATTCTTACATTCTCACTACTCCAACATTTTTACACATTTTTACAATGTCACTACTTTCATATTTTTACTACTTTCACATTCTTACATTTTCACTACCTTGTAAGTAGCTTTAAATTAGAAAAGTAAAAAATGCTTCTAAATTAAGAAAGAGAAAAAAGCTGGCAATAATATTTATATCAAAGCAACTAAATAAGGTGTTATGCAGTGCTTATGTACTTGCAATCTTTTAATCTTATATCACAGTTTTTCTATTCACGTTTTAGTAATAACTCTTTGTAAATTTTATTAAAAGAGATGCTTTGTATGTACATGTTGTTTTTGTCGTCGTTTTAATTATAATAAATGTGCAGCTGTCAACTGATAGATTTTGTAGAGTTACATTGCATAACCTGATAGTAATTATAAAACAATTGAAAATAAATGATATGGTTAAATTATTTTCAATATATTTTTATTTTAATGCATAATTATTATGTCCGTTAGAATAAGGTAACACACAATATACATATAATCCATATTGTCTGTTCAAAAATATAAATTCCACGTCCTAAACAAACATCTTGATAAGATTTAAATAACTCTCTTATTCCATGTTAGTTGCTCAACCTTCACAGCAGGCGGTATCTATACGTATCTATAAGCCCGCAGGCTGATTTTTGTGTGTTAAGATATAAAGTGTAATGCTCCTACATACAAATGTAGGACGACAACACATACGATTATATATAAAAATTGTTGGAGAAATACACTTCTTACATCTATATATATATATATAATCATTTAAGCCAACTACATGTGGATATGATAAGTCAAACAATAGCAATACATACATACATATAACAAAAATAGATACATAATACAAAAATACAAAATAAAATAAAATAGCTTACTTAGCTAGATACAAAACTTAGTATTTTACATGTTTTAAATGTTATCTGTTAAATAAATAATATTATAAATATTAGAACGTTCTTTATCTTTTCTTGCCTTCTTGATTCTTTGAGACTTACGTATTTTCTGTAAGATGGGCTTTTGATCTTTTGTTAATCGGCCTACGGATTTCAATTTTTGTTTGAAGATACCAAACACTAAACAAAAATCAAATAAATTTTGTTAGTATTATTTTGACAAAATTGGTATAAACTCAAATTTAGTAGTTCTAGAACTGGTTGATAATATAGATAATCTATAAAAATTACAATAAAATTTATGAAATTGTTCTAAATATTGTTTGACACCCATAAAAAATTATGTTATTATGCATAACACAAGACAAAGTTACTCTACCATTTGTTAAAGGACAAATAATTTTTTTTATGATTTTAGGATATAAGAAATATTTGGAATAATATTACAAACAAAATAAAAAATCATGTATACTAAAAAGATACTTTGATTTTTGAAAAAAGAAAATTGTGCTTATTAGTTTTAAGTACTTTAATTTATTAATTTGAAAAATAAAACAATATAGAATAACCACACCGCAAAATAATAAGATAAACATACTTAACTTTACGTTTGTAAACAAAAAAAGAACAACAAAAAAGTTGCCAGTATTGAGTGCAGAAATAGAGGTCTATATCCAAAAAGGATAGAAAACAACATTGAGTGTTGGTAGACCAGATACTAGGCCATGTCAGTATCTATAGCGACTCTGTTCTCTCAATTACCAGATGCAATGTATATATTTGTGTTTTAGGTACATATTTAAAGGCAGCTTGTGATATAGTAACACAAGCGTAAGCCCTAAAATATAGGACCTTGTAGTAAAAAAATATGTATTAATTACTCTTTTTAGTATCTCCTCCACTTTGTTGGGCTTCTGAGTAGCGTCCGCGACGACGACGCCGCTTACTTAATTCTACAACTACAACAAGTAAAATTCGAATAAAAGTATAAAAATTTGTAATTCCACCAATCCACTTATAGGCCCCATACTACGCCGCCAGTTTGCTTCAATAAAACGTAAGGAACTGACACTATAATTAACTTTAGGTTAGATTAGGTTATGTAATTATAAATTAGGATATAAGTATGTAATAAAGTGCAGATATAGTCAAGAGTATTGTAAATAATACAAACATTAAAAGACTTTATTAAAAAGTTTAAAAGTATAAAACAAGTTTAATTTTTGATTATTAAAACACATACTCCGAGGAGATGGTCGCGGCCGAGTGAGCTGTTAATCAATTTAGTTAATTCATTTATTTAACATTGTTCTATTTCTGCTGCCAAAGTTAATCACCGACGCCAGAAGTTAAGACTACCCTATCCGGGAGTTTTGCCGCAAACTCAGAAATTCCAATCTAAATTATTGGGTTCTTTAACGTGCACGCAACATCAAAGCAAGCTTTTCTTCTTATCCAAAAGAAGACGTACTCATCACAACACATTTTTTCTTAACCAGAATAATTGACCCTTCAGATAGGGTACTCAAACTCAAGACCAAAGATCCCTTCTCATCTAACCGGAGCTTCAGCAAACATTCTACCAAAATGCAACCACTGATTGGATATCTAATGGGTAAAAAAGAAGAAATAAAAGAAGAAGAAGAATGAAATGCTTGTAATAATTTGACAAATACATCTACTTGTGGAGATAGATCAATCATTTTTAAAAAGTTGACAAAATACAATTTACTATAGCAACCAGGTCAATTAGCCTACTCCGACAAGAAAAAGTATTACCAATGATGAATGCAGCATCTCCATAGACCTAAAACTTTTGGAATCACCACACAAAAGTTGATGCAAATATACAAACCCACTTTACTTACCAAATAAAAAAAAAAACTTTAAGTTTTTTAGTATATTCTGAAATAAAAATATAACCACAACAACTTAATTTTTATTGTCTAAATACATTACCGCCACATGCATAAGAAATAAAAAAGAATTTGAAAAAAAAAAACAGTAAACACAATTAACAAAAGAATAAGAGCATTATTAAAGGTGTGGTAAGAAGTAAACCAAAAAAAAAAGAAAAATGTACCAAAATTTGGAGTAAAAGTGGTAAATGGTGAAGAAATGAATAGTGAGAAAAAAAAAACACTACACAGATTGTGCAGAAAAAACACTATCAGCATAATTCTAAAAAAAAACAAAGAAAAAGATTTGACCATATCAAAAATCTTTAACTGCCACAACAATATTATTATAGACTTAACACGTCACCAATAAGAAAGGTAGTAAACGCAATTCTTAAAACTTCCTTACTTCGGTAAGCATTCTCCAAATTTCGAAAATAAATCAAACACAATAAGTTTGTTTTAAACTTGCCTACACTGTCAATTTTGTAAGCACAAAAAAATAATAAATCCTAAGTACCGTCCATAGCAGACAATAAACGTCTGGCACCACTATCAACAATAACAGCAAACTCTGATAGTCAGTAATGCTTAGTACCAAAATAAGCACTTCTATCTTTAAACCCAACCTGAGCAAAAGCTAGCAATAATAACTACAGTTTCTTGCTAGACTTTCAATAAAACTCTGCCAAAATACAGCCACTAAAGAAATGCTTGACAAATACGACTAACTTTGCAGATAATACAAAAAACTTTTTGAAAAGTTTGAAAAAACAAAAATTGACTATGACAACAACGCTAATAGAACAGCTTACTTGGGTAGTAGTACCACTACTGCTCTAAAGCTAGATCACTAGTGGAGATTACTAGCAATTTGAAGACATTCTTAACACATCCTAGTGTTTCTAAAGCTAGTCGGTATGCTTTCTCCACATTTGAGAAATAAATCAAACACATTAAGTTTTTTGAAAATTCACTGCCCAAAACATAAAAAAAGATCAATACCGTCAGAACAAATTTGTGGCACCACTATCAACAATAACAACAAGCTTTGATAGTCACATACCAACATTGGCTTATCATAAGGCCTACCTGTCGAGCCTCCGCGATGAGGCAAAGAGTTTTGAAGATCCGAGGAGAACCGCAGCCGCAGTACAAGCGTTCCATGGCCACGCTAATCAGAAGATACGCCGACCCCACGGCCATAGCATACATGGCAGGAA
This sequence comes from Tachinus rufipes, assembly GCA_963932245.1. Lineage (NCBI taxonomy): Eukaryota > Metazoa > Arthropoda > Insecta > Coleoptera > Staphylinidae > Tachinus > Tachinus rufipes. The sequence goes on along the minus strand of OZ010751.1, from coordinate 9,786,916 downwards.
GCCTGATGGCTATCACGCATCAATCAAGAGAACCAGTGGAGGCATTCATCCGCCGTCAAGCGGCCGTATACCACCGGATTTATCCGGGCCATGACTCAACTACCATGGCGACGACGTTGGCGACTTTGGTGGAACCATGCATCTAACAATCAATACATGCCAGACAATTCAACTCACTGGAAGAACTGATAAACAAACGTTGCCTCTCAAGTTGAAGTTGCAATTGATCGCCAAAAAATGGTAAAGACTTTCAATCAGAAACAGAATGACACGTCCAAGGTTTCGGGAAACGAGGCCAGGGTTGGTTACAAGACAAACACGCCGACCGTTCCAAAAACAGAAACGAGTTGAACCCTACCGGAAACTATTAGGAGTCGGGACGGTCGGGGTGGCCGGAAAATCTAACCGCCTTCTCCGCATCTTTGTCCGGATCAATAGAATCGAATATAAAGCCTTGATCAACAACAAGGCCTGTCGTAACTTTACGAGACTGGACCTCCCTACCCAGAGACCAAACCTAGAAAAAATTTGGCAGGCAAATCTTGACTTGACATTCAACACTACCGGTTGAGCTCGCACAACAATTACTCGTACAACGCTTACAAGAAATCCATGATCTACCAACAAATCTAGGAAATGCAGCATCGAACATTATCGAAAGAAGTTCGAGCAAATATAGCGCATCGGTGGTGATTGTAAAGAAGAAGGATGGATCACCCCGGTTTTGCATTGATTACACACGCCTGAACAAAGCCACAAAGACAGAAGTGACCCCACTCTCGAAGATTCGAAAAACACTTAAGGATTTTGGAGAAGCCAAAATTTTTACCAAAATGGACCTCACGTTAGGGTACTGGCAGATTTCAATGCACTTAAAACACCGGAATTTAACCACTTTTGCCGCCTAACATAACCTAACCTAACGAGAGAACTAACGAGGCCTCAGCCAAACTTAAGATTTGTTTTACAAACAGACGCAAGTTACCAGGGAGTCAAAGCAGTCCTGTACCAAGAGGAAAGAGATCAGAGGCACATTATCTTGCACGAAAGCGCAAAACTAACACCCCAGCAGGCCAAGTTTTACTCCAACAAATTAGAATACATGGCAATTCTCTGGGCAGTGAAGATATATCGACCATACTTAGAGGATGAGCAATTTACGCTAAGGACTCACATGGCTGAACACCTCTCTCGATGCTGAAGGCAAATTTTCTTGATGGGCATTGATCCTAGAAAAAAAGATTATTACTACCCGAAAACCCAAACTTTACGGAAAGAGCGTCCATACAGACATTACATGGCCGACTATGCAAACGCCGCCACAGAAGAGGAATACGCATAAACATTCTCCAGTACGAAACGGTAGCAGAAATGGTCATGCGCGCCCAACGAGAATGCCCGCAGACACAAATCATTATAAGAAAATACCGGGAATCGGTGAACGACCTTGAAAATCCTTTAGATATAGACCTGGTATACAGGCTGGGCCAGAACAGCAAACTTTACCGCATCGGAGCGGGATGGGACCAGCTGGTTGCTCTACCAGCCGCTTAGAAGGAACTCCTCAAACATTTTCATTCCTCCGAAACAGCTGGACACCCCGGACGCAACGAGGCGGCTATGACATTCTTTTGCTAATACCACTAGCCGGGAGTAAGAAAAAACATAGGCACCTTTGTACGAGGATGTCTGACCTTTGCACGCACAAATACCGGCACAAGACACAACAACCGCTTTGAAACCCCAAAGATCGGAGAAACCGTGTAAAAACGCAGAAACATCGACGACCGGAACTTCGTTCTAGATAAAAGCTAAGACTTCCCAACTCCTTAACAATACCACTACGATGACGACCCCCGCTACGCTCCCGGCACACTCTATAATGATCCCGCTGCTTCCAAAACGTACACTAGCACTACTAGCAGCAACAACATCGCTCTTGGCATCACTTCCTCTAGGCTAATACATAATCCTGTATGAAACGCGGCATTGCACCCGGACGCCTGGCACATACCCGGCACCGGGTGGCCACCACAAAACTATTTTCTACCTGCAGCTGTAAACAGCCCCCTTTACGGAAAACAATCGATGGCATCTACGGTAGCCATTGTAAGGGGTTTCCAAACCCCCTTTTGGCCCGCCAGCACTAGCAAATAGTTTGAACTACCTATCAAATCAAAGAATAGTAAGTTTTTTCCTTTGCAAGTGTAGGAAGTTCTTTAATCAGAACAGAAGAGGAGAAGATGAAATTTAATCTTTTGATAAGCAACACTTAGGTGCGATACTCCAAATCATAATTACTATCGAGTAGTTTAAACTGGAATGCTTACCAATCCGCTCAAGAATTAGTTATCAAAAAATTAAGTGGTTTCTTTTTGCAGGCGTTAAAAACAGTTGGTCAGGTGGGTGAATCATTCCAGATCATGAATACTATTAAGTAGTAGTTTCAATTTCCAAGTGTTTCTTATCTAAAAATTAGATTTTTTTTCCTGCAAAAGTTAGATAATTTCTTTCTGATCAACATTTAAGTGAGTTACTTTAAATCATAATTACCATCAACTAGTTTGAACTGAAGTGCTCAAGTGTTTGTTATTAAAGAAATAGAAGTTTCTCTAAAATTTTCTTAGTCAGAAAAAAAAGAAAGTAATATACAATCTCTGAATGACCAACACTTGGCTTTTTTCTTTTTATTTGTTCATCTTCTTTGTTTGTTGCTTTTTTTACAATATTGCCTTTTCCTGTTCCTGGACTTTCTTGCTGCTTGTAAGGCCGCTTGGTTTGTTGTCATCTTAATAAGGTCGATCTATCTTTTTAACCATTTTCTTAATTTTTTTTACTATTTATTTCTCCAGGTTTTTGCCGTCTTTTTGTGTAATGTGTTTAAAACATTTAAAGGTTTGAGAATAAACTACTTTTGAAAGTATTTGGCAATTTGGGCAGATCATTTGTGATTACCATCAAGTATTTTATATTGGATGGTTAGATATCAAAAGTTGGTTATCAAGAAATTGCATTTTTTTGCAAGCGTTCAGGCGTTTTTTATGAAAAGGAAAATGCGGTCAATTTAGATTATGATCAGCGAGTAATTTAAACTAGAGTGCAAACTTATCAGCCCAAGTGTTTGTTATCACTTGTTTCTTTTTGTAAGCGTTAGAAGTCTCTTTGTCCAAGAATGAGGTATTGATGTTTTAAATTTTTTGATCAATACTTGGGTAGGTGGGCGCTTTACTCCAGAATAAGATTACCATTGAAAAGTTTTTTCTTTTCTACAAGTGTTATAAATAGTTTAGTCATAAGAGAAAAAAGTGATATTTAATTTAATGATGATCAACACTAAGGCGGGTGGATGAGTCAGTCCACATTATGATTACCATCAAATAGTTTGAACTGGAATGCTTACTCATTTGACCACATGTTTGTTATCAAAAAGTTGCTTCTCTTTAAAAGCTTTAGAAATGTTTTTCTCTAAGAATAAAAAAGTCAAATCCAATCTTTTAATGACCAGCACTTGGGTGGGTAGGTCACTCTTGATTACTATCAAATAATTTGAACTAGAGTGCTTACTCAGTCACCCAAGATTTTGTTATCAAAAAATTGTATGTATTTTTTTGCAAACGCAAAGAAGAGGAGGTGATATTTATTTTTTAGATGACCAACACTTGGGCGGCTGGTTGGGCACTTATAATCATAACAAATAGTTTAAACTGAAGTGTCAACTTACTTGCTTATTACCATTGAGTACTTTAAAGTCGAGTTTTGACACACTCGCTTGAGTGTTTTTTAAGAAAAAAAATAAAAAAAATTGGTTGTGTTATAAGTCCTTTAGTCAGAGGAGGAAAAGGAGGTAATATTTTAATAACCACTTGGCTATGTCAGTACAAATTATGACTATCATTGAGTAGTTTAAACTGGAGTGTCTAGTTTGTTAACAAAACAATTTAAGTTTTTTATTTGCAAACGTTAGACATTTATTTGTCTAAGAAGAAGGAGGTGATTTTTTTGAACAAGTTGGTAGGTTAGTTCAGATTCTAATTACCAGCAAGTAGTTTGAACTAGAGTTTGTTATCAAAGAATTGTGTTGAAAATTCTTTAATTAGAAGAGCTTTCTCTTTTAATTAAAGAATTTTCAACATCATGATATCAAATCTTTTGATGAATTGGGTGGGTCATTCCAAATCATAAATTCTATCGAAAAGTTTGAACTGGAGTCTTTATCCACTTTTATTTTTGTAAACGTTAAAAGTCTTTATATTAGAGGAGGTGATAATAAATTCAATCTTTTAATGATTTTTACTTGGACCGGTGGTTAGGTCACTTCAAATCATGATTACTATGAAGTAGTTTAAACTAAAGTGCCCACTTAGTTTAAGAGTTTTTTATGAAAAAACTAAAGGTTTTTCATTCAAAAGAGTTGGTTATATTAAATCATAATTACCATCAAGTAAATTTAATTGAAGTGCTCACCCACCCGCTCAAGTGTTGTGTTCTATGCATGTGTTTAAAAATTTTTAGTCTAAGGAGGATGAAATAATATCTATTTTTTTGATGACAACACTTGAGCGGGATATTTTAAGTTATGATTACTATTGAGTAGTTTACACTGGAGTAACCACCTATTTGTTAACAAGAAGTTGATAGTTTCTCTTGTTTGCAGCGTTGGAAGTTTTCTTGTTCAAGAAGGAGGAAGTAATACTCAATTCTTTTATGACTAACATTTGGCCGGGTTGGTAAGTTACTCCAGATTATGATTACCAGCAAGTAGTTTTAACTGGAGAGCCCATCTCCCCGCCAGAGTGTATGATATCAAAGAATTGGAATTTTTTGTTTCTGCAAGTTTCTAAAGTTACTCAAAAGAGGAAGAAGTGATATCCAATCTTCTCATGACCAATACTTGAGTGGGTTACTTCAAATAATGATTACCATTGAGTAGTTTAAATTGAAGTGACTACCTACCCACACGAGTGTTTCTTATAAAAAAATTGGAAGTTTTTCCTCTTTGCAAGTGTTAAGTTTTTTTAGTGAGAACTGGAGGAGATAATATTTAATCTTTTGATGACCAACACTTGGGTGGGTCACTCCAAATCATGATTACTATCAAGTAGTAAACTAGAGTGCCCACCTATTTATCTAAAAGTGAACAAGACATTGAAAGTATATAGTAAGTGATACTCAATCTTTTGATGACCTACACTTGGGCGTGTTGTTGGGTCATTCCAGATTATGATTACTAGCGAGTAGTTTAAACTGGAATGCATATCTACCAAAGAATTAGAAGTTTCTGCTTTCTGCAAGTGTTAAAAGTCTTTTAGTCAAAGCTGATATTCAATAATTAAGCTAATATATAATAATACATACCATTTCAAAAATTTGTTTTATAAGATTGCAATGTTTTTACATTTAAATAATATTTATAGTAGATTAATTTAATGTCATTTAAATAACAATTATATTTAATTTACACTTACCTTAAAATATTAACGTTGCTCTAAAAAAATTAAAATAACTCTCCAATTTGATCAAATACATTAATTAACTTAATTTTTATTATAGAAAATAGCATTCATTATAAATATAAATTTTACATTCATGTTACATTTTTATTAAAGCTTTAGTCTTCATCAATAATTACTTCGTTTAAATGACTAGATATTTTAAATATCCAATGTTGTCGTCGTCGTCAATAAAGTAGTTCGAGTCACTAAGCTTGGGAGGAAGATTTAATTTTTGAATACTTTTGTCAATTTTTTGGTTTGGCTCAATTTGCTTGGGAAAACTAACAAATTGGGTTTGCTCATTTAACTTTGGAGAATCAATTGAATTTTGAAAGCTTTTATTATTTATCTCAGAAGTATGTTTCGGAGAAACAATGAAATTTTGAAAGCTTTTTTATCAAAAAAGTGTGAAAAGTTACTTATCTCAAAAAAATCCCTTGGATATGTATAAGAATCGTCGGAATCAAAGTAGACCGATTCATTTAAGCAACATGATTCATTTAAAATTGACCTTTCGTCGTCAGCAAAGTCGATTGAGTCAGGAATGTTGATATATGTTAACCAGCAGCTGCAATACAAGTACCCATAATCCTCGCTCTAAATAAATTTTTGTTATTATTTATTATCTAAATTATTTTAACTTACATTTTTTTTTTTCTTACAACATGTTTTCCTTGGCGACACATTTGTGGTAAAAATGGTGGACTGTCCAATTTATTTAATTGATCACCATTTAATGCTTTACTTTCTGGTAACTCATTTTGTTGCTGCTCAATTTGTTACAAGCATTTGTATTCGAACATACTTGCTTCATTTAAGTATTGTTTAAACTTACTGTAGTCACTGCAGTCGGAAACATCTTTTTTACCCCATAGATATTGATAAGTGTCTTCTGTATCAATGTTTAAATCAGACATGATTTTATTTATTATACTATCTAAATCAGACATGTAATGTTTGTAATGCTTTCTTCTCAGATGCAATGGCTGTTAAAAACAATATGTTTACACTGAGCAGCCATTTGTTTCTAACTTTATGACAGAGGTGATACTAAAAAATTACGGTTAAAAACAACGCTTCCTGTATTTAAAATTGGCAGGAATTTAAAATAATACATTTTTATAAAATGAATTTATTGCATATTCAACAAAAGCTCTAACATCAACTAGGTTTCTAACACTAGTCATTATTTTTTTGGTGTAGAAGAGTATGTTACGGGATAAACCTGGGGTAGCATGCATTCTCATTAAAAAATTCAAATTATTGAAAATTTATTTATTTTCATTTACAATTTCATTTTGTTTAAATATTTTGTTTATTTTATCTCTGGGGGAACGGCATTTCTGTTTCTCTAGAAAAGAAAAGAATGGATAAATTAAATTAATAGTAATTGAGTTCAATTGTTACATATCTTAACATTAAGCAGTGACGTTAGGCAGCCTTGTTTATAGGGGTAGGTACGTCGAGTTGTCAAACTTGTTGGTTGTACAGCTGGTTGCCTGAAACATTGTTTATAGTTATTAAATGTAATGTAAATTTATGATGTTTACATAAAGTGAATACGTTATAACTGTCCAATATGAACAGTGATTATTTTATTGCAGAGAGACAATAATGTTTAATTGTGATGTCAATTTAGTAATAATACAATTGGGTTACTTACATTTTCTCCGGTTGATTCTTTCTTCTTGATATACCTGGGTTGTCGTTGTTTACATGTTCGTATATCCTCATATCCTTGTTCCTTCTCCAGTCTGTGTCTCCCTGAACGAATACCTTCCTTCTGTTTTGTTTCTTAATTCCATTTAACCTGTAATACAAAGTAATTAATTAGGATTATTTTAATTAACAACTGCAACAATATCTATTATATATATATACATTAATTTTGTGACACTATCAACATGTTTTGAGTACTTACCAAGCTGATTGTTGCTGTAATTAATTAATTTTCCTCACAAATTGACACTTCCATTTGTATTCATTAGACACTAGCTTGAACATCGTACTTAGTTTCAAGTGACGTTTGGGTTTGAGTCTGAGCTAATGGCGCCAAGTTTAATTCTCACTATTTACCTCTTTCATTTAAATTCAAATCTTACCTTATGTCTATAAAATAAATAAAAATTGTTGGTTATTAAACGTTTTTTTATTTAACCTTCTTATTATTTTTTAAATTCTTAGAATGATGCCCATTCAGATTTGCTGTATTTCTTAGATAAGGAAAGCCATCTCCTATCACGGTGTGAACGGCGATAAGAATGTCTTAGAATTTAACAGAGATGGCAAGTAAATTTGACTAATCAACAATTATAAATATTAGCTTTTTTTATAATGACTTTCGGTTTCTCTAACTCTCACATTTTTTACTTTATTTTTAAAATACTCCCTAGTAATATACCCAAGGACCTCGCCATAGATACCGTTTTGCTGGAGAGCTCCAAATAAGATGTCCCCGGCCACATAACGCCCTGCATAAGTTCAACGTAATGATGCAATGTGGTTCTTTCACAATAGATTAAAGGGTGATGTTGATAGAGTTTACCATACACCTATCCAACTTTCTAAATTCGGTTTAAAATGAGCATTGACTGATTTCAGTAGTGGAACCAAGGAATAGTATTTTTTAATCAATTCCAGGAGTAGATGAAAAAGAAAGAGCAAAAGGGGGAGTTGGTATAATAATAGCACCAAACAAAATAAAAGACATTACGAAAGAAAGATACATAAGCGAAAGAATCTTGTCAGTAGAAATAAAGCTATATGGAAAGGAAATATGGACTATAATAACAGCCTGTTGAGAAAACGAAAATGCTAAAAAGGAAGATAAAGATGCATTCTTTGAAAAGTTACAGAACGAAATAGATGAAGGAAAATGTAATAATCATGGGAGACTTAAACGGACGAGTTTCTGAGGAACCAAAACGCAGGAATATAAGAATACATGGAAAAATGGGGAGAAGAAACCAGAAACAATAATGGGGCAAGAATTATAGAACTGAGCGTGGAAAACAACCTTATTATAACAAACACAAAATTTGAACACAAGAGAATACATAAATTTGCAAGAGAAGAACCGATTAGAAACGAAAAATCAATAATAGACTACTTTATCATAAGCAAACAAAAATGAAAAAATGTTTTAAATGTAAAAGTATCAAGAGAGGCAGAAATCGGAAGCGACCACTACCTGGTAAAAATGGACTTGAGAAATATGGAAAAAAACAGATAAGAGAAGAAAGAAAGTAAAAGAAAAAATAAAAAGTTACAAACTTAAAGAAAAAGAATACAGAGATAAATTCCAAGAGATAGTAAAAAAGAAATGTAGTAAAATTAGAGAAACAAAGGAAGTAGAAGAAAAATGGGAAACATTCAAGAACACCATACTAGAAAGCTGTGGAACAGCAAAATTAGAGAACAAACATAATTTAAAAAAAGTGAATGGTAGACAAATAAAATAAAATTGAAAATTAAAGAAAAAAAAATGGAAAAAATACATTAGTACAAAAAAGGAAGAAGACTATAAAGAATACAAAATTAAAAGAAAGGAAGTAAATAATGAGGTCCAAAGAACTAAAAAAGAATCATGGAATCAATTCGGTAAAAAGATGGCGAGAAACTATAGAGACAACCTAAAACTATTCTAAAAAACAGATGAAAAGGAAGAAAGAATACAATATGATGAACATAAAAGAAAAAAAAGGAAATATAATCACAGAAGAGGATAAAATAATGGAAAGGTGGAGAGAATATTTTAAAGAACTGACAGAAGCAGAAAACCTAAGCCCGGGGGAACATGAAGAAGATGATACTGACATGCCTGAAATTGAGGAAATAAAGGAAGAAGAAGTTATAGACGCCATAAAGAAACTAAAAATAGGAAAAGCACCAGGCATAGGCAACATAACACCGGAAATGATCAAATACATGGGTAATGAAAGAATTGAACAGTTAACAGAACTACTCAATGACATAGCTAAAAACTCAAAAATACCAGCAGAATGGAACATGGGAATAATACTACCTATATACAAGAAAGGAGATTAAAGAAACTGCAATAACTACAGAGGAATCACAATCAGTAGTGCACCGGGAAAAATTCTATAGAGAATCATAGAAAAAAGAATAAGAGACAAGATTGAAGATACCATAGAAGACACACAATGCGGATTCAGAAGAGAGAGAAGCACTTAACATCTTATATTCATAATATGACAACTAAGCGAGAAATTTTTAAATAAGAAAAGGGACATCCATATCTGCTTCATCGATCTAGAGAAAGCATTTGACCGGATAAGAAGAGAATATATATGGAAAGTACTTCAAAAGAGAGGCATAGACGGAAAAACTATAAATCTATTATAAGCTTTATACAAAGAAAATAAGAATATTGTTAGAACCAACAATGAAGAATCTCAAGAGTTTGAAACCAAGATCGGGCTAAAACAAGGGTGAGTACTGAGTCCAATACTATTTACAATAGTGTTAGATGAAGCCATAAATAAAGCAAAGAAAAGTATGAAGACTCTAAAAGTAAGATATCGGAAGAAGGAAGCAACAAAGATTATGGAATTACTATTTGCAGACGATATGGCAACAATGGCGGAAACGGAGGAAGATTTACAACACAACATCAACATAATAAACATGGAAATAACAAAAATAAACATGAAGATCAATATAGACAAATCCAAAACAATGATAATATCAAAAAAAATCAAAACCCATAGAATAACACTACATGGAAAAAAGATTGAACAAGTTGAAAACTTTAAGTACGAAAACGAAATAAATGAAAGAATGGGAGAAACCGGGAAAATATTCAACATGATAAAAAATACATTTTTTGGAAGAAAAGAAATACCAAAGAACATAAAAACAGATATAGTAAAGAAGGTAATAAGACCAACAATAATGTATTCCAGCGAAACATGGACATTGTCTGAAAAACACAAAACGATACAAATAAACAATTAATTAGATTAACGTTACCAGGACTATTATTCCGTATTTCCTCTAAATGGTAATCGATTTTGGCATCTAATTTAAACCTAAAACGCATTAAATTGTTACTTTAATTATTTAAGATTAAAATTGATTGGTTAACCTTTTAGTACGCTTGTCTTCATTATTATCAGCAACACTTGTTGTGGAAGTTTCAAATCCGTGTTCCATTGGTATAGCAGATGGATCACTTACAGTATTGCGGTCACATGTTGAAACAACACATGAAGATCCAGAGAATGATCCTGATGTAATTAAAGTACCAAGGCGTTTAGGGCTTCCAATAACGTTAGTGCATGGTGCATCATTTTGTTGAAGAATCTAATAATAATTAACAAACAACATTAATTTTTTTATTACTTAAATAGGTTAAATATTGCGCGAAATAAAAATCAAATCACAAACACTCTTATGCATAGTCATATTTAGTAGCTACTAAGGTGCTACTAGCTGAATATTACTGTTGATCGTATGCATAATTATATTTAAAACGTTACTAAGCGACTAAAACGTTAGTAGCCAGATTGTCTTGTTTTGCATGTGATTAAATACATTGTAAATATAACCTACAACTGTCAGTTGTAAATATTGAGATATTTATCACTATTTAATGACATATTGCTTTATTTGTTGCAATGTATGGTATTATTTAAATATAAGCACCAAAATGTAGTAGTTGCGTCAAGTATAATTAATGAAATAAATTAATGTTATTTATTTTATTAATTAAATTAGTTTAGTGTTTTTCTGTAAGATGACAGCACATCCAAAATTGAGTTATAAAAATTAATATGATGAGCAACAAACACATCTAATGCCGTGCATTTTGACTCTAAAACTTACTCTGACTAAACATAATAGTTGTTTATTAATTTTAATAATATTTTAAAATGATTATAGCTCAAAAGTAATTAACTGTGTAGCCTTATTTTTTCAAGTTCTTCAATTGCAATAAATGCATAATTTATTTTAGATATCAATAAAATACATTTTAAAACAAAACAAAAACATATTTATACATTTGCATTTTTTGAATATGCCAAAGCATAATGTTATTGTTAGTAGTTACTAACTAAATTATACTAAAAATCAACTATGCATAAGACACATTTAGTATGGTGTAAGTAGCTACTAGTTAGTAACCTTATAGTAGGATACTAATCAAACAACTATGCATAAGACTGAAAATATTTAAAATTTAATTAAAATACTGATTTACCATATGTTGGCTGAGTGAATCTCTAAGCAGTTGGTTTAAATTATCGGTTTTGTTGTTTGAATCAAAAACATTTATTAGCAAAAATCCAGCATTACGTGGGAACAGTGGTAAAACTTCTAATGGTCTTGACTGTGCCAACCAATCCGACTGACTTCCTCCAATCTCAATTAGTGATGTAGCAGCATCAAAATTAGCTATTTCACTATAATCTTCTTCACATAATAAACTTAATTGTTCTTTATTAGTCTTTAGATTAATGTTGGCAGGACTATTATCCCGTATTTTCTTTAAATGGTAATTGATTTTGGCACCTAATTTAAACCTAAAACGCATTAAATTATTACTTCAATTATTAAAGACCAAAATTGATTGGTATACCTTTTAGTACGCTTGTCTTCATTACTATCAGCACCACTTGTTGTGGAACTTTCAAATTCGTGTCCCAATGATATAGCAAATGGATCACATACAGTATGGTGGTCACATGTTGTAACAACACATGGAGATCCAGAGAATGATCCTGATGTAACTAAAGTACTAAGGCGTATAGGGCTTTTAATAATGTTATTGTATGGTGCATCATTTTGTTGAAGAATCTAATAATAATAATCAAATAACATTATTTTTTATTACTAAAATAGGTTAAATGTTGCGCAAAATAAATACAAAACACAAAATATTTAAAATTTAATTAAAATACTAATTTACCATATGTTGGCTGAGTGAATCTCTAAGCAGTTGGTTTAAATTATCGGTTTTGTTGTTTAAATCAATAACATTTATTGGCAAAAATCCAGCATTACGTGGGAACTGTGGTGAAACTTCTAATTGTCTTGACTTTGCCAACCAATCCGACTGACTTTCTCCAAACTCACACGGTTGGGGTTCCATTCGATTCGGTTCGTTTTTGGTTTTTTTTTTGTTTGTTTTCGGTACCTAATAGAAACAGTATAGCACCAAATACTCCCACGTAAAGTAATGAGAGGGTGCTCCCAATAAATTCTAGTATTCCCCCTTTCTTTTTTTATTCTTCTATAGAGAAACAATATGACAAACACTTGACTTCTCTTCGTTATGATTACTACTGAGCCGGGGTACGGAAAAAAACACAAAAGCCAATATGAACCGTGTATGTGTGAAAAAGTTTCAATCGTTTTTGGTTGCAACCGAAAACGAACAAATACGTATACACTTTTTTTTACAAAATAAATTAAATATTGAAAATGTAGGTGCTTCTATGATTGAATTGATCATCAGTTGGCACAATTAACGATTACTTTAAATATAACAACAAACAACATTATGCTCGACAAGAAAAAATACACAAAACAGGAGAATGCGAGAGAGCGACAGTATGAAGAACAATACAAATGCAAAACAAAAGTTATTGTAGGCTATAACATCACTTGCACTGTCACTATTGCCGGTTAGATACCGCTTCATATGTATGGTAACAGCTTATTAAAGAATTGAGAGCATGTGCCTGGAACAACCGAGTTCTTCATTGGCTGAAGCATGCAAACAAACCAACACAACTTACGTGTAAAAGCAGAAGCACTAAAGGCAGCCGAATAAACAACGACAACGGCGACGATCAGTCCGGCTGAAATATTTTTTTCGCCTGCATCTTTTTTGGCCGAATATGCTCATTGGCCTTTTCGGTTATTTGCGATATTTGATTGGCTGTGAAATAAAATTTCATAGGTTTTATTTAACCTTAAAATCTGACAGTAGTTAAAAATTATAATAAACATTGAAAATAATGTTTTTAATTGAAACAGGCACAAAAATATTGAGTGTAACTCGTACCAAAAGGCTTTAGCAGCCTTTTGCTTTGGCAGCCCTCACTCGCTTTGCTTGTTCGAGCTGCTAAAAGCGGCGGACTGCTAAGCCTATTTTTGGCTCTTGATACACTATATACAATATACTAATTTAAACAATATTTTTTTGTTTTATAAAAAAATTCTATTATTACTTTTATTAAAAAACAATAGTGATCACTGAACAATGTATTTAATTAATTCGGTTATTTAATTCTTGAGGCTTAGGGGCCCCAAAACATGTCGGGCTCCCCCGCACTGCGGGCTCTGCGGGGCCTTAGCTACGGCGCTGTCTAATTGTCTTGACTATGCCGACCAATCCGACTTTCTCTAAACTTTGCATTTTCTTCTGATGGGATAGATTAATTTAAATTTCTATCAAAACAGGTTATTGTGCTATTTATTACAAATGCTCAAAAGTCAGAAGCATTCTGTTTGAGTTTTTGATTTTGTTAAAATAATGATATTGCATACTTATATAAAAATATCTACAGAGAGTTCATTATTTTATTGCATGATGTTAACATCTAATGTATGCTTAATTGAGCTTTATGCGGATAATAAAACGTACGACTAAATATCTTTATTTTTCTACCGATTGCATCTATGTTTTTAATTTTAGTATTCTTCAAACTTTTATAACAAAATGTTGTTGACCCACAATATATATTTCAAAAATGAGAAAGATGTTAACGCGTTAGTTTAATTAACATCTCATCTCATCTCATCTAAAAAAACTGATTATTAATCTAGAACAGTAGCAATTTTTGATTCTTAGAAAATTATGAAATTAAAAACCAAATAGTCTTGATATCCAGTTAAAATTTTTTTTTGTAAAAGTTTTAGTCTTACATATCTAAATATAGCATGTAAGTGTTAAAATGCTTTGCTATGTACTAAGAGTTTGTTTAAACATCATTGATTTGAATGTTTTTGAACATAAATCATATTTATAACAATTGCAAATAATTGTGTGTACTTAATGCGCTAATCCACCATCACTGCTAAATTTAAGCTAGTTTTATTAATTTTTAAAATAAATTTTGATAACATTACTTTGAATAATATTAGTTTGGTATTATTATTATAATCCGCATACAGTAAAAGCACGGCCATGTGTATCAAAACATCAAACTGATTCTTTGAATGCATATTATTACTTTTATATACTGCATAATTTAAAACCAGTATTCTCTAAATATTTTGAAATTGGAATTTTTATTTTTCATTTATTTGATATTACTCCCATTTTAATTGCTTCTATTGTTTAGCATATGTTTCACCCTCTACAGTTTTAACTGATAATATTTTTTAATTTTTGTTTTATTTTATTGCTTTTTCCATCCTTCTTTTTCTGAATTTGTTTTTATATTTTCAACAATTATGAAGTTTTTTATGTAAGTATTTAATTAATTTTTATGATATTTTACAATTAATAATTAAAATTTCCTTTTTTTATATACTTATATATACATTTTTTAAATATTGTATAAATGTACTTAATTTTATAACTTTTTTAAATTTTCATTTCCTTCCAGAGTTTTGGAATTTTTTTGCTTATATATAAATTGGCGTCGGCTGTATGAACATATAAATAGCGAACACGCTTAATCGTTTTCTTCAATTGGCATTAGTTTAGAGCATCTTCGAGTTTTTAGCAATTGTATTTATAATAGTTGATAAATTTATACGAGGGAAGTTTTTTATGTTATCTACCTAGCTAGCCAGACAAACCATATTATACTTTTCAAAGTTACAACCATTAATACAAATACACTAACGACTTTCTAGTAACAGGATGCATAAATTCATGCAGGTATGAAAAAAATAAATCTTCGGATGTGTCAAAACCATGTCTTAATTTTTGCTTGGCTCGCATCCACATGACCTCTACATTCGATGTCTTCAGGGTCTACAAAACTTTTCCTGATGGACAACCACTTGATGTGCGTATATACCATTGTTAATTTCTTTGACGTTAGAGTAGCTTCTCCACGCGCCAGACACTATTATCGTACCCGGCACTACATACGTTGAAAAAATTTACTTTTGTCTATTACCACAGTTTTAGAGTTTCCCTACTTACTACCGCCTCCCCTCCTCCCTTCTCCCCTATCGTCAAATAATTTCCCACCCACATACCGCACACATCTCGGAAAAAGTTATGCCAATCATGAAAGGTATGATTTGATTGCTACTTTCTGAACTATCAGCTTCATTAACAATCAAATTTTCAGGAAGCTCATGGCACTATCTATAAATGACATAAATCAGATTGTGGTAAATTTAATTTCGACTTAGAAAAAAAAGACTTATGGCCCTTCTTTGATAACCACTGCAAATTTTATCATCTCTTGTGGATTAATAACGAAATGTTTAGCAAACATATAAAATAACTCTCTCTTCTGTCTCTCTTCTTATTGTGTGAATCAAAAAGTTATCATCATTATACATTTGAAGTAGGCCTTAAGAGGTTGAGGATAAATGTGCCGCAAGCGCAAAATATGTATTTTTATAACGAACTTCTGATATAACGTACTATTTTTTAAGGTCCCCTCAGATATGTTAATAACCAAGCTTTACTGTATGTTGATGTTTAAAATTTGAAAGACTTTTTCCAATTATAACCACTGAAAATTAATTAATTATATATTTAATTTAAGCAATAAATATCAAAATTTA
Organism: Tachinus rufipes; assembly: GCA_963932245.1. Taxonomy (NCBI): domain Eukaryota; kingdom Metazoa; phylum Arthropoda; class Insecta; order Coleoptera; family Staphylinidae; genus Tachinus; species Tachinus rufipes. The sequence continues at coordinate 9,770,699 of OZ010751.1, read as the reverse complement.
AATATACTTATTGCAAAAATACCAAGAAAAAAATTAAAACCATTGTAAAAGATGATTATATCTTGGGTTGATTCTCCATGTAATGTAGATGTTTATTATGTTGATATTTGGTTTTAATTAATACACTGGTTACATTTCATACTTCGTTGGTATTTATTAATAATCATTTATTAGTCGTATACTAATTGTATAATTATTCCATGATAATGATATGATAATCATGATTAATTTACTTCTATTAACTCTTATTGACTATATTATATTAACTCTATTCACTGTCGTCTTCACTTGCACCCTGGTTTATATACCATTTCAACGCAGTCCAATGTCACAGACTTGGAATGCGCTGATAGTGCAAGGTGAGTGATATTATGTATTATTACTTATTGTAATAATACATAACATATTTAGTTTAACATTTACATTGTATAACCCTGGAGGAAGGTTGGCTATTACGCCACTACACCATCTCATTTAAATTTTTATTTTTTTTACAACCAGAAATTGATAAATCACCAATTTGTTTTACCTCAACTTCAACGCAATTAAAACGATGCTGAATTTGCAAATAAAAATTGTGAATTTGTAGTAATTATAACTAATTATAACTTATAATAATAATTATTCTCCTGCTTTTGATCAATTTTTGCAAACTCAAGCAGTTTGCCAGTCTTACCTCAGTTCACTTCAGAGAATCTCCGCTGGCAGTTATTGAGGGTAATTTCCTTCCAAGCGCACCTCCCAAACCCTATTGCAGGTGCGGATGACAACTGAGATGGTGATTGGGCACCTGCTGTCCACTTGATGGGAATTCTTCTTGCCTTTGAAGATAATTACCGTGCGGTTCTCTCTCCACACTTTGGGGATATGCGAGAGCATAAGCATTGCATTGAATATGAGCAAGAGCTTTTCCGTTGGGCCACTGTCATAAGTCTGTCGTTGTCAGTCTGTCTAGTCCTTTAGCTGGGGATTTGTTGTTAGCTAGTGCCCTGTAGATTTCCTCTAAAGAAATTGGTTGACTGATATCCATCAACAGTAGGGCGATCTTCTGCAACTGGAACTGAGTTGGTAACACCGACACTTTCCAGGATCTCAGCATATCTGGCCTCTACATCTGCTAGCGCTGGGAAAACGCTAGCAGCTGCCAGATCATGCCTTTCTATCACCTTGTCAGCCAGATCCTTTCTGCTCTTCGAACACAGTTTTTGTGCTGCTTTGTAGCGGTCAGCCCTTTGAGGAGCTTGATTATTTGCGTTCGCTCTAGTGCAAACGCCGGATGTAGAAAGTCGGGATTTAGGATCTGTCTTAAAATATCCGCGTCAGTCATGTTTGGGATACTGTCTAAAGTCTGTCGTAGGAACACTCTTACCTCGTAGTTGAGTGCCACAGCAGGTGGGGGCGGTTGGCAGTTTAACCGGAGGTGGCAGCTCCGATCTTTCTGGTAGATTTTCGGCTCCCTTCTCGTGTTGGCGGAGCTTGTAGCAGTATGGGACGCTGGATGTGGTGTAGAAATGTTGGGAGGAACGTTTCCTTGACTGTTGTCTGGTTTAGTGCCTCCAGGATACTACACTCGACGAGTTCTGGGGGTCCTGCGGGGTTGTCAAAGAATACGTCTTCTTTCTCTTCCAATATGTTGGACTCCGACCTGGAGCACTTTCGAGGGCTGACAGTTAGAAGGGAGGTGCGGATCTGCAGCCTCGTTTCGGTCCATCGCCATTCTGTCTTGAAGCTGCTTGTATTTTGGCCGCTGCCGAAGTTATTTGACCGCTTCTTTGGAGCGGGAAAGCTTTTCCGATAAATAGGTCATGCGGAGGCCGGGGGGACCCTGGTAGCTAGTTTCGAGCTTGGCCATTGAAATTTTTCGACCACGCTCCATAGTCAAGGTCAAGGCTTGCCTGGTGTATTGTTGCAAGCCTTCCTCGGTTAGTTCTATCTGGTGGTAGCTGGTGGCGTTTACGCGCTTTTTCATTATCGTACGCCTTGCCGCACTCGCAGTCAAACATTGTAAACACTAAATAATACCTTTCGCCAGACAAAGTCTACACTAACATAAAACATGAAATCGGAATCTTTGGTCCCACACTAGGTGGGTTATCAGATTAAGGTTTAAAGTCAGGTCAAAGTAGATTCGTTTGTCGGACCCGTGTTTTGTGGCATGTGCAGGATGATGGATTCTCCTGGTTTGCATTGCACTCTAATATCAGCAAGCGCGAGAAGCAGTTCCGATTCAAGGGCTACTGTTGAATACTTTAATGTACTCGGCTTTATGTGAATGCTTTCGAGAGGGAGAAGGGGATTATTTTTTACCACGATTGTATCAAATATTATTTCGTAAGAAGAATATTGTTAAAGTAAAATGGGAAAGTTAAAAATCGGAGAGAAAATGCTAGCCGAGGCACAACCAATAATAAATTTAAAAGAAAACATAAGATATGCACAACTTGATTTAAAAATTGTATGAATAAAAATGTATAAATTTATAAATAACTCAAATTGGATGCAATATAGAAAAACATTAAATCGGTATGGTTAGTATATTCCAAATTGCAAGTCTGTATGGACCCAATGAATTATTTTCCAAACCCATTGGAAAGCAGAGATTTTGGGCTTTAAAATGGATGGGTCATATGTTATTTAGTACATACTAAAACAAGTAACAAAGATTGAAAGATTTTAAAAAATAATGCAAATACCAATTTATTTATATTTTTATTGCATCGGGTAGTTGGTGTCCATTGCAAAATTTTATCATCTCTTTTGGATAAATCACGAAATATCGAGCTACAAATATGTACAAACTCTGTTTAAACAATATTTTGCAATTCGGATTTTTTTTTTAATAAATTAAATAATATTTAGGATGTTTGTAAGTTTTGAATAATCATTTCATTCATTTATTGGATTGCACCAGAAAATTAAATGCTGTTTTATTTTTAGATGTTGTGACATTCAATTACATAAATGAACCACTCGCAAAGAGTTTGTTATAAAAAATCAAAAAAACCAAAAGCAGCATGCAGTATTAGTCCAGTCACAATGTACATTTGAAAATGCAATTATGTATGCAGATGATACATCTGTTGTAGTAAATCTGCATTTACAAACGATTTTCAAATTAAATTAAATGCAATTTTCATTAAGTTTCAGGAAGGGTGTCCACGGAACCCTTTAGTAATTAATATTAATAAAAACCAAACAATATTATTCAAAAATAGAACTAATTTTGATATTAGGTTAAATCAAACTGAACTGAAGTAATACAGCAACAACTCTATAATAATATGTACTGATAATGTCTGTTCAAAACTAATAAAGACCACTTTTGCTATCATAAATCTGAGAAAGGAACTACCTGTATCACATCTTATGTTTACATATTATTCTCTTGTCTACAGCGCAATTAATTATAATATTATAACATTGGGTCAATCAAAGTTATTTATTAATCATCATAATTAATGTATATCATAATTTTATTAGAAATAAGATGAAATTATATTATCTATTTTTATAATTAATTTCAATCAAACAAAATTACTATTACTAAAAACTACCTACTATTAATAAAAATACTGATCAAATTAAAGACGTGATCAAACTTATTTACAATTAATGTTTATTGTTATCAATTTACCATCAAATATGTGGTCCGGCTAGCGCGGCTATAAAATTATTTTCCTAGAACGGTGCCGGGAGTTTTTAAGCGTAATACGCGCCAACCAATCAAATAACCACCTCGTGCAAGGTGCCCGGTCAGGAACGAGGGGGAACTGGCTAAAAATAGATTTATTTCTATGTAGTGCGGTCAAGCGGCGGCGATATGACGAATTGTGAGAATCATTTTTGTCAGTCTCCACTCAACGTTCGTTGATTAAAAGTGGTTGTGTTGGCCAGTATTTTCTACAGTTCTTTATTATAAATCAACAATTACGGCACAATTGAAATTGTGAAATTACTTTACAATATTAATAGTAATGATTTAATTTAAATAAATAAGTGTTAGTTGTACATAATTAATTAATTACAATCATAAATTTAATTTATTAATTAATAGATTAAAATTGTGTATATATGAATATTCCATTTGATATTAGAAAAAGAAAACAATTGTTTTCTTATTTTGGTCATTGTTTCTTCAAATACGTTTTTATGTATGTGGTATTTTTCTCTTCGCATGGTTTTTAAGGAATATGTATTTAATTCATTATATTTATTGGACTAAATGCAGTGGCGTTCGTTTTAAAGGGGTTTGAAATAGTGTTTTCATTGAATTTTATTAAACACTTTGCATTGGGTTTGAGTAATTGATTATAAACTTCTGTTTTTCATTAAATTATATTTGCTTGTCTCTATCTCTTTAGACATTGCAAATTTGTTGCCAATTGTGATGCTGAAGTTTATCGATGATGTTTGGTTTATTTGGTTGAAGCAACACCATGGAGCTACTTTGCACCATTTATTGCTTTGCAATAATGCATTGTTATTATTTTTCTTAAACTCTTAAGTGTAAATTATATCGTCATACAAAAATTGGATGTTTGAATGGATACTGCGTTTTTCTGAAGCTAGCTATCATCTGGGTGGTAATCGATGATCTCAATTTTAAAATTTTAAAGTTGTTGGCCCTACTTATGGTTTTGTCGTCTATCTTGTCTTCTATTTTATCTTTTATCGATTATGTTGATTAAATGTAAATGCATCAATTAGATTAAAAAAAAAACCTGACACAAACATCCTGTAAATGATCTCTTCACATTTACAATCCACATTTTACACAACATCTTTGCGTTGTCTTGTCCTTGTTTTATCCGCATTTCAGGAAACGTTCTCCAGTTTAGTTTTTCTTTTCTCTGCAATACTTTGGTTTATTGGTGGTATTCTAAATTAGCACTCCCACGCAATATTTTCTAGAAATATGTTCTTTTTTATTTTTCTGAACGGTTGTTGCATTTATTCTTACAATGTTTATTAAATTATAAAATAATACTATAGGCCCACATTGTGTGTTTTGGTCTACATTTGACCTCTGGCACAATTGATCTACAAGATCTACATCAACTTCTGTATGAAAGTAGAATTTAAAATGTCAGATCAGGTATTTTCCTTCCGACGGCAATGTTGTAGTAGCGTCTAGTGTACAAATTCCACCGTTTGCAAGAGACCATATCGCGGATTAGGAATACAATTTGGTAGTGTTTCTTATTACGCATCCCTTTAGTGATTTCACACTTTTGGAGCACGTGAGACAGGGACTCGACCGCAACCTCCGCGGCATTGCATGGAATAAAGCGGATTTACGGGGATACCCATCGTTGGGAGCATCTGAGACGAATGGTCTCATGATTTTTTGGTAGTCATGAACTGTAGTTATCAGGTAATAAAATATTAAAATAAAATATGAATAGAAATGTTACAAGTAGATAAAATGGTACAAAGTAAACATTATTACAAAATATTAAAAGATGGCATTAGTGAACAAAAATACGCACACAGGTACATAAATATCCTTGGCAAGGTTGTTTCTCTAAATAAATAATAGCCGAGTAGTTGTAAAAGGTCCACTCGGTGGTAAGTGTCATTCGTGTCTGTTGTCGTTAGGGTCATGACGGTCTGGGGATTGAATACGCCGGTTGTGGTTGTATATGACCTGGTTTCTGGAACATACGTGGGATGAAAAGAAACTATGGGTTATTATGCCCCCAGGATGCAGTCATTGACAAGTTTACCAAGGTCGGATCGAGTTAGACCAAGACAGGAAACTAGTCCTATGTTAGAGTCGCAGAGAGCTCCCCGGGCACTAAAGATAAATGGTAGTATCCGGATGGTGTGGTTGGGAAAATCTGCAGATTGCTTCGGTGTATTCTGGGGTAAAGTAATAACTTCTCTTTTTTTTCATGATTGAAACGTAGGTTGTTCGTTCCTTCCCAGTCTGCTACTATCACGTTTTTTCCGAAAGTCAGATCAGGTATCTTCCTTCCGATGGCGGTGTTATAGTACCGTCCAGTGTACACATTCCACCGTTTGCAAGAGGCCATATCGCGGATTAGGAATACGATCCGGTCTTGTCTCTTATCACGCACCCCTTTAGTGATTTCACACTTTTGGAGCACGTGAGATAGGGACTCGACTCGACCGCAACCTCCGCGACAATGTCTGGTATAAAGCGGATTCGCAGCGATACCCATCGTAGGGAGCATGTTTGATCTGAGACGAATGGTCTTGATAAATGTCTTGCCGTTTCAGTGTGGTGTTCTAAGCCAGTCCGAGTAAGAGGTTTCTAAAACCTGTAAAGCTTTGCGGCGTACAACGTTGGATGATAGATCCATACCGCCGCTGAACTTTACAAGCTTGGAGTGTAAGTGATTAGCATTACTACGCTACAGTAGAGGACCCACCCTATCTAAGTGTTGTCAGACGCCAATTGCATTTGCTTGTTGTGTCTGAAGAAATCCACACATTCACAAAAAAAGATATTTAAAAGATAGCTGGGAGAAAGGATTCACTCGAATGATTAATAATAAAAAAGACATATATTTAAATTTAAATAAAATGTAAAGGTATGTGTGTATAATGAATAAGTGAGTATCCAGTTTTCCATACCGTATAAAACAACTGGTAAGACATTGTAGCATCTCACTATACATACTCGGAATTTTAACGTAAGGTAACTACAAAAGATCATTCTCATGCTTAAGAATGTAGTTACAGAACCTTCTGGAATAAGAGAAATGATGATAAAACACTAAGAACTTGGTTTGAACCCTGCCCTAATAAAATACCAGAGCGTTAAAGTCTTATATACAGCTTAAGTAAGTCATAAAGAGGTTAATCTTGGACATAATCCAAGACCACACGGAAGCTAATAATCTTTTCCCCGCCTACCAACATGGGTTTTGATGGGGCCATTCACTTGTTCATTAACTAAACCGCGTGACGTACCACATAGTAAAAGCTTTCAAACAGAAAAATACCACGAGTGTTTCGAGAACCTTCTCCTTTTCATCTCTTTTACAATAAGCTTTCATAATGTTGTATTGGCATGAGCCAATTTGTATTGATTTTAGTTTATGAAAAGATTTAAGTTAATAATATTCTTCTGCGCTTTGTGAAGTTAAAAGTAATAAAGCATAACAATCGGTCTGATAAAACTTTTGTAGAACAGTAACTTGGTCTTTATTTTTGTTTTTTTACTAATGAGTTAATTATTACTAACCGTTACCATTTTACCAAAATGATTAGCCCTTTTTTAATATGCATCAATTTAACAGCTGTAACCATTTGCATTATTATTTTCAAAAAGAATGGTATTTACTACTGGTGCCAGTTCACAAAATCTTTTGAGCATATAAAATGTGGAGTTGCACTTATTTTTTCATCTGAAATTAATTTTAAAATTTTGCCAACAGGAATTCCTGCGTTATTTTGTTTTCTTCAAAGCTGATCGCCAATTTCAACTTATTCTTTACTCGTATTATCATATCTCTGGCTTTTGTTATGAATGGTGCAAAAGTGATGGCATTTTTTATGACATTTTCATACACTAAATTGATCGAAGATGGTCTGAGTTAGAGGTGCTTTTGCAAGTAATGGTTTTTAGCGTTGAGTCCGCAATCGTAATTAGCAATTGCGGGGGCTGATCGTATATATGTATATATAGAACTTATTAATAAACATAACAAACTATATTTGAATAACCTAAAATAAAAATTATATAATTTTTTTTATACAGGGTGTTAGACAAAAAAAGTACGGCTGAATAACTCCGTTATTTTTTAACCGATTTATATGATTCCAAAACTAGTTTAAATAGTTTTTTTAGTATTATAAAGGCAGGTACACATATATTTGTTTTTATTTTTAGTATAGTTGCTATGACAACCAACTTTATTTTTTTAAATGGCAACATATATTTTTTATTTTATTTTTTAAATTTTTTTGATATTTTTAATGCAACCATGTAAAATAATAAAATACTTTTATAACAAAAATTTTTGATAAATTTAAAAAACATATGTTTTTTTAATTTAAAATGATCTTAATTGAATAGTTGGCGTTGAAAATAAATAATGTTAATTTTTTTAGGGTGTTTTTACGTTGTTATGCATAATATAGTAACAAATAATTGACGTTATTTTATAATTGTCTAGGATTCTGTTAATTCCCAGCAGTTCATGACGTATTACTCGCGATTCTTTATGGTCTATTATCGTTGCCCAGCTTTAGTCCTATATAAATTGCAACCAATAAATACTTTATAATCCAAACACTTATGCACAATATGCATGTATGAAATCTTAGTTTTAACGTCAGACAATTTTGTGTAACCATTATACATTTTAGTAGAATTTATTGTAACCTTTTAGCATAATACTGCAGGAAACAATTATGTTTTTAAATAAATTAAGGAATCTATCAGAAATTAATGACAGATCTGCTCCTGTATCAATTAATGCCCAATCTCTGTTATCCGGATTCTTGAATATCACACCGTCCTAATTCTTTTAAAATCGTCTCAACATGGTTAACCCATTTACTAAGCTCATGTACATTTGGTCTAAAATATGATAAATCGACCTGACCACTTGCTACGTTCTTCAGTATTCTTTACTAACTCCGCTAATATAATTTGAATCATGCCATTATTTTTGTCCTGTCAATGCCTCCCAGTAACACGGTTCACTAATGACTTTATGACAATATATTTCACGAATCACAATTCGAATAATAACAAAAACCAAAACCAGTCCACAAACTGACTAATCTAAATAATATCTAACAATATATACATTGGCGGAAAAATTGGCGCGCAAATTATTATACTAACATAAGTATTGAAATATGTCTCGTGTCAGACTTAGATTAGACACAAATTTTTTAGTACTGAATTTTAGTAGAGTTATTTTGAATATTATAAAATGTAGCAAGCTATCACTCTAAACATTAAAACTGGTTCTAGTAGTAGTAAATATATTTATTTCATATTATACAAACAAATTATTATATATTACATTATGACCATGGTTGGTTTGAATTTGAATAGGGCTATCAACCGAGGTTTTTCTATCCTATAGGTTCTAATTTCTTGGATACAAATATTAAATTTTTTTAACACTGGAAAAATTTAGCACAAACAGTTGTTCTAAATTTAGTTCTGAACTCAATCTTGTCTCAAACGGCTTTTACTTAATAGTTAAAAATAAAAACTAATAAATGTTGTATATTATTTTTGTGTTGATATTTTATACTTTTTGTTTTTATAGTATTTTATAAACCATTTGAAATAGTTTTTGGATTATTCAAATCAGATTAAAAATGACAGTTATTTAGCCGTACGTTTTGTCTATTTATTGTCTAACATCCACTAAACAAAAATTATTTAAATGTAAGTTTTTAATGCAATTTTATCATTAATTTGTATAATTAAATATAATGACATTTATGTTGGTAAAATACAAATGGAATTTTAATTGTAATTATAAATATGTTAGTGTTAAGCTATATATTAAAATACTAATTAATTATTTCTATTTTTTGCATAATTGCTTGTGTAAATATTTGTATTTTGTAGTAGCACGTGCCATTTACGAGCGCAAGAAATTACAAAATATTGATTGCGTATGTGCTATCTAAACTAAAAACTGCTCAAGTATGTATTGTTATTAGAAACTTAGCTAAGTTTTATGATCAGTTTCATACCGGCCAACTTAGGCGACATTACTAGTTCTACAAATAATTTGATAATTATTTTGTTTTTTATAAGTTCTATTAGAAAAATCAATCTATGTTTTGTTAAAATCATTTAATCAATTGTATTCGCAAAAACGTATTTAAAATGATCTAAAAATGGATTTATTTCTATATTTTGATATTTTCCAGCTATTTCCAATTATAATTTAACTAAAATACAATGATAAAATATAATTTGATTATTTCTGAATGTACTAGTAAAAAAATGGAGGCGTGGACTCTTACAGAAGCATCATCGAAAAAAATAGAGGCGTTTGAGATGTGGGTTTACCGTAGAATATTACAGATCAGCTGGTTAGATCGAGTAACTAACGAGGAAGTCCTGATAAGAATACACAAAGATAAAGAAGTAATGTTAAACATCAAGAAAAGAAAACTTTCTTATCTAGGACACATCATGCGCAACTCAAAATATCAACTACTACAGCTGATTATGCAAGGGAAAATTGCCGGAAATAGGGGACCGGGAAGAAGACGTACCTCCTGGGTAAAAAATCTGCGACAGTGGTACGGGAAGACTTCCGTGGAATTGTTCCGCGCCGCCGTCAATAAAATCATTATAGCCAGATGGATCGCCAACATTCGCTAGCGGATACGGCACCAAGAAGAAGAAGAAAGTAAAAAAATAAATAAATTATCAAATTATATGTACAAATACGAACGTCACCAAAGATGCTGTTTTCGTAACAATACTAGATATCAATTTAGCTGTTGGGATGCTCTTTTTTATTATCTTTGTTGGCCGCCTTTCTAATTTCTATACTGTTGCTATAGTTTCTATAACAACGATAACAACAAATGCATACAGACAGGTGCGGTGTTCATCCATTACGTTTCATTAGTAGCATAGCGGTTGTATACGTTGGTTGTGTATCATATATTCTCTATAAATTACAATCGACAATAATATATTCAAAACACAATAATATACAATTACAGTTGAAAAATAATTATAAAATTAAGTTGGCGAGAAAGGCCTGTAATACAATAATTAAGAATATGATTGCATATTTAATTAAATAAAATATGGCACATCGACTGCTGTTATCGGCTAATATATATTAACCAAATCATATAAATGGTAAAAACTAATATAGTTGTAAATAATAAATTATTTGAAATAAAATAATATTATTCTACAAAATAAATTAGTTGGCCGTCTTTGCATTGTGTGAATTTATGTTTACACGGTTGCTATGGTTCTGCAAAGAAATTCATATAGATGCGGTGTTTGTTGATTTCGCTTCAACAACGGCATCAGAGACATCGATTGTGTAATCATCTCAATATTATTTCGCAACAATAATATAATTTAAAGCTCAATAATATCCAGCTACAGCAATAATAATATAATTAAGTCACACAGCTACAAATTCGTAGTTGTGACTAAATATATTCTTAAAATATGAACATGGTGCTTATTGGACACTAAAGTTTGCAAGAAAGGCCTGTTTTAATAAAAATGCAGATACTAAACAATAATTGGGAACATGTTTGCATATTTTTTTTTTTAATTATTTGTATAACGTCGGGTAATATATAATATTAATTATTTGAAATAATATGGAGCATTAATATAATATACGATAAATTATTATTTGCAATAAAATAATTAGAAGTAGTCTTAAATTATTATAGATCATAAAAAGTATACATCTTAGTTGGCCGTCGATACAGTTTCTATTGTATGAATTTATTGTACACGGTTGCTATGGTTTCTGTAACTGGAATGCACAAACATGCAGATTTATCTACTTCGTTTCAATAACGATTATAACTAATCTAATACACAATAACATACAACTACAATTTTATTTATTTATTTATATTTATAATGTTAATATTGTTTATTTATAAAATAAGAAAGAAATATGGGGCATAATTAGGATGATATTTAAAATAGAAACGTTTAAGTTTACCTGAAGAAATTATTTAAATTTAAAATAATGCTATTTCTTGTTTACCGAGTTAATAAAGGGTGAGCCATCTTTAAGTTGAAGTTTTAATCATATAAGATAAAGAACAAACGGCTTATTTTTAGATTATTTCAGAGAGTGTATATTCCGATTAAGTATAAAATATGATTTCATTTAGATGGCGGCAGTAGGCCATTCTCGAGGACCATTATCGAGTAATTGCGCCACTGTTTCCAGCGGCATTTTGGTGATAGCTTTGCGAATGTTCTGCTTTAAGTGGTCAATTATCTGTGGATTTTCAGCATACATCTTTTCCTTCAATGCCCCCACAAAAAAATCCAGCGGTGTCAAATTGCAGCTGCGTGTTGACCAGTTCACATTACTGAAACGTCTAATAACACGGTTATTGAATTTGGTGCGCAGAAGATTCTTCTTTATTGCGCATTTTACAGCTATTATTTTACATCGCCCCAGATGTCTTACGACTTGTTTGAAGGAGGTTGATAGGCTTATTAGGTGACTTCCGAATCACCCCGGTGGATAAAGAGCAAGTTATTATTTTAGTCATATTCGGGAATCGAACCCCGGACTGTTAGCGTGCTACGCTAACGCTCTATAACTGAGCCATCTCACCATTTTTGATTGTTACATGTGCAGCATGGGTTGTTTGCCTCATCTTGTTGAAACCAGAGTTGCTGCAGATCAAGTTCTTCCAATTCGAGCTACAAAAAAATCAGTAATTATGCCTCTGTAACGATCTTCGGTAACAGAAACGTTGGCTCTCATTGTTTACGAAATAAAATAGCCCAATAACGCCACCATTTCAAAATTGCAATGGATGCATTGGTTTCTTAACTATGGCGTGTGGATTTTCTGTTCCCCAAATACGGCAATTTTGTTTGTTTACATAACCTCCAAAATTTTTCGGCTAATATTACACTCAACATTCAAATTGTTTAAAGCCTTAAAGCAAAAACGGGCATAAAAGTTGGCTATTTTAATTTAAACAATTTGCACTTTGTACGCAAACGTACTAAGGTCTTTGTGAAGAATCCGCCAAATATCGGTGCTCGCGTACACTTCGAGCCACAGAAGAACGCATTGGATGAGCATGCTTGATGCGCGTATTGTCTACCAGCATTCCAGTTTCACGCATTTTTTTTACAATCTTTCGTATCGATCGATGGCTCTTCATTTCTTCCAAACAACGTACGTAATTTTTGCGCTGTTGCATGCATCTTCTGCACACTTTTCTTATGTAATTCTGACGCAAAAATTGACAGCGTCGGTAGAAACATGTTACTCAAAATTCAACTAAAATATGGCTCACCCTTCATTAAAAGTTATTATTGTAGTCGGCGGGAATACAAACATACTAAAATATTAAAGAAACGTCACTCAATTCAAATTATTTTATAGCAACAAAACACAAATTTGCGTTGTTGAGTAATTAATAACTCAGTAAACAGTAACAGTTGTGATATGAAATATGTCCACAATAATTCTAAACATAAAAAAGCAGCAAAATGTGTTGTATTGAAATCCAAAACTTCATCATAAAATTTATTAAAAACATGCGAGTAATCAATTTTGCTACATGAACAATTTGAATCTTATAAAACTTAGGTTCTTAAAGATTGACATATTCAATGTTAATCTATAATTAATCGCATAATATTTTCTCAGAGTCGCTAATCCAATGCCAAAAACAATCTGCGTTCTGGTTTTTGTCGCTCAGAGTACATTTTGGCGTAACGTCTGGCTGCTGCTGCTGCTGCATTTCCTAAACACTCTTCAAGGACTAGATGCATAGAAAGCACAATTGTGGAACATTTACGCAAAAGTTAATATGTCCATTTATAATATTTTGGAGTTTGACATTGTAACTTGGTTAAAAATATTGTTTAAATTTTTGATTAATACAAAATAATATTTCTACAATTTAAAAAAGGTAACAACATTAATAAAATTAATTTATTGAAAATATTGAAAAATGGACATATTAACTTTTGCGTGAATGCTCCTCAATTACACTTAAACAATTTGAGACATTTTTAAAATTTAATTTGACGTCCACGGCTAATGATATTTTTACTTTTTTAATTATTTTTAAGAAATAATGATCTCTGGTTTTACTTGATTTTCTCAACAAAAAAATTATCAACAAAAGAAAAGTTTTCAAATTAAATTTTCCACAAAGAGAAATACCCAAAAAAATAAATTTACCTAAAAATTAAAAAGTTCCAGAAGACACCCTGTATATAACAATTTTACACTTACAATTTATGCTAACATTATTTTAATAGTAGTACAAATTATAGGATCAAAAAGCACAATCAAGGAAAGATCTAATTAGTAAAATTGGTAGGCAGTCCGACTTAAAGGCAGCCCGTACTACGGCTTTGGGTGCTAAATGGATGAAGAGCATTCACTAAAATTAAAAAAACAAATATAAATAAAACAAATTTGTATTTATTTAAAATAAAAACATTTTATGACAAATTGTTATTTGTTTTATTAATATATTTTCATTTCCTTTTCAGATTATTAAAAATAATAATAATAATTTTACTACAATAAAGAAAACTAATCATGTATTAATGCATATCTCATATCATATCAATTTCGTAAATTTACATTTCTATTTCTGCATCGTCTGGCAAAACATCTTGCATATCGCAATGTTATAATAATTGCTTCAACTTTATCTATATGTACCTGGATGTGTTGAAAGTCATTTCGGAGTGCACAAAAACTTTAACACTTTATACGAAAATCACGTTGATGTTTTAGGATTCATATATTAAAACATATATACAGTCAATCAAGTTAAAACATACAAATGGCAGCTAATATACGTGTTGTACTCGGGACTGCTGTTACCGGAATGAGAGCGAGTTAAGTGTCGCAACATGTGAACTTAGCTCGCCATATCTAGTGAGGGGGAATGACACAAGTAAATGGCGGTAAATTTAAAATAAAGAAAACAAACATTATTTGTATAATTCCAACACTTCCTCTCAAATAGTATTTGTTCTTTCCACCATTCCTAGCATTTCCCTTAGTTTTTGGAATCTTGGTTTCGGAAGTGGCTTGGTAAAGATGTCAGCCACTTGGTTTTCCCCGGCAACGTGCTCCAACGAGATAGCGCCTTCATTGTACTTTTCACGAACAAAGTGATATTTGATCGCAATGTGCTTCGATCTCTTATGGAACTCCGGGTTCTTTGCAAGCTTGATGGCACTTGCATTGTCTACCAGAAGGCACGGCGTTTCAGTCGTGTGGGTCAGCTCTCGAAATAGGCGGCTGAGCCAAATAGCTTCCTTCGCACCTTCGCTGGCCGCCAGATATTCGGCCTCCGTTGTCGATAACGCGACGCATCGCTGCTTCTGGCTCATCCAGGATACGGCCGCACCTGCGTTCTTGCTAACGACGCCTGTTCTTGATCGCCTCGACGTCTTGTCCGCCGCGTAGTCGGCATCGCTGTATACTACTAGGGCGTTGCTTGGATTGTCCACGTAGAGAAGTCCCCAATTGACGGTCCCGCGAAGATAGCGGAGAATACGTTTCACCGCAGCCCAGTGGGATTCCCTTGGTTTCGCCAGGAATTGCGAAACTGCACTGACGGCGTAGGTGATGTCGGGTCGAGTAGCCACTGACAGATACATCAAGCTACCCACAGCTTCTCGAAAGGGGACGGAGTCGTCCAACAGCGGATCTTCCTCTGAGTCTTGTAGATGGCCATCACTTGGAGTAGACACAGGATTTGCCTCCGACATTGAAAAGCGGTCCAAGACCCTATCGGTGTACGAAGTTTGTTCTGCAAAAATACTATCATTTTTCTGACACAAATTTACACCGAGAAAACAGTTCAAGTCCGACACAGTTATTTGAAACTCTCTTTTCAGTTCATTTAGAAAGTTTTTCAACCCGTTAGCGTCATTTCCGGCTATCAGTCCGTCATCCACATACACTGCAATCGCGAGAAGTTTCCCGTTCGAACGCTTGACAAACAAGCACGGATCCGCGACACTTTGTTTTAGCATCTGCTTCTCCAGGAATTCATTGAAGCGATGATTCCAGCAGCGTGGAGACTGTTTGAGGCCATACAAACTGCGATTCAGCTTGCATACCCGGTTCGATCCATCCTCGAAGCCTTGGGGCTGCCTCATGTACACTTCCTCTTTCAGTTCGCCATATAAAAACGCCGTTTTTATATCGAACTGAATAAGTTGCAGCTTGTCCGACGCAGCGATACTCAGGATTGATCGGATGGTGTCAAATCTGGCAACTGGGCTGAAGGTCTCATCGTAGTCGATGCACTTCTTCTGCACGTATCCTTTGGCGACTAACCTCGCCTTGTATCGGCCTATTGATCCATCAGGCTGTGTCTTTACACGCAGCACCCAACGACAACCGACGGCTTTCTTCCCTCGAGGAAGGTCCACCAGGTCCCACGTCTTGTTCTCGAGCAGAGATGATATCTCTTCCGTCTTGGCTTTGGTCCACTCAGCTGATCCTGCGGAATCTGGGGATGGCACGAAATTATCTGCGAACATGACAAACTCATTAAAATGTTCAGGACGTTTGATATTTCGCTGAAAACGACTGCGCATGTTAACTGTGCTCGTTTCATTGTCCCCCGCTGGCTTGGTCTGGACTTCCTCTGATGCTGACGTTCGCTCGCTTGTCGAACCGGAATCTTCATTGTAGTCGGGATCGTCTATGTTGCTGTCGTCTTCGTGCATGGAGTCGGTGTTGTCACTATGCTCGTCAGGAAGTGCGTCGAAAGTGGGCTTATTCAACTCGACGACGGCTTCCATCGGCAACGGTTGTGGTTCGAAAAGTTGGACTTCATTTCTTCGTGGCGCTTCCTCCGAAACAATTGACGAATCCAATTCGTTGAAGATGACATCGTGACTGGTAACAATCTTGTCTTCGTTGTTCAGCCAAACACGATAGCCTTTCCTCTCTCCACAGTATCCCACAAGATGTCCTGGCTTGCTTTTCGCATCCCATTTACGACGCTTCTGATCTGGCACGTGCACATAGCACTTTGTTCCAAAAGCTTTCAGGTGCTGAGGGGCATAAACAAGTCTTTTAAACCACAGTTCATATGGGGTTTTACCTGGTACTGGTGTTGGTCCCGTCCTGTTGATGACGTACGCCGCAGTGTTGACTGCTTCGGCCCACAATTTCACTGGCAGCTGTTTAGCCTGGAGCAGAGTTCTTGCACATTCAACAAGAATCCTATTTTCTCGTTCTGCAGTACCATTCTGTTCAGGCGCATACGACATCGCCATGAATGGAATTCCTTTTGAAGCCAGGAACTGCTTCACATCTGCGTTGACAAACTCTGTTCCACTATCGCTTTGAAATTGTTTGATTTGAACACCAGCCACCTCAGCTTCCTTCACAAAATCTTTTAGACATCCGGACACCTCGTTTTTGTTTTTAAGAAAGAAGACACGTCTGTATTTACTGAAGTCGTCTTTAAACACCACGTAATATCTGCTCTTGCCCACACTCACCGGATGTGGCCCGCAAACGTCCGAATGCACAAGTTCTCCCGCAACTTTTGCTTTTACTGTTCGCGTATTGTAGCTCAGTCGATGCTGCTTTCCCATCACGCACGCCTCACAAAAGAATTCACTAGAATTTACTTTAATTCCGAATCGTTCAAGAAAACACTTCACATGTTGTTTGTTTTGATGGCAAAGACTTTCATGCCACACTTGAAGCGATTTAATTTTTGAAGCGCCCGACGCGATATAAGCCGCACCATCAGCACAGTTGGCTGCTACCGGTAAACAGACTCGCATTCCAAGTTCGAACAGACCACGTGAGTTCATCTTTCCGGCGAGATGAACAACATTTCGTTTTAAAAACAAACACACAGAATTATCGGCGGACATCTTGAATCCTTTCTTCAATGTTGCAGTTACCGAAAACAAATTTCGGGGAATATCGGGCACATACCATACGTCCTGCAGGTGATTCAGTCGCCACTCGCCGTTTACTTGCATCTCCACAACAACAGTGCCGAAGCCGATAGCTGCAACTGTGCGACTATCGCCCAATTCAACCGGCTTTGGTTCGTCAAACTTCGTATAGTCTTCGAAATATTCTCGACGATTTGTCATATGACGCGTTGCTCCACTGTCGGCAACCCACTTTTCATCATTGTAGATGCCCGGCTTGTCTTGCTCTGTGAACGTTGAACATATAAAGGCTTCACCAAACTTCGACTCTTGTTGCGTCGTTCAAAGTTTTTTGTCGTGACAGTCCTTCGCAAAATGTCCGCGTTTTTTACACTTGAAACACTTTACTCTTGCGTGACTGACCTGCGTTTGCTTTTTCACATTTCTAGATTTTGAAAATAACGCTGCCGAATCCGTTCTTCTATCGGGTAGACGCATCTCAATGAGACGCAAGCGCTCTGTCAACTTGTTTGTTGTACGTTCTTCTATGGGTATTGACTCCCATACGCTCTTGAACTCGAAGTAGTCGGAAGGCAACGTTGACATGATTCGGCTTAGTAGAAGGACTTCTGGCAACACTGTACTGACCTGCTTCTACAGCTCTTCATTTAGTTCACGGAAGATTCGCTGAAGGCGAGAGATATGCGTCATGATGTCTTCAGTTGGATCTTTTTCATATGTGAAAAACGATTCCATCACTCGATCCAAACGTTGACCAGAACTTTGCTCATATACCGAGACAAGTTTTTCCCAAACGGATCTAGCCGAGTCACAAGTGGCAGTCAGGCCCACATTGGACTCATTCATGCTTCCGACGAGTACAAGTTGTGCGAGGGCATCCGCCTTTTTGAATGTCTTCAGCTCCATTGCATACGATTGACGCTCTGCGACAGTAGATTCGGCCACTGGCTGGACTGGTTCAACCCTGCTTCCATTCACAACATCAAAGACTTCTTGATGCTTGAGAACGAGGGTTATTTGTCGTTGCCACATGGTCCAATTCTTGGATCCATCCAACTTTTCGATTTGCGCCTTAAAATCCATTTCGTTTTTATCTCCCGTCGAGAAATTTCACAAAATTTAATGCGATGCAGATAATAACAAGATTTTAATGGCACACTAATCGCGTCGCGAAACAGACACACGTGTTCATTTTCAGGTTAAAAGTTCGAGAAAGTTTTATTTACGCACAATAGAAGTTATACCTTTTATTAAAAAAACGTTAATCTGGGCCCATAACCTGTTGAAAGTCATTTCGGAGTGCACAAAAACTTTAACACTTTATACGAAAATCACGTTGATGTTTTAGGATTCATATATTAAAACATATATACAGTCAATCAAGTTAAAACATACAAATGGCAGCTAATATACGTGTTGTACTCGGGACTGCTGTT